>JAYESA010000015.1:129307103-129622103 GCA_036927795.1 Iris macrosiphon | reverse complement strand
ATACCTTGTCATAATGTATATCAACTTTGTTTACCTAAGAATAAACAGGAAACCAGCATTGGTCAATCATGTTTGCAGTGAAAATGAAATTATATTTCCTTGCCAAAATGCAGCTTTAACATTCTGTTTTGCTAGCAAATATTACTTCAGAATGTCAACTGTCAAGGAGAAGTGTAAAAACAAAAGATAAATGTACTAAACAGATGTATAGAAGAACTGAAGTGGAGAGAGAGGATAAATCAGAAAGCATTGATGATTATTACAACGAATAGACTAAAACTATGACAACTAACAAAGAAATATGTACACACTCAATGTAAAGAACACAAATCAGGGGGAATTGTACTGTAATTAGTATTCAAAGAAACTCAGGAATTGTAAGAGAGAATCAAGAAATCATATTGACATGCGATCTGTCAGGACAAAAATTGTGTAGTGGACTAGTAGAATCAAATAGACATGTCTAACTCATCCAAGTATTGCCATGCGACTGGAAGTAGCTCAAGATTGAAGGTTTAGGATTAGGATTTTATTTTATTTTTTGGAAAGGATCTAGGATTATGCTTGAGGTAGGTGTAATGTGCTTGTTAGACACGAAATGGTAAGGTTTGGATAAGTTTAAAGCAAGGCAATGGACCAATTGTACTGGAAATAGATGCTACAGGTGTTGGTTATAGGGTTGAAAGAAGCAAAGGTTTTACGTTTCAGGCGGAACCAGAAGGTTTCGCCCTTCTCGTGTCAGGTTTGATGTTGCCTGAGACGAAACATACCTCGAATTGGCCATGGTCCATATTTAACCAAAACTTGTTAAAAAGAACATCCATGTGATAAAGAAACTTGGTTCATGTTGTTTTCGTGGGATTATCATACCTTGTGCAAAACTGTATTATCTTACCTCCTCTAGATTCTTTAGTTTAGGGAAACTTAGGTGTCCCTTAGTGATCTCGATCGATCAAAATTAGGATTTATGATTTCCCCTAATTTGAAGACCGGAATCCAATGCAAAACTTTGTTGTGGAAGAACAAAAATGTTTAAATTGATGGTGTTGGAAATCATCACAAATATAGCTTTTTAAAATCTACCAAACTATTGCCTTTTGATTTAGAGAGCAAGAGAACACAAAATAAATTGTGAAGAAGATTGTTTCAAAATAGAGGCTTAGGCACTCATTTTAGACCGCTAAGCAACCTCCAATAATTTATAATTCATACTAGGACTAGGAACAACTAATCCAATAAGGAACTTTGTTCTAAAAGGTGGCCGTCTAGGCGCTAGGCGTCGGTGCCCGCCCGATGCCCGCGTAGGCGCCCGTCTAGTCCCCTGACGTCCAAATATCCATGTTTTGGAATTTTATAGACCTTTTCTACAATTTTCAGTAGGTTTCGTTTTGAATTTTTTATTTTTTTTAACCGCCTAGATCTAGGCGGCCGCCTAGGCTGACTAGACGCTAGGCGGCGGGTGCCCTCCCGACTATCGCCTAGCGCTTTTCCCAACCTTGATAAGGAATAAGTTAGAAATCCTAACGTATCCTTACAATTTTCATAAAAGGAAACAAGATAGTAAAAAAAGAAATACTAATCCTAACTACTTTCCATAAAAAAAAAATACCAATCCTAAAAAGAACCCTAATCCCAAAATTTAGGAATTATAATCCTAAAACTAGAAATCCTAATATTAAACTAACGAAGATCCTCCATGATCAATACTCCTCATTTTGGAGGAGCGAAGTGAATGACTGTAGGACAACTCTAGAAAAAGGGTGAATAGAGTGCAGCAGAATAATCTATTCAATTAAAAATTAAGTATAGTGAAGGCAGCTAACAACTAATAGTGTATATGCAAGACAGTAATATAAAGCAGTAAGAGTAAGAGAGAGCAAACACCGTGATGTATACTGGTTTCCCTCTGAGAGGACTAGTCCAGTCCCGAGAACTCTTGCTCGGAGTTGTATCCACTATAATCACCAATAATGAATCATAAGCTTTGATCCGAAAGATTGTCACTCCTTACAACCACAAGCTTTGATCCGAAGGATTGCCACTTCTTACAACCACGAGCTTTGATCAGAAGGCTCGAGAGACTTCACACACGTGTGTTTGATACGAAAGGCACGTAGACTCCACACAGAAGAAGAGCTTGATGAACCAAGCTATTACAACTCAAAACAAACTTCTAACCGATATCGCACTTGGCACTAGAAAGTTGTGGAGTTGATCTTAGAGATGGGAAGGTTAAAGCTCTTAGGATTTGCTCACTATAGGATAGAAAGATGTAGAATGGATGAGTTGAGTGTGAAATTCAATCATATTTATAGGGTGATAGCAAACCGAATTCAGCCAGAGTTCGGATTGTTTTAATTCAAATTTTCGAACGTTGAGCCAAGAAATCAGGAGGGTAATAACTGGATGATTTTATACTAAATAGGTGATCGAGTTCGGTCCGAGTTCGGCACGAATTCAGTCCGAGTTCGGTTGCCTATTCTAGTAAGGTTTGTGAATGAATGTGGGCTGATTTGGTGGATAGGTTCGAGGGTTTATTTGAGTGGACTTAGGTTATGCCAGTGCGACTCGATGTACATAAGTCCTAGACTCAACAAAACATCAAATTACATAAGATGAAAACCAAGAGCACTGATGACGTCAATCTTCTGAAACGTCCGCTAACTGGAATAGCATTTTTCCTTTATGGCAGTTATCTAAAGATAAACAGATCTGGAAATCTGAATACCTTTCGGGGGCTTCCCCCGAACCCCCACGGGGGGCGCTGCCACCTCGACCCCTGTCCGCTGACCGGGCAACGGAACCCCAGGGTGCGAGGCTCCGGATAAGTCGTAGGCAGTATAACGTCGTCTTTGGCTCATCATCATTTCGTCATAGCATATGTCCATGCTGATCTTGCTTATTGCTTTCTGCACATACATGTTAGACGAACAAAGCAATATACATAAGCAAATATTATAATATTAATGCATATCTGGACAATGATGAATTAAGTAGAAGTTACTATAGTGATTGATCGATTATCATAATCCTAAACTTAATCGATTAGCCATATTCAAAAACTCAATATAAACATTGGGCCAATACGAAGCTCCCTCGAGCTCATAGCTTTAGGTTAAGGAAGAGTTTCTCCCCATCAAATTGTCGATACCACTTTGCTTTCTTTGTCAGTTCTCCTTTTCTAAGCGGTAAGAAATGATGTCCTTGTCAAGTGTTGTAGCAGTTCCTCTCCAAAACACAGCCCTCCTTCAATGGCTCCTCCTCTACAAAGATGTCTTCTACTGTTGGCAGCATTTGTCAACACTATCATCTATTTATGGTTCGAATAGCTTCAAATATGCTGCATTCACCTAGGAGTGCAACTACATGCACGGTGGCACGTCGAGTCGGTAAGTATTGTCTCCCACATTTTGCAGAATCTTGAACGGCTCGTAGCGTAAAGCTTCATCTTCTTTCCCTCACCCTTGAGATGCTCCTTGATCAGCTAGAGCTATACCTTATCTCCCATCTTGACATGGCTCTCAACTCGATGGGATTTTGGCACTCCTTGTACCGTTGTTGAGACTTCTTTCTCCCCAATAGTCATATATCTTTCAGATCTTCTCCATTAATTATTGCTCTCACAACTGCTCTCCCTCCTTAGCATTTATTGGCTCCTTGCTAACAATAAACTCCAAGTCGAACAGACTTTGAGGCAAGTCCAAAGTAGAAGATATAACAAGTCGAACAGACTTTGAACAAACTATGAAAGGCACCTTCTCTATCGAACTATGAACCACCCGATCGAAATCAAGTAGAAGATATAACAAGCTTTCATTCCTTGTCATCAAATGTACTTGCTTCTCCTCTATACTCCATATGTTATGGTGACACAAGTCCAAAGTAGGCAAAGGTTATTCAAAATTAAGTTGAATCGCATGATCTACGAAATGTTTCGGTGGCAACCTTTAGAATCTTGGAATACGTCTTCATGCTTCTCCAATAAAGCTCGTCTCCAAATTGTCCTCTAAGAGCCACTAAACTGTGAGTCTTCAGAGACTCTTCGTCCTTCTTAGAGCTCACTAGTAAAAGTATAAAAATGCCAATTGTGTTTGCCAAATGCTTGGCATGTGACAGAGATACCGAATTCTCCTTTACTGGACTTGGCTTTATCTCTATGACATCCTTGATTAAATTCGACACTTACTTTATCTCTGGTATTTATCCATAGATATGGTCCTCCCAATATCACTTGGCAAACGTCAAGAGGTATTACATCACAAACACATCATCAACATACTCTTTAGCAATAACAAAATGAAATTTACATTGGCACATAATGTAATCTTCAACGTTGCCTCCTTTCAACCCACCCCAAATAATACAGCTTTAGGTGCGGTGTAGCATCTAGTCCTACTTTCGCCACCAAGCCCTCGGAAATCAAATTCTTCTAACTCCTTGGGTCAAGTATGGCTCCCACTAAACTTTGCTTCACTTGCAGCTTGAGATGGAACAACTCTTTAACATTAGATCTAGGGCCGGCCCTGGCCCAGGACAGCCAGGGCGACCGCCCAGGGCCCACGAACCAGGAGGGCCCCAAAAAATGTTTATATATATATATATATATATATATATATATATATATATATATATATATATATATATATATATATATATATATATATATAATCTTGTATTGACAATAGATCTAATATATACTATGGGCCTATTTTAACACAAAATAATTGTGGTGTAGTGGTTATTACGTTAGACTTGCATATTAGAGGTTCTAGGTTCAATCCATGGTGCAACATTTTTTTAATTTACTTTTATCTAGTTTTTTTTACATTATATATGGGATCCCATTTTGAAAGTCCGTCTAAGGTCCCCATAAACTCAGGGCCGGCACTGATTAGATCTTAAGTTCCCTTGTGTTGAAGATGCCATCAATGCAATCTGTGGGCTCGATTCTCGGATTCCCTCCAACTCCAGTTTCTAAAAAGTCATAATTGCCTTTTCCTTATTCTTGGAGTCACCCGTTTGTCCTTCTTTTACTCTGGATGTAAGATCCAACAACTAGCCTTAAAGTCTCCATTACTATTGCAGTAATCACAATGAACATCTTTGAGATCCTCAAATTTCTTACCTCCTCCCTTATGCTTCTCATCCTCAAACGAATCATTTGCTTTCTCGTCCTTTGTTTCAGACTTCTTATTCTTTGCCTCGATGGTCATGGCCTTCTTGCTAGCATCTCCAATGTTCTGAATCATGAACAATGTCAACTCGTTTAGAATTGACTCATAGAGACCACCAGTGTACTTCCTTGGGTTGGTATGTCTTCAATGGAGATATTCAATAGCACAGCTTGCTTGTGGAACTCAATTGTGTAGTCTTGTACGCTTTGCTCATACTTTTGCCATAAGTACTACTACTCCAACCACCTTTGTTCCTTGTAGCCTAATAGATAGAACAATTTCCGGATGAGGGATGTGAGGTCTCACCAAGAGAGATGAAACACAGTGGGATCGCATATAGGAATTATACCATGTGAGGGCATGGCTTATAAGCTTCAACCTAGCTAAACCTATCTTCTACCGATGATTGTATACATAGATTGTAAAGTAAGTCTCTAATTGTTCGATCCAATTATCAACTTTCTTTGTATTGGCCTCCCATTAAACGAAGGTATATCGATTTTTGCCTCAACATGAAACGGTTGCATAAGATTGGCCGCTTGCAACGTCGACTCGACTTGGTGCTCTCGTTTTCTATATACCTCATTTTGTTGCCCATCCTCAAATTTAGACACTTCCCCATCCTTACAGTGGGATTTTGAAGTCCGGATTCGATTTTGTTTGCTTCAAATTAAAGATTTCGTAAATTAGGGTTGTATGTGCCGGCATGTTGGCGATCATCTCCTCCAATCGAAATATCTTTACCCCTAAATCTTCATTGCTAGTGTTGGTCATCTTCTTTGTCTATTCCTTTTGGTGCTCTAAGTCTCAGCAAGAGCATTAATCCATTATTTTTGTAGAGGTGACATGTATCTACCGTACACAAGTACCCAAAAGCCTAGGTGAGGATCTTGGTGCTCTGATACAAATTTGATCCAAATTGATCAAATTCGAGTTTATGGCTTTTAATAATCTGAAGACCCATAATTGAATACATTTTTTTGTTGTGGAAGGACAAAGATTTAACTTAATAGTGATGAAAATCACCATAAAGATAACTTTATTAAAACTACCAAATTATTGCCTCTTGATTTAAAGAGTAAGAGCACACAAAATAAATTGTGAAGATTTTTTACAATATAGACTTAGGGATTCCTTTTTTATGGTGTACTCGGTCGGTTAACCAACTAGATCTGTATTTTGGCACCCGAACCGACTTCGTCATTTATACAATTTATACAACCGAAATTGAAAACTGATCGGTTCAGTTAAACGACTAGATGTGTGGGTTAGTCGACTAATAACTGATGGACTAAAAATCATATGAAATAACTATATTTTACTAGGATCAAATCAATTTAGCATGTGATTTAAGAAAAAAATTAATTATGAATCCTTTTAGGCATAAATGCCACTTTACAAGGCTTCAGTTATTAAAAAATTTGGTCTAAATGTAACTATCTAAGCTACCCAAACTCATTTTTCCTAAATATAGTATATTTACTTGTATAACTAACAAATATTAAATATTAAAATAATTTCTATTAGGTATTCGGATCAAGGTTGTAAAAGTCGCTAGGCGGGCACGGGACGCTTAGCTAGCCGCCTATTCTAGACGGTCCAAAAAAAATTAAAAAAATTACCCTTCTGAAAATTGCATCAATTGCCTATAAAACCCAATAACCTGCATAGTCTGGTGTCGGGCGGGCACTCAAGCGGGCATTGGGCGCCGTCTAGAACTGATTTTTAAAACACTTATGCTGGTTGATCAAATAATGGCGGTTAATTCAAGTTGGAAACCGTAACTAGCGTGACTTATAAAAAAATTAGAAGTTCATAACCGAACTGACTAATCCTTGGAAGGGTATTGACCAAACCGACGGTTGGTTGGGTCGGTTCAATCGATTGACCATATTTTTGGTTAATAATGGACGCCCCTACTCCTTTTATATCCCTAGGCAACCTCTAATATTTCTAATTCCTACTAGGACTAGAAAGAATTAATCCCATGAGGTATAAGTTAGAAATCATAACGCAACCTCACAATTTCCATCAAAGAAAACAAGATATGTAGGAATAGTAATCCTAATAGTTTCCATAAAAAGAATAGCAATCCAAAAAACGAACCCTAACCCCAAAAATGAGGAATTATATTCTTAAAAATTAGAAATCATAAACCTAAACGGAGATCCTCCCATATCACTTAGTTGCATGAGCTTAAATTGCACATCTAAAAGGTATGTTCACCTATACGTCAATCAGTTGCCTAGGTTTTATGGCATTACCCCTCATGTTCATAGTTACCTTGACTAGGAATTTAGCACCACCAATATATATTGACACCAAGTCGATATTTAATCATAAAAACTTGGTCAAATCTTTTATGAAGCTTTCTAATGCTCCATAACGACCTCATTCGGATGGGAGAAGGCTTGGTTAATGATATGACGATGATCTACTTGTGGATTTCAAGTTATCAACTGTAGAAGAAACTAAGAAAAATTTATAAGTTAAATAGAAAATTATATTCACTTGTATACCTTTGTGAAGATGATCTACTTGGATCTCAAGTTTTCAAATATAGAAGAAACTAAGAAAAATATTATAAGTTACATAAAAGATTATATGCACTAACATAACTTTGAAATAAAACTACATAACTTTATTTAAGTACTAAATCATATAACTTAGTTATGATGTTATATAAAATTGTAATACTTAAATAAAAATAGGTGTGAATTACTTGGATAATTTATTAATTTGTAGTTACTATTAATATGTAATTTAGTAATATGTAATTTCGTGATATATAATATTAATTGCTTGATAATAGTAGATCAAAGATATAGATTAGTCAATGTTGTCAGATGTGCTAAAATATAGTCAATAAACAATAATATTGTTTCCTGTTCTAAGATCAGGTAAATAATAGTATTTATTGTTTGTATGTGATTCAACAATGTTGATTATTATTTCATCTGAATCTATGCCTAAAAATACAAAAAGAACTAAAAATCTATAGTTCTAAAAACTTTAATACCAAAAGCGATACTCCTATCCAAAACAGCAAAACCGAAACTTACAAGGGTTTAAAACCAGTATTGAAACCAAGATTTTGAGCCTTGAAGAAGCCAAGGTATGAATTCTGTAGTGAGAATGGATGATGGAGTAAGGTGGTGCAATGTAAAAGGGTAGATTATCCGGTTCCACAAGAAGAAGGGAGAGCTATCAGGTTTTGATAGGGTTGTTGGGATGGTTTCATGAAGAATGGAAAGGGTACAGTTGTGGTAGATAGGAACAACAAAAGAAGGATAAAAGGCTTCACATCCAAGAAGTTGTGCTAAATGACAAATCTCTAGAATTAAGAAATTGTAAAGATTTCTTTCGTCCTGGACTCCATAACCATAAGCATAATGCCTTTACATTGGCTTTCAACCAAGATGTCCCATATCATATAGAAATCCTACTTCCAATGTTGTAAAAGACAAAAGTTGCGACTATGCAACAAACAGGGGCTCGGTGAGGCTTACTTAAATGGGGTCCATACAAAGAATTACACACACACACACACACACACACAAGAAGAGAGATTTGGCGTATACCAAGGTAGTCAAAGGCGCAAGGCGCACTCAAGGCGCAAAGGGTCCAAATCGTCCGAGGCGCAAGGCGCACTTAAGGCGCGCGCCCGAGCGACACGAGGCGCAAAAATTATATATATATATATATATATATATATATATATATATATATATATATATATATATATATATATATATATTCACATCGGATTTCTACATTGATAAACATGTGTGCTTCAAATTCTCCCATGTCTAGGTTGCAATCACTTTGAATTGAGTGAGTGAGAGAGAAAACAATTAAAAAAAAGTACATCAGTTCAAAAAACAGTCTAAAAACAGTACAACAGTTAAAAAAAAATAGTCTAAACATGTTATTTTTTCACAAGATTTTCAAAGCGCGCCTTAGCTATTCCAAGGCGCTCGAAAAAGGCGCACCTAGGCGCGCCTTAGGTGCGCCTTAAGAATTGAGCCTCGCCTGGAGTGCCCTGAGGCGCTGCCCCTACGCCTAGGAGCAAGGCGCGCCTTAGGCGCGCCTGAGGCGCGCCTTTGACTACACTAGCGTATACTATAGGTAGAATAGTCCAAACAGCTGTAGTGTGGCATATCTGAAAGGGGAGGAATAAAAGACAGTTTGAAGATGTGAAGCTACACAAAACAATAGTGCTGAAAAGAATTGAAGATGAAGTATGGATCATGGTTACAAGCTATAAAGATGATAGCTTGAGTAAAAATACCAAGAAAACAAGAGAAAATTGGCGCCCCGGTTAAATACCCTAAGTTGTTCTTGTAGCATCTTTACATTTTCATGATACAATTCGCTTTCTGTAAAAATATATACATTGGCAATTATTCTAGGTCTATAGAAATACTAACTTTAGCATTGTTGCTAGAGTGCAAAGAAAATAGAACTATGTATAACAATGTAAGAACTTTTTTAACTTCATAGCTTATATATATATATATATATATATATATATATATATATATATATATATATATGAGGAGGAGGGATCCACACAACCCCCTATTATGCATCCCCAAGTTTACAACCGTTGGATCTTGTTTAAGTCATCTAATCTTAACCGTTGATTTGAACAATTCAAATCAATGGTTAAGATTATATGACTTAAACAAGATCCAATGGTTGGTGTTCAAATCAACGGTTAAGATTATATGACTTAAACAAGATCCAATGGTTGATAACATGGAGATGCTTAAGGATGCAAAAAACGGGGATGTGGATCTCTCTCTCTCTCTCTCTCTCTCTCTCTCTCTCTCTATATATATATATATATATATATATATATATATATATATATATATTGTGTGAGGATGATGTTGTTGAAATTACAATAGGACTCTAAAACAATGATAAACCTAAAACATTAAAAATCAAATTAACTATAAAATCAAATAATTAAAGAGCCACCGTAAGCAATTTAAAAACTACCAATAAACTAAAAATACAAAGGAATGCAAAATAAATGTGTCGATTACTATTCACCACAACACCCAAGAAAAGAATGAGTACAGAAACAAACTTGTAATTACTCATACAAGGTTTGCAGTACCAATATTGGAATCGGTTTTGGGCCCTTATTATAAGTAGCGATTTCGGGAGTTTCGGCGGTTTATGATCGAAGTTTCGGATCGGATTTTCAGTAGTCAAAAGATTAAAATAAGCTATTTTAAAAAAAATATAAATATATATTATACATTTATGCATGATTTAATGTATTATTTGATGGTTCCTTTACTTTTGAATGAAATAAAGTTAACATTATTGAATTATTTATCCATGACAGACATTGTTATGGACGTTGTGAATTTGAAGAACAGAACTTCAACAAATAGTAATAGTTATATTGTGTCCACGTGAATTTTATTAGCATACTCTAGCATGCTAATCTATGGCACATTCAAATCCTAGGGTCGACATTGTTTTTTACCATAATTTTCTTTTCTTTTAATGTTTATTTGCTAAATTGACCGTAAAAGAGAGCCATAGTTTTGGTATCAGTTGTTATTGGTATCGGTGAGTATCAGTGTAGTCAAAGGCGCGCATCAGGCGCGCCTTGCTCCTTGGAGCAGGGGCAGCGCCTCAGGGCACTCCAGACTGGGCGCAATTCTTAAGGCGCGCCTTTTCGAGCGTCTTGGAATAGCTAAGGCGCGCCTTAAAAATCTTGTTAAAAAAATAGCATTTTTAGACTATTTTTTGAACAGTTGTACTGTTTTTAAACTGTTTTTTGAACTGATGTACTTTTTTTTACTGTTTTCTCTCTCACTCACTTAATTCAAAGTGATTGCAACCTAGACATGGAGGAATTTGAAGCACACATGTTTATCAATGTAGAAATCCGATATATATATATATTATTTTTATTTTTTTGGACGCCTCGAGTCGCTCGGGCGCGCGCCTTAAGTGCACCTTGCGCCTCGGGCGATTTGGACCATTTGCGCCTCGAGTACGCCTTGCGCCTTTGACTACCTTGGTGAGTATCAGTATCGAAAATTCCAAAATCGATATGATGTGGTCGATACGTATCGATATCGGTCAATACTGCGAACCTAGTTATAACCATAGGTCTTAGACCTGCCTTACAGGCCTAGACAGAAATTAATGGGAGTAGACGGGAACTAGAAAAGCTAAGGCAGGTACAAGTCACATTATATTTGTATATTAGCAAATATTTAGAAAAAATTTATAAAATACTAGCAAATATTTGTGAACTTTTCATGAAGTTGTGAACATTTCACGAATATGATTGGCAAGTTTGACGTTTGCAAAAAAAAAAAATCGAAAAAATCACAGAACTCTAAGTGACCATGCTTTAGAAAAAGGGCAGTTGTGCAAAAAAGTAAAACCTAATACAAGAATATGTGAAGAACTAGCTTGGAAAGGTAAATGATTAAAATGTAAGTGTGTGTGTGTGTGTGTGTGTGTGTTGCAGAGAGAAGATTTGGATCCTTCAGGGAGGATTTGAGCCCAGAATAACCATCCATATCGAAAATCCAATCCAATTATATAGATGTAAACCATTTCAATTATTTATAGCCATAAACCAAACCATTTGGAGGTTTTTTTGTTTATTTAAGTGACCCCAGAAAAAAGGTCCATAATAGTGAAAAAGGTCAACGGTGAACAATGTTCCATATCAATTAAGATAGTTTGATTGCTTATTTAAGTTTAGATCACGATACATTGTTTTGTATTCTCAATTTTATATATATTTTTTCCTTATATATATATATATATATATATATATATATATATATACACACCCCACTACATGGGATACAGCCCATATATATATATATATATATATATATATATATATATATATATATATATATATATGGGCTGTATCCCATGTAGTGGGGTGTGTGTGTGTGTGTGTGTGTGTGTGTGTGTGTGTGTATATATATATATATATATATATATATATATATATATATATTTTTTTTTTTTTTATTTAGAGGGTGTGTGTGTGTGTGGGTGTGGGTGTGGGTATAAAGAACTAGGATCAAACTTTGACGAATACGAATTAAGATTACAAGTCATAATCTTTAATTTCCATATAATGTTTCAATCTATGAGTCTAATAGTAGTATTTGTGTTTTCACTTTCATACTTCAAGATATGTTTACTACAAACAAAATAATTTAAGAATATGATGGTCAAAGAACAAGGCCAAACCTGGCGTGGAGCACGAACAAGAGATCCTGGATCTTCTGAATCACTATTATAAGTTCCAATATCAAAGTGATCATCGACTGCACTCTCATTGTCCCAAGATGCACATGGAATAGAGTCATCATCCTGTCTTGATTCATCTGTAAGAGAGTAAAACATGATACATATTTTTTCAGATCCAAGTGCTTCAGGTGTCGTTCAAGGAGGGACTTCCGTGTTATCAAGACACAAAAGAATGTCCTAATGTACAGTAAAATATAGTTTATATATGATGACAATATAAATTTTTTGCTCAGTGAAATTGTGCAACTATTTGAATGTACATCCCAACCATCAAAAAAAATTATAGAAAGAAAAAAGAAGCCCTATAATGTATGCAACAGATGAACCCATATGGAAAATGCATAATAAATTGACTCTTGTGCTAATTTCTAGTTAAAAGTTTAATGACTAAATCTTGTTTCCTTGCACCCTTTCAAATCTTGAGAAAATGTTGTTAACATCCACAAGCCGGATTATAGCAAAGGTTTTGTGGAAAACATATTCTGCAAGTCTGCAACTAGCAGCACGTTTCACTGAAAGATAGGATAAGAAATTAGTCTATTTGTGGGAAGTTGGATATGGGGCCAATTTAGAATAAGATGAGAGAAAAATCGTCTCTAGTGGTTTGGGCATGTGCAGTGTAGAGCAACAAATGCACCTCTAGGAGTGACAAGATATTAGTCAAGGGAGTTGCTAGGACTAAGGGCAGACCCATACTTGGATTGAGGCTGTAAAAAGGGTATAGTTTTTGCTAATGTTACAGAGGAGATGGCCCTTAAAAGAGCTGAATGGAATGGAAGAAAGGATTCAAACGGTCAACCACAAATATTTGGGTAAAGGTTTTGTTGTTGTTTTTGAAAAGGTAATTTTTTTTTTTTATTATGAGCCAAAATAAAGAAACTTACAGAGGCACCTTAGTTCTCCTATTTACTTTTCACCCGTGTCTCTATACCGAATTTACTCAGTATAGTCATAGAACTAGAATCGGTATCAATAAACAAAGTACATGTTTGCATGGGATCACTAACATCTCTTTTTATCCATTCCAGTAGCGGTTAGCCATGATCCTCTCCACCCGATGCACCCTTCTATTTCTCTCCTGCCACAATGCCACATGGTGGAGTTGAGTACTCTCCTGCTTCCTAATCTTAGTTACTACCAGACCCAATACTGAAACTTTATGAGCATGGACAAGGTCCTTGGCTTCTCTCCACCTGATTTTCCGAGTTCATTTTTTTTTTACATTCCAAATGAGCAGACTCGTTGGTATGGGGAAAGTTTTTTTGATTCACTCCTCAACTTCCTCCTTGCTACAAGTTGAGCCTCCTTTGCTTTTGCAAGTTTCATGAAAGATTTTTCTTTCCGTTTTGTAGGTGTTATAACCTATGTTACCTGCACTCGGGTACGGGTGTCAGGTACGGGTACATATCCAAGAGTTGTCCTTCAAACTCATAATTGAAGGCAAGGTAGTCAAAGGCGCAAGGCGCACTCAAGGCGCAAAGGGTCCAAATCGTCCGAGGCGCAAGGCGCACTTAAGGCGCGCGCCCGAGCGACACAAGGCGCAGAAATTATATATACATATATATATATATATATATATATATATATATTCACACCGGATTTCTACATTGATAAACATGTGTGCTTCAAATTCTCCCATGTCTAGGTTGCAATCACTTTGAATTGAGTGAGTGAGAGAGAAAACAATAAAAAAAAAGTACATCAGTTCAAAAAACAGTCTAAAAATAGTACAACAGTTAAAAAAAAAAAGTCTAAACATGTTATTTTTTCACAAGATTTTCAAGGCGCGCCTAGGCGCGCCTTAGCTATTCCAAGGCGCTCGAAAAAGGCGCACCTAGACGCGCCTTAGGTGCGCCTTAAGAATTGCGCCTCGCCTGGAGTGCCCTGAGGCGCTGCCCCTGCGCCTAGGAGCAAGGCGCGCCTGAGGCGCGCCTTTGACTACACTGATTGAAGGACAAGCGTACTCCTCAAAAAAAGATCCAAAATTTGGGTATGGATACTGGGATATAGTTATTAAAATAAATGTATTTGCTAAATAAATCAAGTTTCGCATATCGACATCAGAAACTTCCTATGAGTATCGGGATCGACGGTATCGGCAAACCTCAACGATTTCGGATCGTAGAATCGGATTTTTGATATCTAAAAGCAAATAATTATTCATAAATTACTAAAATTTAGAGGGAAAATTGTACATCTAGGTATAATTTTAGTATTTTTTGCGTTGTTTCATAGTAGTTTTGAAATGAATGAAATAATAGTCAACATTGCTTGTTGGTTTACCTACAATAAATAAATTTTCTTTATTTATATGTTTTTATAAGTTACAACCTTACTATGCTTTTACACCATTGCTGATTGTTTTTTTATCGTTCAACTTTCTCTATCGAATGTACCGGAAAAGAGTCCTCAAAAGTCATTATCTATCGGTATCGGTAGCGGTTGGTATCGGATCGAAACATGCCAAATTGTATTGGTATTGGTCATATTGTATCGTTTGATGGAACTGGGGATCCCCATGACCGCAGATTGGTGTGCATATCGATCGATAGAAGATTAACAGGTTTAATACGTGATCTAACCCTTCAAAGGCGGAAAGTAGGGTTCACGAATTATACCTGAAGTAACGAGAAGAAGATGAAGGTTTTTAGCAACCTTGATCAATTAGCGACCCCAAGATCTTTTGCACGTATTTCTTCCTCGAATTGGACGTCGTGTAGGCATCCATAATAACAGAGGTGTTTGTTCTCTTATGTAGTCAGTACAAAGAGAACAACCTCAAGTGGTCATGTTTAATACACACAAAGTGTACTAGTGTAAACCTATAGTCTAAGCAGTCAAAAACGGTTATATATCGGTTATATAACCGATATATAATTGTATCGATCCTGGACCGATATTTTTTTTGCAAAAATATCGGTAAAATATCGGAACCGATATTATCGGCCGATTTGGCCGATATTGTTCGAAATATCGGTTTACAAAAAAATCGATTTCTCACGGTTTTGATTTTGCTACAAAAAAATCTTATGGGCCTGGACCTGCAGACGATATTCTATGGAAAAATCTGCTGTTAAGTCAAGATACAATACAATACAAGCTTCTGCCATCAATGGAGATTATATCTTCTGCCATCAAACGATATGACATTCAAATCAATGGAGATTACATCTGTTATTGAATGATGACATTAACATCAATGGAGAATAGAGATTACATCTTCTGCAAAATCTTCATGCATCAAACTTATTCAGAGATGTAGTTCCTCAAGTGATCTCCTTTATCTTGGATCTCTTGGATTTCTCGACGATATGTATACTTTATGCATATTTTATAAGAGAAAACTATTAAGTGTATTGTTCATATATAAAAATTGTGTTAAAAATGCAAACTGATATTTACCGTTATAAAACCGATATATCGGTGATATATCTATAACTCTACTGGACCGTTATCATGAAAAAAACGTTATTAACTGCATAACCTATAGTCAAGATAGACTAAAACCAAATTATACTACAACATTTCCAATGGTTTGTCCAAGTCTATCTAGGTTGTGAACTATTTATATATTCCACATAGAACTGATAATATGATCTTCTGTGTGACACCACACACCATATTATCAACAATATAGAATATCAGACACTTGCATTAACATTATAACAAATACAACATGCAAACATTTGCCGAAATGATTCTCAATTAAAAATAAGGAGATGTAGTTAATACAAAGTGATGCTTTTATATAACCCTAACAATCTTCCACTTATACTCATAGCATTACTTTTTAGTATACTGTTACAAATCTCCAACTTATACTTAAAGCCATGCTGCTACGCATCTAACTCTCATTCCCTCAACATGACTATCAAAAGTCTTAGCTGGTAAGCTTTTTGTAAAGGGATCAGCTAGGTTGTCTGTTGATGCTATCTTGATCACAGCAACTTCTTCTCTCTTTACGAAATTTCGTATCAGGTGGTACTTGCGATCAATGTGTTTAACATGCCTTATGGGCTCGTGATTCCTTCGAGTTTGCAACTGCACCACTATTATCACAATAAAGTGTAATAGTCTTAGGAAAACTAGGTACCACATCCAAATCAAATAGGAAGTTTCTGAGCCAAACCGCTTCTTTGGCTGCCTCAGAGGCTGCCACATACTCGGCTTCCATGGTGGAATCAGCAACACATTTTTGCTTGATGCTCCTCCATACTATAGCTCCACCTCCTAAAGTAAATACATAACTTGAGGTAGATTTTCTGGCATCCCTTCAGAATGAAAATCTGAGTCCGTATACCCCAAGGGCACTAAACTATTTGAATGATAAACCAACATATAATCTTTAGTCCTTTTCAGGTACTTCAAAATATGTTTCACCGCAGTCCAGTAATCTTGTCCTGGGTTAGACTGATATCTACTAACCATGCCAACGGAAAAGTAGATGTCTGCTCTCGTACATAGCATTGCATACATTAAGCTTCCTACTGCCGAAGCATAAGGAACCGCTTTCATGTCTTCTATCTCTTTAGGTGTCCTCGAACACTGCTCCTTTGATAGAGCAATTACATGCCTAAAAGGTAATGAAACATTTGTTAGAATTTTGCATGCTAAAATGAGTTATTATAGTATCGATATAGGTAGCTTGGGATAAGCCCAACATCCTTTTCTTGCGATCTCGTAGAACTTTGATCCCAAGGATGTGACCTACTTCTCCCAAGTCCTGCATATCAAATTGCTTGGATAACCATACCCTTACATTAGATAACACCTTCACATTGTTTCCAATGAGCAAGATGTCATCCACGTAAAGTACTAGGAATATCACTATGTTTCCATCACACTTTTTGTATATACATGCTTCATCCGGACATTGATCAAATCCATAGGATTTTATCACTTGATCAAAACGGATGTTCGAAGATCTAGAAACTTGTTTAAGTCCATAAATGGACTTCTTGAGCTTACAAACAAGATGCTCTTTGCTCTTTTCAATGAACCCGTCTGGTTGCTTCATATAGATGTTCTCCTCAAGACTTCCATTAAGGAAAGCTGTCTTGACATCCATTTGCCAAATCTCATAATCTAGATGAGCTGCAATAGATAAAAGAATCCGGATAGACTTAAGCATGACTACCGGCAAAAATGTTTCCTCATAATCAATACCCTCTTTATGAGTAAAATCTTTTGCAACAAGCCGAGCTTTAAAGGTTTCAACCTTAACATCTGATCCTGTTTTACTCTTGTAAATCCACTTGCATCCAATAGCATTTACATCAGTGGATGGTTTTACATGCTCCCAGACCTGATTAGAATCCATAGATTCTTTTTCAGATATCATTGCGTTTTGTCAAGATTATGCATCTTTATCTTGGATTGCTTCATTATAGGTGCAGAGATCAAAATCTTGTTCCTCAGGGGCGAAGTCTGATGACTCTCCCAAGAACATGAATCTGTCAGGTTGTACAACAACCCTCCCACTACGACGAGGCATTATAGGTTATGGTGTAACATTTGTGACACGTTGTGGAGTTACTTGTGGTTCCTCCTGTTGTACTGTTGGTACTAAAGTATTTGATGTCTCACCTCTCAGTTCTTCTAGAACAACTCTACTCATGGGTTTATGGTTCATCACATAGTCTTCCTCTAAGAATCGGGAATTAGTGCTAACAATGACCTTCTGATCCTTAGGACTTATAAATAAACCTCATTTCGTTCCTCTTGGATAGCCTACAAACAAGCGTACTTTTTTACGAGATTCCAACTTATCTGCTTTCCCATTCAGCACACGTGCTGGACTACCCCAAATCTGAACATGTTTCAGGCTAGGCTTACGCCCGGTCCACAGCTCTGTAGGAGTAATAGGTACTGATTTAGTAGATATCAAGTTCAAAATATAAGCTGCAGTCTCTAAGGCATATCCCCAAAACGAATCTGGTAAATCCGAATAACTCATCATTGATCTAAACATCTCCATAAGAGTCATATTCCTTCTTTCTACTACATTATTATGTTGGGGTGTTCCAGGTGCAGTCAATTGGGATGTAATCCAAACCTCTAACTCCAAAGAGGTACTGCCACCACGATCTGAACGTAATGACTTGATACATTTTCTATGACGTTTTCCCGTTTCAGCCTTATACTCTTTGAATTTCTCAAAGCACTCAGACTTACGGCATATCAAATAAATGTATTCATACCTTGAATAATCGTCAATAAATGTGACAAAATTTTCAAAGCCACATCTAGCATGGACAGTCATAGGCCCACACAAATTAGAATGAACCAATTCCATTACATCTTTGACCCTATAGTCCTTTGTCGTGAAAGGCCTTTTGGTCATTTTGCCTTCCAAGCAGGATTCGCAGACTGGAAGTGCCTCCACTTCTAATGAACTCAAAGGTCCATCTTTAACCAGTCTTTGATTCCTTCTTAGATTAATATGTCACAACCGCAAGTGTCAAAGATATGTTTGGTTCATACAAGAAGGTTCTTTTCACTTATTTAAGTTAGAATACGTATTATTCATTTCCATAAGTTGCATTATGGGTGAAATAGGATTAATGACATACAAATTATCAACTAATGCACCAGAACAGATAAAATGCTTATTTTTTTTCAATAACAATATTGTCATTAAAATAAACTGAATATCCATCATTAACTAGCATAGAAACAGAAATTAAATTCCTTCTAAATGAAGGTGCATAAAGACAATCACTCAATGTCAAAAAATTATTTCTACCAAAAGATAAAATAGCGTCGCCTATTACAACGGCTGCTACTTTTGTAGCGTCACCCATGAACAAGCATATCTCTCCATCATTAAGTTGCCTGGTTTCCTGGAACCCCTGTAATGAATTGCAGACATGATTAGTGGCTCATGTATCTACACATCAGGTGCCGGTAGATAACACATCTAAACATGTTTCAATTACTAGTAAATGAGATATACCTTCTTTGTTCCCTTATTTGAGAAGTGGACACTCACTCTTCCAATGTCCTGACCCTTTGCACTTAAACACTTGCCTTTTGACTTTTTTACAGCGCCTTGAGGTCACATGCCCTTCTTTGCTGAATTTGCTTGTTTCTGAATATTATTTTTCTTCTTACCGCCTTTCGGCTTAGAAGTAGAAGCCTTTTCACTAACATAAATATGATCATTCTGCCTCATGATAGCCTCAGCATCCTACAGTTCTTTCGCAAGTTCTGTCAAACTGTACAACATTTTGTTAATGTTGTAGTTAAGGCAAAACGTATCAAAACTTTTAGGCAGATTCCCGAGAATGATATCAACCTGGGTTTTTCCATCGATTTCAACTCCAATGATCTCCATCTCATTCAGATGACCCATCATCTTGAGAACATGATCCCTTACTGGCGTCCCTTCAGCCATGGTCTTATTCATCAAACTCTTCATAGCAAACAGCCTAGCTGCCCTGCTCTGATGTCCAAAGAGTTCCTTGAGGTTGTACATTATGTCATAATCTGTGGACATGGCATGATGCTAATGTTGTAACACATTTGACATAGATGCCAGAATGTAACATCGTGCCATCTCATCTGCCTTGATCTCTACTTCTTATAAGCCTCTTTGACCTCTTCATCAGAATTAGCATCAGGCTTAGGAGAACATTCATCATGGAGTACATATTTGTACTCTTCAGCAGGTAAGGCAATATCCAAGTTACGTTTCTAGTCAATGTAATTAGGGCCAGTAGGTTTATTTTCTTTAAGAATCACCATAAGTGGACTAAATGAACCCATTTTTGAAATCCTGAGAATCACATAAATAATAATTATGTAGGGCAAAAACTTTTTGAACTAAATAAATATTGATTCCCTCAAAACAATAATAAAAAGTTCACCAACACCTTAAACACCATGAATTTAGTATGCTACGATAGTATGGACGTATACTAATTCAATATTTGTCCAAGGAGATTTTTTTCTATTAATTTTACTATCATATCAACCTAACTTTATGACAAATAAAATTAATTTGTTGTTGTTTGCTTTCGTCCTACAAATAATAGCAGTGACTCCGATGGGGAGGATACCATTATTTGTATCTAAGTGTACACCATTACTTAATACTAAGTCCATTACTTCGTAATGTGTTCCTTCAGATGGAGAAGTAAACACACACTAGGTAACTTTCTATAATTATACCAAAGGAATTATGTACTGGTGATCCATAATTATACTCATCTGATATGGAGTAAGGCACTAAAGCCAACACGCAAGTATAATTACATCACCTACAAACCAATAATGAAGACCATGGAATTTATACTAAATAAATTTTCTCTTCCACTTAGTTATTTAACAATGAGGGTTTTCTACTAGTTGACGTATGTCCATGTTGTCCATTATTAATGCGGACTTAGTTTATAGAAAACATCCATAGAATAATAAACATGCATAACAAAATAAGCAAATATAGCAATAAAGAAAATAAATATCCAACTATTATGGCCATATATCCTGCTTCTTCCTCAACTGTGACGAATCAAGAATCTTGCTTTACGCAGAGTTATTCGGGGTTCGACCTGCCCGGTCAGATCGCAAGGTTCGGGGCAGGGCCCCAAATTTTTTTTTTAAGGTTTGGTCGTCTTTTTCCTTTATCGAAAATCATCTGTCTGCCTCCGGACTGCTAAAAACAGCATCTCGACCCGCATCAGAAACAGGCACCACTGCCATCACGACAGATCAAAAAAATTTAAAATTACATCAATAGCCATGACATGTCGTGGGTTTAAATCACAGAAATAAAACATGCACACAGACCATAATAGTTGGAACTAAGATGTCTGCAAAACCGAGTTAGAACAAATCTACATCTACCAACTATATTCGATACAAGTTTTATTGGACAACATGGATTTATCAATCGATACGCAGATCCAATACTTGCTCTGATAACAATTGATGGAACTGGGGATCCCCAAGATTGCAGATTAGTGTGCATATCGATCGATAGAAGATTAACGGGTTTAATACGTAATCTAACCCTTCAAAGGCGGAAACTAGGGTTCACGAATTATACCTGAAGTAACGAGAAAAAGATGAAGGTTTTCAGCAACCTTGATCAGTTAGCGACGCCAAGATCTTCTACACGTATTCCTTCCTCGGATTGGACGTCGTGTGGGCGACAATCTACCAATATTTTCTTCTCCTTGGCCGACCCTCTTTCTCTCCTTACGTGAAAAATGAACTTCGAGAAAGCTACTCGTTTTTGATAATTATGATGGCCAGAGAATAGAGGATATATATAGGCTACGACAGGGACCATAAGGAGAAATTAGGGTTATGTCTCCTAACGGATCTGGGTATCCCATGTTCAGCCCGAACACACAATCCAGGCCCGTTAATAATAGCTCGGTCCACTAAAGAGCTATTGTTGCACTACCTTCCTAATCCCAAATTACGTTTATGGGCTCATTCTTATTATATGCTTATTCGTCTCCCCATGTTAAGATATCGAATGTTCGTCGATCAAATTAAGTTACTGACAACTATATTGATCGACATATTTTATCCTTAAGTAGTACCCCACTCAACTTTATTTGTCATGTCGAATATAATCCACCTGCAAGATTTACATGACAATCCTTATGAGTTCCTTAAGGGGACATCATCAACCCGATGTATCAGGACATGGATTCCTTTTATAATCAACAGTTCATCATACACACAATGTCATTACCTAATTCATAGAGGTTATTGACCCATAATAAATCTCACTCTTTTATGAGTCAAAGTAATGCACACTACATATGCATGTCTGTTATTATATCTAGATTAAGAGCACAAGCATCCACAATAACAGAGGTATTTGTTCTCTTATGTAGTCAGTACAAAGAGAACAATCTCAAGTGGTCTTATTCAATACACACAAAGTGTACTAGTGCAAACCTATAGTCAAGATAGACTAATACCAGATTACACTACAACATTTCCAATGGTTTGTCCAAGTGGACAAACCTCATCTAGGTTGTGAACTATTTATATATTCCACATGGAACTAATAATATGATCGTCTGTGTGACACCACACACCATATTATCTACAATATAGAATATCGGACACTTGCATTAACATTATAACAAATACAACATGCAAACATTTGTCAATATGATTCTCATTTAAAAATAAGGAGATGTAGTTAATACAAAGTGATGCTTTTAGTATATAACTCTAACATCGGTATCGACCGATACTGCAAACTATGAAATAAATATGATGCTTTAATATCCCATCTATCTCAAATGTATGTTGAAGATGTCTAATCCAAATAAATTACCAAAGTGTATAACATTCAATGAAAGTTTTAGATACTAAGTCGAACTTTAAAAAAAACAAATTTGCACGAGAAATCTGACAAGTCGAAAAAAACAAACAAAAGGTTGTTGATGCATTAAGTCTCCAACTTCAAGTTGCACTCCTTCTGTTCATTTCCTCCCAACTCACTCGTCATCATCATCCTCAATTATCGCTCTTTCAGCTTGTGGTTCGTAAAGATAAATTGCTCCAAATCACTCGATTCAAGCTCTTCCACATCTATGGAATAGTCATCCCCACTTACAAAAAAATATTTAATAACTAGAAATTTATTAGCAAATATGTAAAATATAATAATATGTATATATGTTAATATTTTTCTTTTATATATCTAATGAAAAGATCAATTTAATAATAAGAGAAGTTATATATGTCCTATTCTTTTGCGACATCTTGATACTCCGAAATTTTCTTAACAAGAGACAAAGATTGGAATGCACAAATATTAGGTCATCGACTCTTTGGGTTGCCAAACGACTTTGTTTTGATGTTTTGAATCATAGAATAGGTGTTCCAGTTTCTCTCCGAAGAAGAGGAAGAAGTTGGTTGGCCAAGCCATTTAAAAGCAAAGGCTTGTACTAGGGGTGTTGATGCACCATGATTATCCTACCAAGAAAAGGTTCCTCATATATTCGTTCATCAATGACACGATGCTCACTGAACTAGTTAGAGCCACTTGAGAAGGCACCATATTTAGCATAAACTTTTTGGATATCCTTGGAGTTTCTGAAAATTTGTTTGTGACATTTGCCTATATTGATGGAGACCTCTTTATCCTTATGTGGGGCAATCTGGGTTGCTCCATTACTTTCCCCTTGTAGCCAAGCATTAGAGTAGTATTTATAAACAAATGAATGTGGCATGCAATGTAAAGGAGTATTCCTCTTGTTCCACATACTCTCTAAAATTTGATGAATAACATCAAAAATGTTCTTCTACCCATAGATTGCATCAATTTATTTATGTTCAAATATAACCGTTTTCATATTTTCAATCATAGATCCCAATATCATAGATTAAATGCAAAAAAGGAGCATATGTGTCAGCCACTCTTAGCATGTCAAGGATAGGTTCTATAAAATTAATCAAGTAGTCAACATTGACCCAAAATGAGTCACTAACAATGCATAGTTTTACCTCACATGCTTTGAGTTCGAGTGAAGAGTTACCATCCCCCTATTCACTTTCCAATCAGCATATATCATCATTCTTTCAAGAGTTGGTCATACTTCTTTTAAACGTATACATATGATAATGCTCGAAGCAAACCTTGTATTTGCACTCGTAGCGAAATCAATTTTTAGTAGTTGTTAAATAAAAACAAGGTCAGAAATCCACTAACATTGCGCATAATGAGAATTTTTTTCTGATGGGGCACACCCTTCAAGGCTAGATTCAAGTTGTGCACTAAACATGGAGTTCAGAATATTGTTGGATGTTTGGTTTCAACAACCCAACAGCCTTGTAATTACTTGCATTGTTCGTTATAATTTGAACAATATTTTCCTCTACCTACTTCTTTGATCGCTTGCTTTACATGACCGCTACATAGTTTGCATCCTTAGTACATCCACCTGAATCAATTGCTTTTATGAACATTGCCCCAACTGAAGATGTAGCCATGATATTTATCAGTGGTCGTCACTGTTCTAAAAGGCGGCCGCCTAGGCTCTAGGCTGCCAGTGTCAGCCCGATGCCCGCCTAGGCCTCCGTCTAGTCCCCCCGACGTCCGACTATGTATGTTATGGGGTTTTATGAACTTTTTATGCAATTTTTATTAGGTTTTTTTATTTTTTATATTTTTTGAACCGCCTAGGCGGCCTAGGCCGCCTAGCGCTTTTCACAACCTTGGTGGTCGTCTCTGTCTATTTGTCCAACCATTTAAAACTATAGAAACACTTTTCTCCTTATATGTCCCTGATAGGTTGGAGTAGAGACTTGACATGCTCCTTCTCTTGGGTAAGTAATGTTATGTGGAGTCTATCCAATGATAGAGGAACATAACATGTTAAATCGTTGTTTCCTACAGTCTCTAAACATTTCGAAATATAAGAAAATTTGGTAATATTGAACGATAAACCTCTAGCGTTAACAGAACGAGCAAATTCTATGACGGATATATCTCTATTGACAGTGTTGAACGCAACCTCTACCCCCCCCCCCCCCCCCCCCCCCTTCTTCTTCTTTTTGGCTGCATCAGATATGCATCTTCAGGTAAAGTAACGTATGCGGCCTTCGTTATTGCACTTGAAACTTCTTGAGCCTCTGTTACGCATCTTCATTTTCGCTCTTAAGTGCTTCAAGTATTTCACCTCCAACCACCTAGCAACCTTCAAGTCTTCAACTCAATGGTTAGGAAACTTTAACAATTGTGCTCTCACGTTTTGTATATAACCCAATCACTTTCTTACTATAGTAGTTGCAGATCCAACTTCTATTCCCATGTCCACCAGCAACCAAACTAAGAACCTTTACACGATTCCACAAGGGTTTGTCATCAAACCCTTGAAGCTTGTTGAGGCGTTGAATTGATTTTGATTTTTGGGCAATGGAGTTAGATGAAGACATTGTGCAGATAAAAAGGTTCAAAAGTAAGAGAAGAGAAGAGATGAAGATAAAGAGGTTATTGTGAATGGAAAAGGAGAGTATTCAAGTTTTTTTGGTAGACTTCTTTTCCCCATATAATTATTATTTTTCTTTGGAAAGCCAAAGTAGCAATTCTTAGTATTAAATTCCTCCGGCAAGAGCATAGCAAATCGTGTTTGCATTACTCTTCTTTAACTCTTATTTTGGGTAACATTGTGGATATTACTATTATCTTATAATCAAGGTAGTCAAAGACGCAAGGCGCACTCGAGGCGCAAAGGGTCCATATCGCCTAAGGCGAAAGGCGCACTTAAGGCACGCGTCCGAGCGAAGTGAGGCGCAAAATAAAAAATACATTAATAAATAAATGAATTAGTAATGTAAGAAATAAAACTAAATAACATATTAAAATCAACAAAAATATGTTAAAACATAACCAAGTGAACTAGCAAAACAACAATAGCACTCAACAGAACTAACAAGAATTTGTATTCTCCCTGCCACGCTTTTAGTAAGTTTTAGTTTTTCAAGTTCAACTGTAGCAAACTTTGGCAAACGTGAAAAAGTTACCTCCCTTACTTGTATGAGGTAAGGGCTAGGGCTTTAATGTTTTTTTTAAATACATAAGGCGCACCTTTTCTTGGGTGCGCCTTGCTGAAAGGCGCAACTAAGGCGCGCCTTGGGCGCGCCCGAAGGAAGGTGCCTCGCCTAGTGAGGTGCGAGGCGCAGATGGTGGGCTTTGATGTGAGGTGCGCCCGAGGCGCGCCTTTGACTACCATGCTTATAATCAGTGTAGAATATTTTCTGATATTTATTTTTACAAGGGGATTTTCAAATATTAAGATGCTCATCAAATTAAGGTAACTAAGTATAGGTAACTAAGTAGTAAGTATAGACTACAAGTGTAGTAATTTATATTGTATTGTGTTAGCTTGTGATGAGAAACTACATAATATTAGACTTAAAACTGAAATTTGTAAGTCGGGTCCGTGTTTTTATTACGTTGATGCCCAACCTAACGTATAAATCACTTTACATATACGCTATAGTAAGGCTAAAAAATTACCATCGGGAATGAAGTCATATGAGTTTTGTTGTCTTATTTCACATAAGGCTAAAAGAGTTACAACCGGGAATGAAGTCATAAGACTTTTGTAGTGTTCTAAAATATAGAGAAATGCTAAGTGTTGAATCACATTTATTGACCACATTCTATATTTCATCAAAATTTAAAAAAAAAAAGAATATGATGCATGATAATAACATTGTTAGTTTATCTATCAAGATCATTTGTTGACCACATTCTATAAATTAAACGATTTGGATCATCGTATATCTTATTCATTATGCTAATTTGAATCAAAAATCAAATGGTGTTAGCAAATGGGGTGAGCAAATGCTTTTCTTCTAGCATTACTCGAAATATAAATCCTTTCAGACATATACACTAGTCAAGTAAGACAAAAAGAATTACTCTCAAGATGCTCTCATTTTTTTAATGATATGTTCCCAATTTTCCATCCGTCATTACGAACAAGCTTTTCCAAATTAAGAGTTTGTTAGGGTATAGTTTATGGTTTAACATTTTTTAGCAACCTTTAGTAAGATTAAGGGATGAAGCTAATACTCTAATATGCTCATAAGTAGGGTCTATCTCAAATTAACATTTGCTCAATGCATATGCACGATTTCTAGTACTTTTTTATATAGATAAAATTATTAACCATGTTGAATTTAACACATCCTATGCCAAGTATCATTTCTACCAAAGTTAAACATTATCTATAATAACTTTGATGGATCAAATAATGTAATTACATATATTAGATTCTTTTTAGATTAAAACCTAATTATTTTTTCAAATAGTTTTTAAAAATTATGATATATTAAAACGTATACTAAATTAATTGTATTTTTTTTGTACTCATTTTCTTTTTTAGTCATGTTTTGTTTTCATGAATAAATATAAAGCTCTGATTAGATTTTTTGTGTATTGGCTTTTTTTACAACTGAGGGAAGGGGATTCGAACTCATAATCTCATCCTCACACATGAGGAAGGGCACCACCATTAGGCTACTAGGCATTACGGCTTAAATTTTATTAAGTAATAAATAAGTTAAAATAAAACTACAAGTAGTATAATTAAACACCCTTTAGAAAATGTATATTAAAAACATGGATTTTTTTCCATCGCTAGAGAGGATTTAGTCGATAGAAAGTGGCTCTTTTTTAAGTAAAATTATACCTTCTTTCATAAAAAGGGCTTAATTATTATGGCTTAAAAAAATTTAAAACTACTCTTATTGCTATCACCCCCCCCCCCCACCTACCTCTTAACTCCAACAATTAATTTTCTTTTGAAATTTTCCACAGAACTAATTTTCTTTTTAACTTATTTCATTTTTAGCTGAAAATTGATTTTCTTTAGTCATACTTTGTTTTCATGAATCAAAGAAGGCCTGGTTAAATGTAATTTTTTAATTTTGGCTTAAAAAATATATATTAATAATTAAGTTAAAATAAATTACAAGCAATAGTTAAACTCCCTTGAAAAATAAACTATAAACTAGTTTAAGTAATACTAGCGATTAACAAGTGACTCGTTTAGTGATTGTTAGGTTTAATAAATCGCAAATTTGTATAGAGGGAAGAATTTAGGTTGATGTACAGAACATGAAGAGATTTAAAATTTTGAAAGAAGAGGGATGGGGCGCCAGTTACGGTGGCATCAAAAAAAATTGGGGGTGCCAATCACACTGGCGCCAAACACGTAAGGAGAATTGGGACGCCAGTTAAAGTGGCGCCCCACTTTGTTTTTTTAATTCAAATTATATTTAAAATTTTCTTTTCAAACCTACTTAATCATAATCCTAAAACTCACATCTATCTTAACTTTGTTTTTTCATATCTTTGCAAGAAGAGGGATGGTTGGTTTGGTTGCCAGAAAATATATATTTAAGATAGAGGTGAGTTTTAGGATTATGATCAAGTATATTTAAAAAATATATATATAATTTGAATTTTTTTAAAAACAAAGTGGGGCTCCCATTTAATTGGCACCCCAATTGTCCTTACGTTTGGCGTCAATGTGACTTGCGCCCCCAAATTTTTTTTGGCGACGGTATAACTGACGTCTCATCCCTCTTCTTGTAAAATTTTAAAACTCTCACCGTTCTGTACAATTCAGCCTAAATTCTTCCCTCTATATGAAATTGGTTGTTTAATTAAAGCATATGGCTTTTTCATGGATGCTCAAGAAAGAGACTTCCAAGAGGGCAAGACCAATATCAATTTTGAAACATCTAAACAAAGAAAAAAAACCTTTTCATCTTCCTTATGCACTCTCTCCCCCTTCCAACTTCAACACCCAAAGATCAATTTAGTCTATCTACTCTCCCCCTCCCACTTCTGAAACACTTCTCTATCACCACTCTTCTGATTCTGAAAAAGATAAAGGCTTTCTCTGCTCGGTGTCGTCCCATTGTCTTAAATATTGTCAACGACAAGATGGACAAATGTCAGCGGCAAAACGTCAACGACACACTATCGGCATCAGCATGTGCGGTTGATCTAGTAGTTTTCTTGTTATCGTTTGAGTTGTCAGCGACTCGAGACGGCCAGTTTCTAAATGACAATCGAACCGCCTAGGCGGCGCCTAAACGCCATGCAGCCGTTCTTCGCACCAATTTTTTCTTTATCGGTGGAGTAGACGGCCAGTGGAGGTTTGATGGCATAGACGAAGTTAGGCGAGGTAGGCGGTCGTCTAGGCGGAGAAATATCTGACTATATGTGTTGTTAAAAAAAATTGTAAGCATTTTGGACATATGGTTCACTTTTACAAGATTGAAACTTTATCAATCTTCATTCTACACGTTAGTTATGCATAAAACACCCTTAAAATATGCATATTATGCAAAAATAAAGTGATAAAATGGTATAAAAAAATCCAAAATGTATCAAGTGCCTAGGCGACAGGCGAACCCTCTCCGCTGCGCACCCGCCTACCACCATTTAGAACCTTAGAGATGGCCAACGACAGCGAGATGCTAGCAAAATACCACTAACATCGAGTTGTGTCGATCTAGTCTCTTGTGGGTCTCTTCTCTCAAAATAGGATTTTTCTTAAGCTTTTGTACTTCAGAATCTAGTTACATTTTCCAAGTTTTTAGATTTCTTATCATTCTTCTTCATCGACGATATCTGATTGTCATCATGGAAGATTTGATATGGATCCCGTACACGTGTCTTGTTGGGTCAACAATGGTACTTTGCCCTAATATGGCGAGTCCGGGTAACATAGCTTATAATGATATGGAAATGAGCATGGAAATATGTTTTGAAGGTGTACATAACGTAGAATACTAATATTTATAAATAAATACTACTTATTATTCCATGATGAAATCAACCAATTAAATTATGGTTGGACAAGTTGTTGAAAGCATAGTTTAAAGTATCGGCCGATACCGATCCGATACGGCCGATACCGATACAATTTGGCATGTCCCGATCCGATACCGACCGATACCCGATACTGACCGATACCGACATTAGAGGTCTCTTTTCCAGACAATTCGGCAAAAAATTTGAATTAAAAAGACCAATTAGAAAGGATGTAAAAGCATAGTAAGGTTGTGAAAACATATAAAAGAGGAAAACTTATCTATCGCATATAAATCAATCGACAAGGATGACTACTATTTCATTCAATATCAAAAATACTAAGAAACAATACTGAAAATACTTTAAATTATGCATAAATGTATAAAATATATTCTCTAAAATGTTAATAATTTACTAATAGTTGTTTGCTTTCCGATACCAAACAATCCGATACTCCGATCCGAAACCGCCGATACTACCGATACCGCCGATCCCGATACTCATAGGAATGGTCCGATACCGATTCCGATACCGATACTTTGAACCTTGGTTGAAAGTTGACCCGTGAACCGATAACTTTATTGGTTCAACCTCCAGTCCAGTTTTTAGTAATTGCAAGAGGGATCACCAGTTGGCATCCGATGTCAGTTGCATTTGAATGAAATCCTTTACAAGCAAACAAAGTGATAAAGAGGGCTTGCCGAAAAAGATAGGAGGCAAGTTACCAAGGTAGTGAAACTTACCATGTTGCAGTTTAATTCATGTAACCATGTTAGAAGTTTCAAATTAAGTCAACAACCTCAACGAAAGCTATAGTTCATAAACCGGTGAGCTTCATGACAAGGTACCCGATTGCACATCAGGTATTTACTCTGTTATGAATGAGTTGAGACACTAGCTGATTACTAAACCTTTAATCATAATTTAATGATGTCGTGAGATAATGATATGATTGAAAAACTAGTATAGTATCATTTACTAAGTCACTTTGAAAGAACTAAGGGGATGTCACATTTTTGCCTTCAACAGATGACAAATACTCTCAAACTTCATTTTCTTTGAGGATTCACTTAGCATGCACACTTCTGCTGATGCACCAAATTAATGCCATGGAGCATTAATTATGAAACGAATAACATCAACAAAGTGTGCATACAATCATGCTGCAAGTAGATGCATGCAAAAACATGCACAACAGAAAATACCTACATATTTTAAGCAATTATAAGCAACATAGAGGAGGTTCAAGCTTACCCGAAGATTTTCCTGTTCTTTTCCCGAGACACTACAATTGTTTTGAAGTGAATTACTATTATTACAATGGAAACAAAATATCAAGTAACAAACATTGGGTAATTGATCTCACCATAATATCAGGAAGAATAAGCAACCTGACAAGATTTTCAGGCCTGTAGTGACAATCTTCGGGAAGTGTGATATTGCAGGATGCTCTGTTTGCCACTAGCAGCAAAGATTTTGGATTTTTAGGAGGTGCAAAAATGTCAGGCATCTTCTTGTCCAAAGATTTTGTGAATTCAAGATCAGGCACTCCCTTTTTGGTCTTGATTTTCTTAGTTGCTACTTCTGAATCATTGTCTGTACATGGAACCTGTTCTAAACCTACAAGATGTCCACTTTCATTCAGAAATATGCACTAACATTAGACCACTTAAAATGAAAACAACTGTTTCTAGTACTTACCTTTGGCTTTTCGAAATTTCCAATGATCAGGACCTGCCCAAGCATTTGACTTCGAAGTGAATCCCAAGCTGAGTGACAAGAAACCAGCAATTTTCTCAAATTTTGAGTCTACATTAGGATCCCGGAATGTATCAGCACCATATTCCTACATCAATAACCAGAGGTTTTAGCTTAATATAGTACACTATTGTAGTAGACAGAGCATGACATATACCTCTGCATGGCTAGTAAAGTTTTCATCTGTACTAGTGAAGTTGCCATCCATAACACTTGGGTGGTCATCTTGATCAAATTTCCAAGTCCCACAATCATCAAATGCATTGCCCTCGACCTCAGAATGGTTGTCGTCATCTATGTCTCCTTGAAGAACTTGCTCTTGTACTACAGGAAAGACATTTGATGACCTCTTATTACCTTCATCAAACTGGTCCACAATGTCCATCAGTGTTGGAGAAATGTCTTTTTTCGTAGGAATGTTAATCACCATCTGTTCAATGTGGTCTGCAAAATAACAAATAATGAGCAGTCTACAACAAGCATCACATATAGAATTTCACACATAGGATAAAAAAAACTGTTAAGAAATCATGCCTTTGGCAAATGAAAGGTCAATAAGTTCAGCAGTGTCACTCTGTGATTCAGATAAGATATTATTCTCCGGTGACTCAAATGAATCAAAAAGTACACGGCAGCCCCCATACACTCCAAGGTTGTTCAGTAACAGACCCTTGGCTCCACCTTCATCAAATTGTGCAGATGTTTGATGGTAAAGAGGGTCCACAGTGAATGCCACTGGAATATGAAATGCAGAAACAGTATAATATCAGTAAAGGAAATTTGAGTTTTAAAAAATTTGCAATACATAGGAAAGAGCATAGAATGGTACCATCAAACTTTTTAACATTTAGGGCCTCGTAAGAAGACTCCAATGTAGATAAAGGTGACAACTGCATGGAGCATAAATTTGTGAGAAAAACTTTAACGCATGAATAAGTTCATCAAGTTGATCAACAATGAAATGTATGTACCTTCCTGGCCAACTCTTTCTTACCAAGATCCTCCACTTCCATCTGACTATTATCTGAACCTACCACATTTTCTGCAGTGATAAAACCAAAATCTTTAGGAAGTCAACAGCATGATCCACTTATTTTTATTTTGTACCTCTAAGACAAAATAAACTAGTTTCAGAATGCTACATGGACTGACTTCACAGACAAGAATCATAATTGGACAGAAACATCGAGATAAAGATAGAAACTAAAGTCTAAAGACTTCCCTGATGAGCATTTAAAAGACAATTATCATGATAGGTCTAGACAAATAAGATAAGAGACTAAGAGAGACTTTAGGCTTACATTCAATATATGTCATACAAGCCTCAAAAGTTGTAGTACTTTTTTATGCCAACATATTCTTTAATTGATGTAAATATTACCTCCAGGATGCAGAAGGCCCAATTACACCGGGAATAGAGAGGTATGAGAAATATGATTCAAGAAAAGGTGAGAACAACCTCAACAGAAACCTAAGGGTCTGCTCGGATTGAGGGTGAAGAGAGTTAAGTGAGGGGAAGTCAAGTGAGAGGGGAAAAAACTCCTACTTTGTCTGAGGGTGGGCGTTTAGGAGGGAGAGTCATAGAGGGTTAAGTGAGGGTTTGTTTAGCCTTCTTTTGTCCATTTTTTCAACCTCCCAAATCGGAGGGTTAACGAGAGAAACGAGGGGTTTTGTTTAGAAAGTCATAAATACCCTTATATGCCCTATAAAATATTATGATCTTCTCCTCCATTTTTTTTGCTTTCAACATGTTGCTAGCTTTCAACACGTTGTCGTCCAGGTGCGTCATCTCTTCTCGCTTTCTCTTATTACTCCTCCTTTCACTCAAAACCATATATAATAAAGGTATTTTGATAACTATTGTATTTTTATTAACCCCCATCCCATTCAAAACCTCCAATCCAAGCAAGAGGTATTAAACACACCCCAAATCTCCCTCCAATCCAAACAAGGTTATATGTATCGACTCCCCTCCCCCTCACTTAACTTCCCTTCACTTGACCCCACTTAACTCTTGCTTATTTTTTCCCGTCAATCCAAGCAGACCCAAGTAATAATTGAAGTATGTAATTATATCAAACCTTCTTATGATTTTTTTAGAAATCTGGGTACTCAGGCAGGATCACCTGAACTGAGAGCACAACCAAAAACACTATTGTATTACTTCTAATGATTGTTTACTACCATGAGGAAATTATGAAGGATAGACATATATCTTATAGTTGCTGAGAGTTATCAAAGCAACAGTATTGAAGATCAGAAACACTAGTATTTCAGATTGGAAACAAATCTAAGATACCACTTACATCTGGTTCATTTACTTAAACAAAACTTTTCGACCCTGAAATTGTCACTATACCAATAAAGACTTTTATATAGTATATACCCATGGCTCAGAAGTACGAAAACTCCAAAGTTCAAAGTTGTACGACATAACAAAACACAAACACTCGAAAGTACACTAGCACACGCCAAATTCAGACCCGAGTTTGTGTTGCCGTGTATGTATCGTGTTCTGTCGTATTCATGTCAGTGCAAAACAGACCTAGGCATCTCTTATTAACTAAAAACAAACTACCAAACAATTTACGTTATATAATTATTCAAAGAAATTACTAGTAATTACATAAGAATATTAAATTACTCAAGGCTGAAGATAAGTAATTTGAATTGATAAAATAATCACTTATTTTTTGCACAGTTACAAGAACATGTAGGGTTTACTTTAGAATTCTAAATAACATCAAACCAATTAAACTAAAGAGTGAGGAGCCCTCAAGTTTCTTTCTTCGGTTTTTCTAGTATGAAAAAGATGCAGTAGGAAAATGCCAGGAAATCTTAGGAGGCTGACATTGTTATCAAATACATGAAGCAAATCAAGTACTGTCTGGTAGTCAAGGTATTTTGCATTTTAAGTAGAAAATCATCCTAGTATCCATCAATATTTGACCACCAAATACCAACAATGAACCACTTAAACTAGGAGCTGAAGTGATCACCTTAATATAATTTTGAAGACATCAGAGAAGCATAGCCCCAAAAAACACGATGTCAATTAAAAAATTTGACAATTGGAAAAGATCAATGATCATATATAAATTTTGATTAATCAATTTTAACAAATTAAGCAGTCATATTGTGTCCATGTGTGTTCATTTACGAGTACACATTAACACAGAAATGCTCAAAAAGCAAGTATGATGGTAAGACTAGACACATTACCTAGTGGGTGACCCAACATAGAAAAATACCATTGTGCCTATGGGTCTCTAGGTGGCTAGTTGCTGCAACATTCTCCAACATTCCTAGGCTATTTTCTATGCACCGAGCAGTTTCCAAATGGATGTTCAACTTCAGTTTGAATGATTACCCTGTGCCTTGAGCGACATAATTTCTCCTCTTGGCATCAGGGAAAAAGTCATCAATTCTAGTTGTAAAGCATATGAGATAGCAAATTTATTTTTACTCACAAACATTCTTAATTCTTTGACAAATAATCCCAACACACTCTTAGTTATGGATCATAATAAAAAATAAAATTTCTAAAGATATAGACTCCTTTAACTGAACAAAGAATCAATAGCACTCTGCAGCACTATACCAATGTGGCAAAAAATAAAGTTAAGTCATGTCCGGAATTTCCAAGCCCTAAGTGCATGTCTAGGTTCACAGGGTTTTCACTAGGAATTTTGTTTGAAACACTGTGATTCAAGGTTTTACCCAGGTTAGGAACCCCTTAGATTACACTTCTTACTGTTGTTTGGGTGCTTGGTGTTGGTGATTGTATTATATACAGCATTTGATGTTTTATTCAGAAGTTGGCATCATCATCGAGTAACACTATAATACAATTAGTGCATATATTGTCTCTTCTCTCTTTCTGTGACAATAAAGTCTCAGAATGACTTAAAATAGGCCCGCAATCCACCTACAGGTTATCAAGCATTCACTACCTAGGCACATTTCCCTCTAGCCTTCATCAGTTACTCATTCTGTCCATCTATAGTTTTCAGAAACATGCAATGCACTTGTGAATTTATATTTCATGAATGTGCCAAGGAAAAATTCATTGCTTGATACAAAAAAAAAACCTAAGATAAAATTACTGAAGATATGTCTACCTGACCAAATGTACAACAAACATTTTGAAATTCTAAAAGGAAAAAAGAGCAAAGATGACACAGGTCTCTAAATTCTTCAAATGGTTATTATTTTTGGAATAATATAAATATATCCCTAAACCCTCATGACAAACTTTAATGTAACAGCAAGAACTTTAACATGATATCAGAGCAACCCAAATTCAAATTCAGTTTGGAGTGCCACTTTAAGCGGATTTAAATAAAAAAAGAGTAGTTATACCACTTTGCGAACCCAACACGGGAATTCTGGCGTAACGGCATGGAACTCACAGTTTTTCTACAAAAACAAGTCTCAAATAGGAAACCCATGAAACCGAACCCCCCACCCCCACGCCAACAACATCTCCAAAATCCTAACTATGGAGTATTTTTGTAGTGAGACTCCATTTTTCTCAAAATTCTTCTCTCTTGCGTTCATAGCCCAATTCTACCTTCTTATCCCAAATGTGCCAGAGTCATCATTGTCCCTAACCAAATTCTAACTAAACATAAAGTAAACAAAATACTTTACGGCTGAGATGAAACTTAACCATCGTCTTGTTCACGGCCGGCCCGATTAATCCCTCCAAGAACCTTGTAAGCCTCTGAATGCACTGAATCAACTCGCAACGAGTAAATCTTCACTCCAGCCTCCAGGGTGCAGCTAGCCTTCACCACATAACAAACCACTCACGATCAAATGTTAACAATCCACAACCAAATTTAGCAAAAGGGGGGGGGAGGGAATTATGTACCTTTTGGAAATTGGTCTCGTCATCATCCTCGTTAGGCCTAACCTTAATAATCTCACTCAAATGGTCGATGAGCACCAGATCCCATGTGTTCTTCTGGTTAATTTTCTGAAGAAGGAAAAAAAAAAAGGCATTATGGAACCAATTAAACCCTCTATGTTGCAGTTTGTCCTCGTGTAATTTGAAATGTTTGTGGCATGCCCAATACATGTCCAATATGATACAACATGGACATGCCACCAATTTTGAGTCTTCTTTCCTTCTAGAGAATCCTATAAAAATGGGAAAATGAGGAGGGACTTTTTGAAAAATATGTGTTCTGCTAGCAACATTGGTGTAATTTTGGAAGAGATAAAGGATCTAGTTATTTTAATGTGTCTCTGAGCATCCAATACGTGTCCAACACAAAGTGAGTAGAAACCCTACTAAAATGGGTAATCGAGGAGGGAAGGGGATATGAACCCAAAAAAAGTATGTTTTTTGCTGGATACATTTGAAGAGATCGGGGATCATACTATGGTTTAGCAATACGAGAAAGGACACAACGACACCAGCAGGGCACATATTGAAAGGACACAGCGACACCGACACCAAACATATTTTTAACTTGTCTGTCAGTGTCGTGAATCCAATAGGAGTCCAAACGAATAAAAGCGTTGAATAGATGTACATTTCAAAAAAAAAAGGTAAGATTCTGGAGTGCCCAAGCGTAATCTGAAATATCCCTGTGCTGTCCAGCAACAGGCAAATGTAAAACCCTAGAATAAATGGGGAAATTGGGAGGGGGTCTCTGAAAAAAAAAAATGTACTATTTTTGCAGTGTACTAGCATAATTTGAAGTGTCCGTGTCCAACACTAAGCAACTGTTAAAGCCCTAGAAAAATGGGAAATTGAGGAGGGAGGGTGGGAGGGAGTTTCTGAATAAATGTACAATTTTTGGACTTTCCCACAGTAATTTGAAGTGTATGTGTCGTGTTCAACACTACGCAACTGTAAACCCTAGAAAAAAAATTGGGAAATTGAGGAGGGAGGAGGTTTCTGAATAAACGTACGATCTCTGTAGTGTCCTTGTGTAATTTTTTAAAGTGTCCGTGTCGTGTCCGACACAACGCGACTTGAAACGCTAGAAAAATGGGGAAAGTTGAGAAAAATATAGAGGGGCTTCTTGAAAACAAAAGCGTACGTTTTCGCTGGCGAGCTTGATGCAGTTCTGGAAGAGATCGAGGATCTGGGAGTGGTTCAGGAAGGGATGCTCTTCTTCTTCGCCGATGGCGGCGTTTCCTCGGGACCGGCCGCCGGCGGCGGGGGTAGGGGAGAACGCGGCGGAGCGGCGGCGGATGGAGGCGGCGCGCGAGGCGCGGGCCTGCGCGCGCTCGAGCTCGTCGTTGTTCGCCGGCGGCGCGGACTGGAGAATCGTCGGAGCGCCCATCACTGCTGCTGCTCTCTCTCTCTCTCTCTCTCTCTCTCTCTTGAAATTTTTTGTGGGATTTCTTTTCCCTCCTGTGGTTGTTTGAATTTATTTGAAAGGGTCTTGTTTTTTTTTGGCAATTTATAAGGGCACTACACAATTTACTCGGGGCTAGCCCATTGAAAAATTAGAAAAAATTACAAGTTTGCCATCATGAAAGTTACTCGGGGCTAGCCCACTGTTATAATCAGGACTGTCGAAATTTTGACAGTCCTACCACATGGAAGGACTGTCAAAATATCGACAGTCCTAAAAGTAGGAAGGACTGTCACAATTTTGACAGTCCTAACCTAGTTAGGACTGTCAAAAATATGACAGTCCTAAAAATTGATAGGACTGTCAAAATTTTGACAGTCCATTTCCCAAAATTACAAGTTTGCCACACTTGGGGCTGCCCCACACCAAAGTATAAAAGTGGAATTGGTTTCTATTTTTGGCATTCCACCTAGACTTAAGAAACCCTCATTCCACCAAGGCCAAACCTAAATTTGGAAATAGGTAGTTGTGGTTGGAGGAGTATTTAACTTTGGTGATACTCCAAGGAAAATACTTATAACGGTATGTCTTCGACAAGCTACGTTGAATAAGTTTTGCAATTGTGCGAAAAAGATTTAGTTTCTTTTAATTAATGTAGGAACAATGCATGAAAAAATGTTCGATGACGAAGTCGGATCGTCCAATTCATTAATTATGCACTCCGGACGTTCCGAAGAACAAGTTGGTTGTTCCGAAGCACGTTCGGTACGTAAAACGATAACCCTAATTTGACAGTCACGAGTTAGGACTGTAAACATTAGACAGTCCTATATAAATATAGGACTGTCAAATATTACACAGTCCTATATAAATATAGGACTGTCATAAATTCGACAGTCCTAATTAAAAGTAGGACTGTCATAATTATGACAGTCCTATATAAAAATTGGACTGTCAAAATAGTGACAGTCCTTGATATTTAGATGAAGTTATTAATTTATATATTTTTTTATATTGGTTATAGGAACCTTGTTCAGAGATTGTGGTACACCCTGGCGTTGGTGTTGATGTGGATGATATTTTCACAACGGATATTGAATTTGCAAGCCATGAAGAAGCAATAGAGTGGTGCAGAGAAGTTGGGAGACGACATAACGTAGTTATTGTCATTGCAAGATCCATCCGATCTCGGCCGGGCCGAAAATATCTTGAGCTTGGATGCGAAAGAGGAGGTGTGTTTAGGGATCATAAAAAAAAGGGTGTTGTTGAAAAAGAAATCCCTAAGAAAAATGTTGGGACGAGAAAATGTGGTTGTCCATTGAAGGTGTTGATTGTAAAAGTTGAAGATGTGAAGTGGATAATCGAAGTTAAGAATGGAAGACACAATCATCCTATTCCAGGGACGGTTACGGGCCATGCCTACGTGGCACGTCTGAAGGAGGATGAAAAAAGTTGGTTGAAGACTTGTTCCTTTCAGGAGTTGCACCGAAACAAATTTTTTCTGCTGTGCGACAAAAACAAGATGGGAACAAGTCTACCATGAGGACGATCTATAATAGTTTGGCCAGAGCGAAATGCAATAGTATGAAAGGAAGAATGGCGATGCAGCAAGTATTGAAGTTGCTTGGGGAGCATCACTACGTGGAGTACCATAGAAGACATCCACAAACTGATGAACTCCTTTCATTGTTTTGGGCTCATCCTGATTGCACACATATGGCTCGGTCCTTCGCAGACGTGTTGGTCCTTGATTGTACATATAAGACCAACAAGTTCAAGATGCCTCTTTTGCATGTTGTCGGGTTTACGTGTACGGGAAAAACATTTGCAGTCGCTTTTTGTTTTATGAAGAGTGAGACAGTAGAGGATTACGCATGGGCGTTGAGGAAACTACAATCCCTTTACACAGGTTACAAAGAGCCGTCTGTTTTTGTTACTGACAGAGAATATGCGTTGATAAATGCTATAGATATTGTATTTCCTTATGCGCATAGACTACTATGCACTTGGCATATAAATAGAAATATCCATGCTCAATGCAAGAAAAAATTTGAAACTGTGGACGGTAAAATAGACATGCTTCGCTTCGAAGAATTCTACAGTGATTGGAGTCTTGTATGGCGAGCAAGTACTACAGACAGTTACGAGGCAACATGGTACATGTTCCAACAAAAGTGGGAGCCAAGCAACCCGACATGCATATCTTATATCAAAGATACTTGGCTAGGACCACATAAAGAGCAATTCGTGTTAGCATGGACCAACATGGTGAAGCATTATGGCACGATCACTACGAACCGGGTCGAAGGGGCACACTCATGTTTAAAAAGATATCTACGCTCATCGGTCGGTAATTTTGTCTCTGTTTGGCAATCGATTCATTTGATGACTATTGCCACGGTGAACGATATTGTAGCATCATTTGAGATGAGCCTCAATATTGTAAAGCATGAATACAAGCAAGAAAATCTCTTGGATGGTTTAACCCATGTGGTATCTCACAAGGCCTTGGGGTTATTGTTTGAGGAGATTCGTAGGTCGAAGTCGGTGGGTTATGATCCCGAGGTTTGCGGTTGTTCATATCGACATTCACTGGGACTTCCGTGTGCACATGAAATCAACGAATACCGTCGTGAATCTATACCTATTCCAATAGACGGTGTTGATCAACGTTGGCGACAGCTGTCGATAATGCCGGCGGTGGAAGTGCAAGATGATTTCTTTGCGTTGCCCCAAGTTAAACTACTTCACGCAAGGTGGTGTGGCGCAACGGAACCGGAGAGAAGATCCATTGAGTTTAAAATCCAAGAGATTGCAGTTCCGGCAACTACTCGATTGCAAGAGCCATCCGTTGTTCGAACTCCTAAGGGAAGACCACACTCAAGAAAGAGTAGAGCCAAAAAGAAGGAGGAGGAGTCAACTAAAAGAGATCCATCCTTATTTGAACTTGTCGAACGCAGTTTGGAGGCGAAGTCCCTTGTTCGAACTCCTAAGCTAACTATTCGAAGGGGGAAGAAACAGAAAACGATAGATGCAGTCACGGCGGAGGGTGTTCAAAACTTTTATGTTTCTTATAGTCTATACATTAAAAAATTCCTACCTGAGATACGGAACTTCATTTGGACTATTGATGATGTTCCTGCGGATGGCCACTGTGGATACCATGCACTAGCAAGACAACTAGGCTATTCAGTGGAAGCAGGATGGCGACAGGTTAGGGCAGAGCTGTACGAGGAGTTGGAGTCGCGACTAGCCTTCTATCGCCAGATACTTGGCGAAGAAATTGTTGGAGATTTGTTGGCAGGCATACCTTGTACGAAAATAGTTACCGGACCAGAGCATTACATGGATGTCCCGCCTGCTGCTTACGTCTTCTCTAATAGGTATAAGTTACCTATTGTAATTATCTCACAGGGTATTAACAATACTTTCTTTCCAATGTGTGCCCCCCCCGGCCGAACACCGAGTATCCACTCTATGTTGCATTGGGCTTGTCGGACAACACTTCGTCATCCCAAGGTTGATCGCTCATTCTCCTATTCCGCCACCTTCTACGCTTTGGTATAAACACGCACCTGAGGAAGCGATCGCATGGACGACACCCTACATGGATGCAATGGCGGCCTATAAGAAGATGATGAAGATGGAGGATCCAAAAATTATGTCGGACGACTACTTTGATATTTTAATCGATTGATACTTGCCCCATGTGAAGATGTATATTGTGTTGATCCATGTATGTTTAAGTGTATATTGAACTATATATTGTACCTATTGTAATGAAAAGAGTTATGAAGATTTTGATTGTATAATGCGCATTGCTACCAATAACTTAGGACTGTCACAATTTTGACAGTCCTAGTTTACACTAGGACTGTCAAAATTGTGACAGTCCTAAAGTTTACTCACTGTCAATATGTACATTTATATAACTTTAGGACTGTCACAATTTTGACAGTCCTAGTGTAAACTAGGACTGTCAAAATTGTGACAGTCCTAAAGTTTTCTCCCTGTCAATTTTGAGGAAATATATAACTTTAGGACTGTCACAATTTTGACAGTCCTAGTGTACACTAGGACTGTCAAAATTGTGACAGTCCTAAAGTTTTCTCCCTGTCAATTTTGAGGAAATATATAACTTTAGGACTGTCACAATTTTGACAGTCCTAGTGTAAACTAGGACTGTCAAAATTGTGACAGTCCTAAAGTTTTCTCCCTGTCAATTTTTAGGAAATATATAAATTTAGGACTGTCACAATTTTGACAGTCCTAGTGTACACTAGGACTGTCAATATTGTGACAGTCCTAAAGTTTTCTCCCTGTCAATTTTGAGGAAATATATAACTTTACTGTCACTATTTTGACAGTCCTAGTGTACACTAGGACTGTCAAAATTGTGACAGTCCTAAAGTTTTCTCCCTGTCAATTTTGAGGAAATATATAACTTTAGGACTGTCACTATTTTGACAGTCCTAGTGTACACTAGGACTGTCAAAATTGTGACAGTCCTAAAGTTTTCTCCCTGTCAATTTTGAGGAAATATATGCACAGTATACAGATCAAAATAGTTATATAAAGGCAAAATAAACTCATAGTGTCACAACATAGCAAAATTAACTCAAATTGTCACAAGTCAAATTGTCACAAGTCATATTCAATCAAACTTTTACAACGTTTACAACTCAAATTATAGTTTAAAGTTTTACAACGTTTACAACTCAAATTGTCACAAGTCGTGATTGTTCAAACGTCATGGCGCCTCTTCGTGCGTTGCTCTCTGGTATCCAAGAAAGGATATTCTTCAGCGTTGTCGATATTTTGGAGTTCGTCATTGATTGTCATATAATTGGAACCCTGGCAACTGACGAGGCTTCTTCCCAACTTCTTAACTTTTCTTGCCTATTCATGAAAAATTAAAATAATTGTTAGCCACAGTGACAAATATCAAACTTAAACTCTACAAGTAGGCTCACCATCTTGACCAGTGCAGTATATAAGACCGATTTGGGAGGAAGATCTGACGGTACACGCACAATATCCCCTCCGCGTTGGAACAAGGTCGGTAGTCCGACACCGGCGTAGTAGGCGAGGTAGTCGTCGCTGCACTCCGCCATATTGACTGCTGCTAGCCGGCCGGTATCTCTAATGACGTGGCGTTGCCACTCGGTGAAGAAGTGCGATACCCAGTTGAATTGTGCAGGTATATAGTTTAGCAGTTTTGTACCGCGCGGAGGAGTTATCATTTGCAAAGTTCGCCTTGGGACAGTTTGTACGTAGCCAAACTGACGTAGCACTCTATCCGGCATATAAGCCTCCTCGATCTCATGACAAGTGATAACACCGTGATATAAGGCGACTGGTTGCAACGGACGGGTAGTCTGTCGCAAATCACGGTATGGATCCCATACAATCTGCACCGTATAAAATGTAGCATAACGTCATTTAGCATAACGTAGTAAATTCATACCAATTAAGTACAATATTAGGTCTAAATTCACCTCTTCTGTCGTCATTTCTTCGAGTGCATGCCGTAGAGCGGCCAATGTGTGAGAACGTTTGGCATCTACCTTACTTGGCTTCCATCGGCACATTCTTGGCATGTTCTCGTCATACCCTCGGTTCAGGCTCGCCCGCTGCAGGGTTGGGAAGTGCTCGTATATCCATGCCTACACGTTACCGGAAATATATTAGTCCAAAAATAAACAACACAATTTTAATTTATGTAAACAAGTTGACAAAGATATATCTATACATGGAGTAGAGTCTGGCATCCGGAAATAGTCTTCGAACCCACACGGGATGCCGTACCAAGCTCGCGGTAAAGGTATGCCAGTATACCGCTTTCCCAAGAAATTTGCTCCACCGTATCAATGTTGTCCAAATTGATGAGATATTTCGCATTTATGGACGTTCCAGACTTATCGGTAATGCCGACAGCCCCTAAGATGAACTGAATATATCCGCGGGCCACATTTTCGCTATTATCAATTTCAGGGGCCGTCTCAGCGAATATCTCCTCCAAATATTTTAGAGGAAGTCCGTAGGACTTCTTGAATTCTCGAATACTAGTAAAACTAGTGGCATCAACTCCCAGACACCCTGATACATAATCCACCATATAGTCGTAATAGTTGATGCTCGAATCATCAAAAGTATGATTCTGCATGGGACGACCATCAACCCTAAGTCCCAATATATGATGGACGTCATCAAGGGTAATCGTCAACTCCCCATTGGGTAGATGGAAAGTGTTGGTCTCTGGATGCCACCGTTCTACAAATGCTGAAATCAGTGCATTATCCACCGTCGTATATGAGTAGCTACCCAAATATTGCAGACCGGTGGGACTGATTTTTGACTTCACATCATCTCCCAGTAATTCATACCGCCATGAATTGCATTTTTTGCCATGGTTGATTACCGTCAACATACGACCACTCTCCTGAAAAGTCAACAATTGGATGAAATTAAACCTCTATGTAAAATAAACTTTGAACTTACAACTATATATAAATGTATCATAACGTAATGTACTTACCAGATTGTTCCATATTTGGTATGCAATATGGTTTTCGATCGACGGTAACATAGAGCAACCGTTTGGACGAGTATCGCTTGGACTATCTGCCTGCTCAGAAGGTCCCGAACCATCAGTAGGCCGGTTTCCGAGAGTTCGTGGAAGACTCTCGACAGGACTATCTGCAGGCTGAGAAGGTCCTGAACCATCAGTAGGCCAATTTGGAACATTTGGCATGTCCTCATCGGAGGAGGAAGAAGAGCCGGAAGAACTAGGAGGAGCACGTCTCTTTGTGGCAATCTTCTTCGTCAATGGACGTCTCCTCACTTCAGGGCGTGCCTCGGCCTCGCGAATAGTCACGCCTTGCGAAACTGTGCGTTGCTTACGCATCGACGCAGTAGGGCGTCTTCTCATTTCTTCATCCACAGTGTCCTTTCCAGGGGCATGACTATAAGATACAGACAAAAATTAATTTCTATTTTAACAAAATAAGTGAATTTTTCCCCAGGACTGTAGCCATTTCTACAGTCCTGTAAGTATACAGGACTGCAGTTTTCTCAACAGTCCTAAACTTTTAGGACTGTAGAATTTCCTACAGTCCCATATATATTTAGGACTGTAGGAAATTCGACAGTCCTATATATATATAGGACTGTCGAATTTCCTACAGTCCTAAATATATATGGGACTGTAGAAAATTCTACAGTCCCGCTCGATACAGCTCGACAATGTCGAGCAGTCTCGACATTGTACGCCCTAGAATCATGTTCCAAACGACTTCTATGTCTAAACTACATCCTAGACTCCGCCAAGGACTAGTATGCCCTCATTTGAAAGAAAATAACTCAAAATTTTCAACATGCAAGATGATTTCGTATAATTTTTGGACAATTTTTCAAATACAATAGCATAAGGAGAATGATGATTTCTACCTTGCTTCTTTCGAGACTTTGGGAGCCATCGACAAGGAGGAGGAGGACAGCGGAGTAAGGCCGGCGGGAGGGGGTCGGCTCAGGGGGGAAGCTCCGGTCGGCTGAGGGGGGGAAGCTCCGGTCAAAGAAACAATGTTTTCTTTCATAAACCTGGGCTAGCCCCAAGTAGAAACTTGGGCTAGTCTGAGTAAATGTTCCTCTTTTGTGGGCTAGCCCCAATCCTGGGCTAGCCCCAAGTAAAATGGGCAGTGCCCTTATCAAAAGCCTTTTTTTTTTGGAATTTATAAGGCCACTACAAAGTTTACTAAGGGCTAGCCCCTGGACTAATCCATTAATAAAGAAAGTTTACTCACACTAGCCCATTTTTTACTCATACTAGCCCAAACAAAGTTTACTCAAACCCTCCCAAACCCTCCCAAAGCCACCGGAGCCCTCCCCCCTCCCGCCGGAGCCCTTCTCCTCGAGTTCGTCCTCCTCCTCCTTATCGATGGCTCCCAAAGTCTCGAAAGAATCAAGGTACCAATCTTCTTTCTCCTTGTTCTATTGCATTTACAAAATTCTCCAAAAAATTTAAAAAATCCTATTGCATTTCAAAAATTTTGAGTGATTTTCTCTCCATTCTTCAAATGAGGGCATACAAGTCCTGAATGGAGTTTAGGATGTAGTTTAGACGTTTACTTGGATGGTCGAACCCGATTTTAGGGCATACAATGTCGACAATCGTCGACAGTGTCGAGCAGTATCGGACGGGACTGTAGAATTTTCTACAGTCCCATATAGATTTAGGACTGCATAGTTACCTACAGTCCTATATAAATTAAGGACTGTAGAAATTTCTACATTCCTTAATTTATAAAGAACTGTAGAAATTCCAACAGTCCTAAAAAATTAGGACTGTTGAAATTTCTGCAGCCCTGTATACGTATAGGACTGTAGGAATTTCTACAGTCCTGAATGTTAAATTAATTTAGAATGTTAAATGAAATTTTATTTTTTGTCTTATAGTCATGACCCTCGGAAGGGCACTGTGGATGAAGATATCATCAGAAGACGCCCTACTGCGTCGATGCGTAAGGAATGCAATATTTCGCGTACTATTGCACCAGGTGTCACTATCCGCGAGCCCGAGGCACGCCCTGAAGTGAGGAAACGTCGATTGACGAAGAAGACTGTCATTCGTTCGAAGAGACGTGCTCCTCCTAGTTCTTCCGGTTCTTCTTCCTCCACCGATGAGGACATGTCAAATGTCCCACATCGGCCTACTGATGGTTCAGGACCTTCGCAGCCTGCAGATAGTCATGTCGAGAGTCTCCCACAAACCCTCGGAAATCGGGCTACTAATGGTTCAGGACCTTCTGAGCAGCCACATAGTCCAGTCGAGACTCGTCCAAACGGTTGCTCTATGTTACCGTCGATCGAAAACTATATTGCATACCAAATATGGAACAATCTGGTAAGTACATTACGTTATGAGAATTTTATATATAGTTGTAAGTTCAAAGTTCATCCAATTATTTATAGATAAGTACATTTTACATAGAGGTATAACTTTATCCAATTGTTTACTTTTCAGGAGAGTTCTCGTATGTTGACGGTGATCAACCATGGGAAAAAATGCAATACATGGAGGTATGAATTATTGGGAGACGATGTGAAGGCAAAAATCAGTCCCACCGGTTTACAATATTTGGGTAGCTACTCATATACGACGGTGGATAATGCACTTATATCAGCATTTGTCGAACGATGGCATCCTGAAACCAACACTTTCCATCTACCCAATGGGGAGTTGACGATTACCCTTGATGACGTCCATTATATATTGGGACTTAGGGTTGATTGTCGAGTCATGATGAATCAAACTTTTGATGAGTCGAGCATCAACTTTTACGACCATATTGTGGATTATGTATCAAGGTGTCTGGGAGTAGATGCCACTAGTTTTACCGGTCTTCGAGAATTCAAGAAGTCCTACGGACTTCCTCTAAAATATTTGGAGGAGATATTCGCTGATCCGGACCCCGAAATGGATAATAGCGATAATGTGGCCCGCGGATATATGTAGTTCATCTTAGGGGCTGTTGGCATTACGGATAAGTCTGGAACGTCCATACATGCCAAATATCTCCTCAATTTGGACAACATTGACACAGTGGAAGAAATATCTTGGGGAAGCGGTATACTAGCATACCTTTACCGCGAGCTTGGTGCGGCATCCCGCGTGGGTTCGAAGAGAATATCCGGATGCCAGACTCTACTCCATGTATAGATATATCTTTGTCAACTTGTATACATAATTTTAAATTTTGTTGTTTATTTTTGGACTAATATTTTTTTAACCTGGTTACGTGAAGGCATGGATATACGACCACTTTCCAACCCTGGAGCGGGGGAAACTGAACCGAGGGTATAACGAGAACCTTCCTAGAATATGCCGATGGAAGCCAACTAAGGAAGATGCCAAACGTTCTCACACATTGGCCGCCCTACGGAATGCACTCGAAGATATGACGGCAGAAGAGGTGAATTTAGACCTAATTTTGTACTTAATTGGTATTAATTGACTACGTTATGCTAAATGACGTTATGCTAAATTTTATGCGGTACAGATTATTTGGGATCCATACCGTGATTTGCGACAGACTACTCGTCCATTGCAACCAGTCGCTTTATATCACGGTCTTATCAGTTGTCATGAAATCGAGGAGGCTTATATGCCGGATAGAGTGCTCCGTCAGTTTGGCTACGTTCAAATTGTCCCAAAGCGCACTTTGAAAATGATAACTCCTCCGCGCGGTACAAAACTGCTCAACTATATTCCTGCGGCGTTCAACTGGGTATCAGACTTCTTCACCGAGTGGCAATGCCACGTTATTAGAGATACCGAACGGCAAGCAGCAGTCAATATGACGGAGTGTAGCGACGACTACCTCGCCTACTATGCCGGTGTCGGACTAACTACCTTGTTCCAACGCAGAGGTAATATTGTGCGTGTACCTTCAGATCTTACTGCCAAATCGGTCTTGTATACTGCATTGGTCAAGATGGTGAGCCAACTTCTACACTTTAATTTTGATATTTGTAAATGTTTATTACAAAAATTTTTAATTCTCATGAATAGGCAAGGAAAGTGAAGAAGTTGGGAAGAAGCCTCGTAAGTTGCCAGGGTTCAAATTATATGGCAATCAATGACGAACTCCAACAAATCGACAACGCTGAAGATTTTCCTTTCTTGGAAAATAGAGAGCAACGTACAAAGAGGCGGCATGAAGTTTAGGCCCCGTTTGAAGAATTGTAAAACTTTCAATGAATATGACTTTTGAGAATTGTAAAAGTTTAAACTACGAGTTTGAGTTGTAAAACTTTGAATTAATTTGCTACTATTGACACTTTGAATGAATTTGCTTTAATTGCTATAATTTGAAAATTTGCTACAATTGCTACATACATACAATTTGTGTTCATACATACAGTTGTCATTTCTTTATACATTGCTGCCAATTTTACTTATAACTGTATATACTGACAGTGGATAAAGTTTAGGACTGTCAACAATTTGACAGTCCTAGTTTCTTCCAGGACTATAAAAATGTTGACAGTCCTAAACTATACCCACTGTCTATGGGCAGTTATATGTAAGTTTAGGACTGTCAACATGTTGACAGTCCTAGTATATACTAGGACTGTCAATATTTTGACAGTCATAAACTTTACCCGCTGTCTATGGATATGTAAGTTTAGGACTGTCAAAATATTGACAGTCCTAGTATATACTAGGACTGACAATATTTTGACAGTCCTAAACTTTACCCACTGTCTATGGGCAGTTATATATAAGTTTAGGACTGTCAACATTTTGACAGTCCTAAACTTTACCCACTGTCTATGGGCAGTTATATGTAAGTTTAGGACTGTCAACATGTTGACAGTCCTAGTATATACTAGGACTGTCAACATGTTGACAGTCCTAAACTTTACCCACTGTCTATGGGCAGTTATATGTAAGTTTAGGACTGTCAACATGTTGACAGTCCTAGTATATACTAGGACTGTCAACGTTACCGGCGAAGACGGATTCGATTTCTACCTAGTTAATAACGATGCTCGACTTGGCGTCGATTTCTACCTAGTTAATAACGATGCTCGAATAAAACTAAATAACGGGGTTTAGAGAGGGATATGTGGTGATCATACCGGCGAAGACGGATTCGAATTCGGGCGAGCGATGCGACAAAAAATGGCGTGTGAAGGAGGGGTCGTCGTTGTCAATTCTTGCTGCGGATATCCGCGGGGTCGTGCGGCTGACGGACGGCTGCTGCGGCGATCGCCAGTGCGACGCTGCATTTCGGTGGTGGCGGTCGGCGGTGCGGAGCTGGGGATTGGGTTTAGGGTTAGGGTTTGGGATCATAACATATGTATATATATAGAGAGAGAATGAAGCGGGGGGGGGGGGGGGTTCACTGCTGGGTCGCACGCGGGTGGGGGTTAGCTTAGGGCTGGGTTAGTTGTTAAGGGATGGTTTAAGGGTTTAATTAGGATTAAGGCTTTTAATAGAATTCCTTTTTTTTCTTTTCTTTTTCTATTTCTTTTCTTTTTATTATCTATTTATTTTTCTTTTCTTTTCTTTAACATTAATATTATTATTACTATTAATACTATTATTATTATTATAACTATTACATATTATTATTACTATTTCTATAATTATTATTATTACTAACATTATTATTATTATTATTGTTATTATTATTATACTATTTTTTATTTGCATATATATTTAAGGTATAAAAATCCAGAAAAAAATATTTGTACCCAGAAATAAATTCTAGAAATCTATCACTCTTCCACAAGGTCTTGACTAACTTTATAAACTGTTAGGAGTATGAACTATTTCAACAATCCAACTAATTCCTATTAGACTAAAGGACGCTACTTAAGGTTTAAAATAAAAAATAAAAAAATAAAATAATAAGAGGATATATATATTGCTATAGTGCTTATATATAAGGGTTATCATTATGAACTCATTATTTAGTTATCAATTATTACCAACACATTTATGTTTTAACTAACAAAATAAGGTGAGGTTGAAGTAAATCAAACAATTCCTAATGGCACGAAAAGATGCGACTACGATAGGAAGAATTAAGCACGAGATAAGGAATGTATATAGAAGGGAAGATGAGCCACCCGAGGGGACGAGGTGGTGATAGGAAGAGAATATTACTACTGCTACTCGTGTCATCCATTAGCATCGCGGGTATGTAACCTAGTTAAAATATCAACATATCCTCATAACTGCTAAACCACCATATATATAATTCTACGTCTATTTATACACCTAAGATCTCGTGTCACAATGGGGTTATGAGTATACAATGACAAATATAACTAAAAGGTAATACATGTATCTACGACTTCATGTGCCTGCGCTCCCATATTTGTCATAATGAGTGCTTGTCCTTGTCCTTGTCCTTGGTCGTTCAGCCGGGGTCTAGCCTCCTCCATTTGGGCTGACTGTAGAAGCATTGGTGGGTCCCTTTGGTATCCCATACTTGAGGGTATATGCGATATTCCTGATACTAATGCCATAGACCTCTGGGTCTGCTGAGGACATTCCCGAGTTTGGTGGTGACTTGAGCCACATAACATGCACTGCCTCAATCGACGATGACAATCTCTTAGAATATGACCAATCTTACTACAAAAGTGATAAGTACGGTGCTCCTTGGTTGGATATGGTGTGATACTATATGGTTGCTGGCATTTCAAAGGGTGTCTAATGGGTCCTCCTGGTTGTGTCCTTACTGGTCCTTGGTGAATTCTCTGTTGATTTTCGTTTCCCTTGCTGATGGCCTCCTGGATCCTGGCCTATGTCAATAACTTGGCATAAGAGATCCGGGACTGTGAGCTAGTGTAGTACTGGAGCTCCTGAGTTATCCCGCGGTGAAACCTCTTAGCCTTCTCTAAGTCACTAGGTATTAGGGCAGTGCCATACTTAATGAGGCAACTAAACTCTGCATCATACTCGTCGACTGTCTTGCTCCCCTGCTCCAGATGGAGGAACTAATCGTACAACGCATCCCTTACAGTGTCCAGAAAGTACTTTCTCTCGAAGCACTCCAAGAATTATTCCCAAGTCTGACGCGTACCCAACTGGTGCTCCATTGATTCCCACCAGTGATGAGCGTTACCCTCTAGTTGAGTCCTTACGCCTATCATCTATAGATCTGTAGGTAGTTGTGATGCCTCTAACAACTTCTTGGTGTTGGCAATCCATTTTATGGTCTCCTCTGGACTCTCAATGCCTTTATACGGCTTGGGGCCCATCTGTACAAAGTCCTTGACTGAACCAACCCGAGCTTGCGGTACTGAAACTAGTGCCTGGGTTGGTGCAGGGGCTAGTGTAGCCATTCTCTCAAGTGCTGCCAGAAATTCTAGTCTCTGCTCCGTCGCTTGCTGCCCCTGCTCTGCAGCCTGTGCGGCTGACTCTGTTCCTGTATTATCATCTGGAAGAATTGGAACAGCTGCGCCTGGATATCCTGCGGTGCTAGTAGAGATGGAAAAGTCCCATTAGGCACCGTGGAAGGAGCTGATGGAATTGGATTGTCAGTCAGTCCATCCGGTCCCGGAAGAAGAGGAGTCGTTGAGGCCTCTCCTGGTGATTGGTCGTTGACCTCTGGAGACGCGTTGTCCCCGGTGGCGGCATGCCCGTTACACAAATTTATCTCTCTGCAAGAGATGGACGAAGGATTAGGAAGAGTACATGAATCAAGCAGGATGCAAGCACTTAAGTAGGACATGTTGGAAGGAAGGTGAGTTATAGTCAAGTGTAGATGAGACCTAAAACTCTAATCCTAGGTGCAAGCCCGCTCGATATAGTTACGTAACCGAAATGGCTAACTCGACATGCATGGGCCACCACAAAAATATGTCAAGCCCCAGTCCCAAAATACGTAGGACTAGGAATACGTAAGCATGTCAGTCGTATGTATATGGCAACTCTAATATATGGATACCATGGTACACACGTACGCTGTAATATGAATATTAACTCACATATGGTATATATATTATCACAAGTCACAGAAAATACTAATCTCATCCATAAAACAAGTTATAGTAAAGAAATAACTAAACCAGAATAATGAGTCTGAATAATCCAAAAATGATAGTCGGGTGGAGACAAATCCACTACCCAAAGACTATAGCAATACTAAATTGAGATAGGAGGGTAAATATCCAATATAAAATAAGATGATGATATAAAAGTATCAGCTAAGAGATCCATCGCTAGAGATAATCAAAGGTGCTCAGAAGGTAAGACCTCCTCAGCAGAAAATAATGCGTCATGTCCTGGCCCGTACTCCTGCGGATACTCCTGATCGTCTATAGCTGGCAAGGGACCAGGTCCTCAGAGGGACATAACAAGATACATAGAAGCATGCCAATTGAATACAGTAACATGCATAATAGATAAAAAATATATAAGTACGCTGTACAAGACAATCTATATGAATATGCATAATAAGGACAACTTTTTAACGTATATGTAGGGGTAGGCTACTCTATCTAATCTCATAACTCACACACACGTCTAGAACATCATCAGCCGTCATACCACGAGGGTAGCGACCATCGTGATACCATCAGCCGACATACCGCGAGGGTAGCGACCATCGCGACACAACTCCCGTAGTGCGTGCTAGTTACTACGGTTTACCAGAGTGGATATAGCCCATACGCCTACTGATTATCCTCCTCTCCCATGATACTAAGTGTCAAGTGTGTGTCAACATATATATAGTATATAATTATGACTGAAAGAAAACACACCTGCAATGAATATATAAAAATATAATAAACATGCAAGGTACTGTAAGCAATTTGGCAATGTATACTTGCCTGGCAAAAAAGTTGTAAAGTGTAAGCATCCAGATGTCAAGCACCAAGGGTCAGAAACTATGGCCTCAGAATGAACATCTCCGGATGCTGAATTAAACATCACCAACATTCCTAGAATAAGCGAGATAGCTAGAAAATACTACCCTTTTGTCCAATTTGGATATTGGGGCAAAACGGTAATTTTGGGTCAAAACGGGATCCATATGTGGCCCACTTTGCACCAAAAAGCGTGTCAGAGGTAAAAGTCTCTAAATGGGATAAATTATAGGTCAAACAAATTCTAAACGTCTATATGAACTCAACGGTACGTCCAATTTTGGATTCCGGTGAGCCGAACACAAATTCGCCCTTAAAGTCAACCGTAGGGCCCACAAATAGGCGGCTTAGTCAACTATCTCAGAATTGTATAAAACTTGAATCACAGGACCAGCATGATACCACGAATCCAATGGCGTAAGTTTTGTCGCATTCTGACGAGCGTACACTAAATGGGGTAGTATTTTACAGAAGTTGCGATACGGAGCCTTTTTACAGATACGGGGTGATTTCGACGCGTACACACGTCCAAATCAGTTTCTGCGAAAGCCCACACGTCAGGACATATCATATGCGCCTTTCGGTACAATTGGTATGCGACGAGATGGTCCCGTTTGGTGGAACGCGCTCCGTATCACAAGTTTTTGTGTTTCGAAAATAAGTTTTTTGAGTTTTCAACCTAATTTATCTCTGATTCTAACACATAATAAAATAAACTAATTAACAGGGAATGGTCTCGGTTATATAGGCTTTACACAAAAAAAGTAAATCTCGATTTAGATGTCTACGTTGGAAGATATCGGCCTCGAAATATAGGCCGTTGGAACAATTTTAAAGCAGTTTAAAAGTATGGTTTTTCCTCAACTTGGCATTGATTTCTACCTAGTTAATAACGATGCTCGAATAAAACTAATTAACGGGGTTTAGAGAGGGATAGGTGGTGATCATACCGACGAAGACGGATTCGAATTCGGGCCAGCGATGCGACAGAAAATGGCGTGTGAAGGAGGGGTCGTCGCTGTCAATTCCTGTTGCGGATATCCGCGGGCTCGAGCGGCGGACGGCCGGCTGCTGCGGCGATCGTCATTGTGGCACTGCATTTCGGTGGTGGCATTCGGCGGCGCGGAGCTGGGGATTGGGTTTAGGGTTAGGGTTTGGGATCATAACATATGTATATATATAGAGAGAGAAGGAAGGCGGGGGGGGGGGGGGGTTCGCTGCTGGGCCGCGCGCGGGTGGGGGTTAGCTTAGGGCTGGGTTAGTTGTTAAGGGATGGTTTAAGGGTTTAATTAGGATTAAGGGTTTTAATATAATTCCTTTTTCTTTTTTCTTTTTCCTTTTTTTTCTATTTATTTTCTTTTTATTATCTATTTATTTTTCTTTTCTTTAACATTAATATTATTATTACTATTAATACTATTATTATTATAACTATTACTTATTATTATTATTATTACTATTTCTATAATTATTATTATTACTAACATTATTATTATTATTATTATTATTATACTATTTATTTATTTGCATATATATTTAAGGTATAAAAATTCAGAAAATAATATTTGTACCCAGAAATAAATTCTAGAAATCTATCACTCTTCCACAAGGATCCCAAAAATTATAATAATAGTTTTGTGCAAAATTTCTAAATGATTAATTATCTAGGCAATTAAATCAATAATATATATTTTCTAATTAACTACAAAATAGTATAGATAAATTCAATAATTCATTAATTAAATATAATGTTTAAAATTATGGGGTTTTAGAGATTGGGTCGGATCCATCAGATTTATGGGGCTCTAATATGATATTTAAAATAATTTTACAAGAGTAATATTAAATACATAATCAAATAGCAATCAAGTCTCAATAATTACAAAATACAAACTGAAATGAGATTTAGGATAAGAAGTTGAAGAGTTTGGGTAGAGAAATTTATGATTTAAACTTTTTTATTTAATATATATATATATATATATATATATATATTATATATATATATATATATATATATATATATATATATATATATATATAGGGAAAATGGGATATGAGCCATAGAGCTCATATCCTTATATGGGCTATCCTATGTGGCTTCCATGTGGTCCAATAAAAATGAAGTGACATGTAAAAGAGAATTTATATAGATAGATATAAAAGATTTGATAAATAATAATGAGCAAAATCTTTTGCTTTGATAAATAATAATGAGCAAAATCTTTTGCCTAGGAACTTACCAATAAAAATGAATTGGAACTTACCAAATAGTGCAGTTTCCTTTTATTATTTTTCTTCTTCTTTTCATTACTTCAACATTGACACTCCAAAATGCACCGTAACATGCCCAAAAATTAGTGCTGTGCCCGGTCACCATGTATGTATCAAATAGTGCAGTTTTCGTGTCCTAGAGAAAGAAATTAGCGTCAGGAAAAAGAGAGAGGCTTACATCTTATAAGGATCAGCGCCGGTGAAAAAAATTTGGATGAAGAAGACGAGAGGCCAAGTCTGTTGTTTTTCTTGTCCTTCAGTTTTCAAAAAAAAAAATCCCATGCAAAGTCTAAATTTTTGAATTTTTTTTGTCAAATATGTATCAAATAGTGTTGTTTTTCTTGTCCTTCAGGCTTACATCTAAATTTTTGAATTTTTTTTTACATGAATTGAATTTTTCTTGTCCTTCAGTTTTCAAAAAAAAAAAAAATTTTTGGTAGCTTCTCTTAATTAGATAGAACATGTTTTGACATGTTTTTATTTACTTGTACGTTGATTTATCTGTGCAAAGTCTGTTGTTTTCATGTTAGTTTTATTTGATGCATGGTTTCAAGTGAACTTTTCTTTAATCAAATCCCGTGCTTGAAATAATTCTCAAGATAACTCAAGATGTGAATTTCTAGGTGCAAACTTATTAGCTTCAGGAACAGAGAATTTGGGGTTGATACCATTTACATTTATTTGAGCAAAACTTAGCTGCAGCTAGTTCCATGTGAATTCTTAAGACTTTTTCATTAGTGGAGGCTCTGTTTGTTTGCAGAACCTTCTGTTTCTTCAAGTTTGGAGTGGTGAAGCTTTGATCACTACTATAATTCACTAGTGGCTACAATTCCAACGAGTCAAATTTGGAGTGGTGAAGCTTTGATCACTACTATAATTCAACCTGGCTTGATAATTCGTCAAACTATTAAGTGTTTAATTTGGATTTAAGATTGAAATTTCTAGTGTTTAATTTGGTTTAAGATTACTCATTACATATTACTGCAGGATGCAATGGTGAAGGATGCATTAGAGCGAGCAACCGAAGCAGGCTAAAATTAATTTGATAAGATTCGTACGTTCACCCTATTTTCGACAAAAAAGACTTCGACCGCCGGCTTGCCATTGACAAAGAAGAAAAACTTACTTGTGCCAACTAAATGGTCAACACCTGAAAAAAAGTAAACATGATTCTGAAATTGATTTAATGCCCATCTCTTCCATTGAAAAGACAAGTTCTTCAAGTAATCAAGTTCTTTGTATTCAAAGAAAATGAAAATGGGGACTATGTCACAAATTTTAAGTTTATTTGTATTCAAAGAAAATGAAAATATGAGAAAAGAATGTAAAAAAATAGGAATCTTATGACATTGGAAAAGGAATGTAATTATTTTTCTATATTTGGATGTAAAATAAAAATATGAGAAAAGAAAAAAAAATTATCTTCGAATTTTTATGGAGAAAGTGATTATTCCCACCCAACTAAGGAACCACTTTCCCAACATAGGTAATTAATTTTATCTTCAAATTTTTTTGCACTCTTCAAACACCGAAAAAAAAAAAAAAAAGAACTGTAATTTTCCAAAGGATGAAAAAGAACAAAAAATTAATTTATTTCCTATTAGCGACGAGACTATTGCATTGGAACAACGTAGACTTAGGAATAAATTAGAAGATGTGGTGTTGTACAAATGAACTATTCAGTTCCTGTACAAATAAACTATTTAGGAAACTATTCAGTTTCTGAAATTGGTTCAGAGATTTTGTTTCAGAGTTTCTGAAATTCAGTTCCTGTGCAGCTTGGTCACTGTTTGGAGTCCCTTTAATTTGTTGCCAAACAAAGTTTAGGTAGATGCAAAAGTAGGATAACAAACACATGCCAGATTATGTAGATCAACAAAAACTAACAGTTGGCTGATAGGGGCTATATATGCATTTAAAGGCTTGGAAATTGATAGCTCTATCATTGAGCAAGACTAAAATCTCGATATTACAAGATTAAAAATTAGCATAACTAAAAATGAAATGTTGTTATAAACCCAACATTAGAAACTAGTAATCCAATGACATAATAAATTAGAGCTAAGAAAAAAAAAACCATCTGGAACATCAGTCTGGCCATCAATTGCATGCCAACTATAAGTCTATTTCCATGACCGCTCACACAACTTTATACTAACAAGCTACGGTGGTCTTCAACTTCAAATTATCTTTATAGTTGCAAGCTATGATGGTCTTCAACTTCAAATTCCTTACTTAGCCATCCCAACCTGAAAAAGTAAATCAAAAAATCAAATATAAACCTAGCTAGATGAATATATAAATAAAAATATTTACTTCTTCAATACCTACTATTTAACACTAACCTGAATGACACTTTAATTTTCTCAACAAGTGTAGAAAGATTGAACAGTTTGATGGTAGCCATACATAAAGACAAACATATCTATTGAGTGCTATTGCCAAATTTTTGTTCATCCATCTGTTCAAACAATTCAAAAAAAAATGTATGTAAGTCTATTAGTTATTAATTTTATTATCTTACATTAAGTAAAAGAAAATCAAATGTACCTTTCTCTGTTGACAACCAGCCTTATTATGACCCATTCCACAGCAATAGCTACATGTCCTTTGTTTCTTGGATGCTTGTGTTTGAGCCAACTCTAGACTGGAACGATATCTTGAAGCTTCTTTTGGCCTTCCTTTGTTCCTAGCAACTTCAGTTGGATCACGAATTTCAATTTCATCAAGGTGTGGAGCCGTTTGCGTTTGGGAGATAGCACTAGAGTTAGCTTGGCTTGGAATTTGGTTTTCTACAATCTGCTTATATTTCTTTCGAGTTACATTTTTTGCAAGCATGTTTGAGACCACTGTGTCAAATTCCTTAAATAAAGCGACTGAGCTTTTACATTCTTCAACGAGTTGATTGACCTTTGATTTAATGGACCAATGCATTAAAGGTGTTATTGTATCCCCACAAGGTATCATGTTATCACCCAACACCCCTTGCTTAGCTCTAGCCATTTGATATCTTGCATTTATACTCCATCGACTTAACAAGTAGCGGTCATTGATAGTTGATAATTGTTTTTTTGTCATAATGTGAATAATATGTTTACACAGTATGCCTTCATTCTCAAATTTTGCACAAGCACATGTCAGCAGTAGGTCATTATTTTCTTCATTGCAAACAACAACTTTCCACTTACTTTTATCAATGTTACTTAAACCAACACGATATTTTGTAGTAGGCAATTTTTTCTCTATTTTTTCATGAAAACAGCTCAAACTATTTTTCAGCTCTATTTGGAATAAGCCAAAGACTTTTCGGGTATAGAACTTTCCAGCATGTGCTTCAATTTCTAAAGATGAAATAAAAACCGGCTCCGAGTTTATGGTCATAAAGTCTTCTTTTGCTTCTATTGCACGACGATTAGCAATTGCATTATCATACTGCCTCACGAACTCATCCAATGGAGTCATTGCATTCACATAACCATCAAAAAAAGCATTGATGCTTTCACTGCGCTGAGTTGATGTCATACCGGCGAAAAATGTGTCCTTAAGATAGATGTGAGACCAATGGTGTCTTTGTTTATATAACTTGGACAACCAATTATTTTCATCTAATTTGTATTTATTTTTCAGTTCAATCCATCGTTGCTCAAACTCATCCATAGTTTTACTCTCCATCCATTCTTTATAATACTTGGAAAGCTCCTCATTATGGATCTTGTATAATGGCTGAATATGTTCAATGATGTGCTTTCCAAGATGCCATGAACAAAATCTATGACATGTATTTGGAAAGACTCTCTTAATTGCTTTGCGCATAGCTTTGTCTTGATCCGTAATTAATGCTAGTGGGTGTTTATCCCACATACATTTAAGCCAGTGCTGAAATAACCACACAAATGTTTCCTCCCTTTCATCTGCTAGTAAAGCGCAACCGAATAAAGTAGACTGTCTATGATGGTTTACACCGGTGAAAGGAGAAAATGGCAATGAAAATTTATTGGTCTTGTATGTGACATCAAAAACAATGACATCTCCGAATTGCAAGTAAGAAGTTCTCGATCGCCCGTCCGCCCAAAACACACTTCTTAAGGTATGATTTATGTCCAACCCCATTGCAAAATAAAAGTCTGGATCACTTACTTTTTTGTCTTGAAAATGATTGATAATTGCTACACATTCTCGACCCATATTATTATTTCGAAGGACTCTTAGTTGATCATGGCATTGTTGTGGAGTAATAATTTCAGCCGGACATCCATTCATAACATTAGTAACCTTTGCTATTACAGAAGGCTTCAATCCGCTTTGGTCAAATTTTTCAAACAAGGTTTTGCATGTATCTGTTCGGTGGAGTCGACTATGAGACCGATGCTTCATTACTTTGTCCGGACTAGTTAGAGCATGGTTAATGTGCTCTTCAATAAAGATTTTGACAACCCATGTGCCATGCTCTGTTAACCCAATAACCAATTTTGCCTTGCATCCCACCCTAGTTGGTCTCTTGCGAGCAATTTGTTTACTAGCATCTCCCTTAACTTTTTCTTCTTTATGTCCTTCTTTCGAGCAAACATATTTTCTTCTTATGACAATGTCTGAATTAAAAGACTTGTAAGTTGAACTTATTCGGACACCAAACCCTTTCTCCTTTGCATATGTATTATAGAATTCATATGCATCCACATGGGTAGTAAATTCTTGTCCAATATATGGTTTATCAGTAGGCTCGACATTATTACCAATCAATTCAAGATTAGGGTCAGAAGCAACATCTTCAACTGATTGCAGATCATCATTAGCTTGTTCATTTGCATTATATTCACTATAATGTGCCTCAAGTTGGATTATTGATTGATTAACATGAGTAAATTCTGCTCCCTGGACGAAATTGTAACAAATACTTTAAATTATGTCACATGCTAGAGATAGTAGAAATATAAAATATAACTATGAATTCTAAAGATTGAACAAACAGTTTTGTGACACCAATGCTAGATATCGTATAACTATAAATCTTTAAAAAAGTAAAACTTATTGTACCTTATGGGAAGACGATACATTGCTCATGACTTCACAATTCGCATCCGGAGAAAGTAAGATGTCCAAATAGGGCTGCATATAATGTATTTTCACGCTGAAATTTTGTCCATAATATACATGATCGAGAGTAAATTATAGTTAAGTTGTACCAATAAAAATGATGGAAATTCCGGAAATTAGTCTAACAGAACAACAACAGAGAAATCTAATTCTTTTGAGACATGTATATGTAATATGTAAATTTTAATCCAAATTAAACACCAGAAATTTCAATATTAAATCCGACACGACATGACACGGAGAAAGTGAATCATACGGAACACATCTTCATGATCTTTCCACATACGTCTGACTAATTTAATAATCATGCCACATCTTCATCAACAATTAGTAACAGTAGTTACCTGGAACAATTGATAACCCATTGTTATTGTTAACTGGGTTTTTTTTTGCTATATTAACTGGGGCAAGGCTCAGATTTTGTATATTAACTTACCATTTGAATGGTGCTTGCTTTATCTGGAACACAATAAAAGAGGAACAGCTTATTGCTTATCCTTCTTATTCTAATTATTCTTCCCTTTTGGCTCTGTATGTGTTTTGGAAACAGGCCTTCTCCTATCGTTCATTCTTGCAATTTATGTCTTGCAATCGTCTCAAGACAAGCTGGCAAGGTTTGTTCTTCACCTTTTGCATCTTATCGCTTTCTATCATCTCTTGTGAGATCCTACATGACATTGTTCTTTGTACTTTATGAGCTGGGGAGTTGGAACATAAATAATCAATCGTTGTTCATCTTTACGCAAGTTAGATTCATTCACTTGCCCCTCTTCCCTTTTGTATGTATGTTGTCATTTAAAGTCTACATACATTCTCCCTGTTTACATAAATAACATTGCTTATCAAGTTTCTAGAGGTTACTTCAGTTTTATTTGGTTGCCATAGAAGTGAAATCCCCATAATTGTTTCCTTTTATTATTTTTCTTCTTCTTTTCATTACTTCTCGAACCAAACACAGCTTTTAAACTGTGCTCCTCTCGTATAGGCTCTGTTTCCAGTACAAATTATGATGGTAAACTACTTACTATTTAGTGGAATCAGGGCCGGCTGAAGGGTTAGTTTGACAAGACTTCGGACTTGGGCAACCCCTATCCTTAGAACAACCTCCCAGGCCAGTTATTTTCTTAGGACCGGTCCAGTCCAAACCCAACTTAAACCTATATTTTTTCAATAGGGGTGAAGGGTAACCAAAATTAGCTTGGGCTAAGGCAACCCAACCCCTCTAGCCGCCGGTCCTGAGTGGAATGACCTCCATTTTGTTGTTATTTGCTGTGAATATTGCTTTATCCGCATTGCAGTGGTGGTGGTGAGTCTTGTGACTAAAAACATTTGACTCCCATCTATTCTTCAAATTAAATTGTTCTAGTTATAAGACATTGAGTTTGTTCTTCAGGTTTGTGAGGGAGACAGTTGCAGACAGCAGCGTGCCTGGAGGAGTGGCAAAAGTTGAATGATGTTTTCTACAACTCTAAAATCATTGGACTGCTGAAATACTGAACGATTTGGACACGAAGAAGAATGGAAACACCTAGATTAATTATCCCTTGTCAACCTATGAGCATAAATTGGTTAATACTTTGGACTGCATGTAACCATTTTGTTAGCCTTGAACGAAATTTTGTGAGGAATCGCATATCATATATTAGTGAAGTTGAACCGCAAGTGTGCAATATTAGTCCTCTCTGATGTTCTTTTTTACCCTTATTATTCATGGTTGTGTACTAAACACTACCAATGAGATCTGTCCTCAAAGAGACCAGAGCTAGATAGCATGTTAAAATAGATAGATCCCCTGTTAAATCATTGGCAGGGAGGAGCAATCTTGTGAATGTTGTGAGCTTATAACTTAAATTCCTGGCTTACGCTTGGATGCTCAAGATTTTGGTTCTTAAGGTAGTGATGCACAATACCTTAAGGGCTATATACACTGCACATTTTTTTTTGTCATGAATTGTTCTGGCTGTGGATTAATTGTATAAGCTATTTAATCTTGTGGCAGGGAGGAGCAATCAGAAATAGATGTTTCAGGGGGGTTCTATGTTCTGTTTGGTTCAGGTAAACTGTATGGCAATTTTGTTTTTGAAACACATCAGTATTGCTATTTTCATCATTTCCTAGTTTACAATATCTTTTAGAAAGTTTATCTCAAGAAAAACTTTTAGAAAGTATTTGTTCCTTCCTGGCTTCAATCGTAATTCGAATCGATGATGCTGTTACCACTTACTGCAAATGCTTGGCTAAATACACTATTATGTAGTGGTTTTAAGTTTCATATTTTGGCCATGTATATCTGATTAGTTTATAATCAGGCAGCATCTCAATTAGCAACTAGATACTATGGAGTACCTCGACAATATTTTATATTATATCAAAAGCACTGACTAAGATTTTTATGTAGAAATAGCTAGTCTCTCCAACCAGAGGACAGAGATTAGTTAAGAGAGTTCTCTCAACTTGGAACTATTTATGTAGTAGTTATTTTAGCTTCGAAAGAACTATTTACATTTTTTCATAAAAGAACTATTTATGTAATATTATTTTTAGAAATAAAGTATTCATTAACCTTCCTGGCATCAATCTTTGCTGGAATTGGATTGAGGCTGTTATTACTACTGCAAATTCTTGGTCAAATACACTACTATCTAACAGTTTTAACTTTCATGATCTGGGCACAAATATCTGAGTAATTTAATAATCACACCACATCTTCATCAACAATTAGTAATGTTGGATTGAGGCTGTTATAACTACTGAAAATTCTTGGCCAAACTGCTATTATTAGTTTTAACTTTCATGATCTTGCCACATACATCTGACTAATTTAATAATCAGGCCACATCTTCATCAACAATTAGTAACAGTAGTTACCTGGAACAATTGATAACCCATTGTTATTGTTAACTGGGTTTTTTTTTGCTATATTAACTGGGGCAAGGCTCAGATTTTGTATATTAACTTACCATTTGAATGGTGCTTGCTTTATCTGGAACACAATAAAAGAGGAACAGCTTATTGCTTATCCTTCTTATTCTAATTATTCTTCCTTTTTGACTCTGTATGTGTTTTGGAAACAGGCCTTCTCCTATCGTTCATTCTTGCAATTTATGTCTTGCAATCGTCTCAAGACACTCCAAAATGCACCGTAACATGCCCAAAAATCAGTGCTGTGCCCGGTCACCACGTATGTATCAAATAGTGCAGTTTTCGTGTCCTAGAGAAAGAAATTAGCGTCGGGAAAAAGAGAGAGGCTTACATCTTATAAGGATCAGCGCCGGTGAAAAAAATTTGGATGAAGAAGACGAGAGGCCAAAGAATCTATATAGGAGCTGTGGATTAGGGAGTACCGCTGCGACTACGGAACCCTCTTCTCTCGGCGGAGACGGCCCTGGCGGAGGAGAGCACGAAGACGCAGACGACGAACACGAACACGGTGCGGAGCGAGGAGGAGAACACGGCGCTGCTGGTTGCGGCGGTAGATGATGCGCCGCCCGTGGCGATTCCGGCACCACCACCAGCGGAGACGGCCCTGGCGGAGGAGAGCACGAAGACGATGATGCGCCGCCCGTGGCGATTCCGACACCACCACCGGCGGAGGAGAGCACGAAGACGCAGACGAGCCGCCCGTGGCGATTCCGGCACCACCACCGGCGGAGACGCAGTTTGTTGTTCCTAGGCAAAAGATTTGCTATTTTGTGTTGGATGGAAACGTAGGACTAGGACCTCCATTGACAGCAGGTTTGGTAAGTTCCAATTCATTTTTATTAGTAAGTTACTAGGCAAAAGATTTTGCTCATTATTATTTATCAAAGCAAAAGATTTTGCTCATTATTATTTATCAAATCTTTTATATCTATCTATATAAATTCTATTTTACATGTCACTTTATTTTTATTGGACCACATGGAAGCCACATAGGATGGCTCATATAAGGATATGAGCTCTATGGCTCATATCCCGTTTTCCCTATATATATATATATATATATATATATATATATATATATATAAACGGAATATGAGCACAAATATGAGCCATAGTGCTCATATTTCTACATGAGCCATGCACATGTGGACCAATAGAATAGACTCATACATCTCATGTGCACCCATGTGCACTAGTACACTTTATTTCTATTGGTCCACCTGTGCATGACTCATGTAGAAATATGAACATTATTGCTCTCTCTCTCTCTCTCTCTCTCTCTCTCTCTCTATATATATATATATATATATATATATATATATATATATATATATAAGGAGTTGAAGGGTTTGGATGGAGAATAAATATCATATTATAGCCCCATAAACCCGAAACCCGTATATATATATATATGACAAAGAGTTGAAGAGTTTGGATGGAAAAATTTATGATTTAAACTTTTTTATTTAAAAAGTATATATATATATATATATATATATATATATATGTGTGTGTGTGTGTGTGTGTCGAATTTCGGACTCTTTTGGTCATCCAACACATGAATTCGAACCCAATCCAATTTTTGATCGGGTTCAAATATTTTAACCCTAACCCGAATCCGAACCCGAATATCTTCAACTCAAATCCAATCCATTAACGGGTTTGTCCGATGGGGCTCGAATTTAGTCCGTCGAGTTATATCCCCTAATAAGAGTAGAGACATTATAAGAGTAGAGATTTGTTAGCAGCTGCTTGTCAAAAAATTATTTTAAAAATCGTTCAAATTTGGAGGCAGCTTTTGAGAACACTTGGGAGAGTGCTGTCGAAAAATGTTTTTTGCTGTACTTTTTGAAAAACAAACATCAATCTCAGACCAAGTCTTCGTCAGACAATAATTTATTGAAAAGATTTTAAATAATATTTTCAGTTTGGAGTAGCTTTTGGAAACGGTGGTATGTAGCTTTCAAAACTTGTTTTATGAATTTTTTTTTTTGAAATTCAGTAGCAATCCAAATGAGTCGTAGAACATTGAATTAGCGCGTGACATTTTTTTTTCTACCCAAAATCCCCTCCCATCCCTTAGCCGTTGTCGGAACTCGATGTCCGAACCTACTCGGTAATGTCCCGTAGCTTTACCACTAAGCTACACCATAGGGAACAATTAGTGTGTGACATTGGTTACATAAAAAATATCAAATTATATGAGACTTTTTTACACAAAAAAATTAATGTAAAGGAAAAAATTTATGTTATTTACGAAAAAGAGTTAAATTTTAACAAAATAGCATGGAAAGGGAGCTGATGCCAGTTAGACTGGCGTCAAAATCCAAAAAAAAAAAGTGGTGCCAATGTAACTGGCGCCGTAAACCAAAAAAAATAAAATTTAAGACTGGAGCCAAACTCATTTATTGTGAGTTGGCGGCAGTTGCAATGGAACCAGGATAATTTTATTTTATTTTTTTCTGCCAACGTTCGTATTTTTAAAAGTATTTTCAAATGTTTATATTTCAACGTTCAGATATTTAACGTTCGAATTTTCACCGTTGTAGATTACTCTATTTAAGGGGAGAGAAGAGTGTACAATTCTTCACAATTCTCATTATCTTCTTTCTCAACTAAACTACTCGACTCCTACTGCCAATCAACTTGTTCATTCACAAACTCCTGTTTTTCTTTCGTAATTCTCAATTCATGGATCAAAGTCTAAGACTGTGGTGTTCGCATGGAGGTTCAGTAAATGGACTTTCCTATGAATGAAGTTTTACCCAAATTCTTATAACCGATCATAGTATTACATTAGAAAGATTACGTAATCTGATTATTTAAATTTTTTCTATTCAATATGAATTTATATTAAGACACGTTTATGGGACACATTATTTTCTATTAGATTGTAAACAAGCTTGGAGTTTTGTTCTTGAAGTAAATTTGCAATCGCCATTTATAAGTATTATCATAACTCACTTATAGGTTCATCATTTGACTTTATACGCTTCTTCTTTGGTATTCCAGCTTTGCGTCTTACATCTGGTACTCCAATTTGATCTCCTCTAACCAAAGTACTTTAAAGATTGTAGGGCAGTGGAATTGGTTCCAGATGCGGCTCATACACAGTTTTTAGCTTGTTAGTAGAAAATATTGAACAATAATAATTTTTTATACTGGTTTTACAAGACTTAGCAGCATAGCATGCATGCACACATGGTATAAATGTATGATGCCATCGTAAACATGAACAATAGCCTTCATCTAACCGTACTATATAGGTTCTACTTGTTGCACGATCTATACGTATAATTACCAAATTGTAACACATGCAATTGGTATTTTTCTCTATTTATACGATCTATAGTTTGCAATATTCTCGGACAATAATCTACTTCAAGATTTTCAGCAAATTGTTTGTTCTTGTCTTGAAGCGATATAATCTTAGCTCTAATGACATCAAGTCGTGTTGTTATCAATTTATCACGTAAATTCTTAATCCAGTTATTGAAAGATTCTTCAAGATTAGAAGTGTTAATATCTAGTCTAGGACAAGAGGATTAAGTAGTAATCCAATGTAAAAAATTACGAATTTCATCATTTACACCAACAAGTCAGTTATACATGTCTATGTTTTCGGCTTTAATTATTTCAAACAAATAATCAGAGTCTGGTTTATTGTATGATCTTGCAAGAGCGTCCAACATTTGATAAAAAAAATTAGTCTTGGTAACCGATTTCATATTCTTTTTAAAATACTGAATACAAAAAAAATGTGATGATTCTGGAAAAGTTAAATGCATAGCATGAAGCAAATACTTTTGTTTATCTGATATAAATAAAATCCTACCTCATTGATTAAAATACTTTTCAAAAGATGTTCTTAAACTAGTTAAAAACCATGTCCAAGAATCGGTATTTTCATGATAATTGAATAATGTCGTTGTGATAAATACATGTTGTAGAATCATGCATCCAGTCAGATTCATGATACATGTATCTGATGTCGTTGTGACGAAATCTATCAAGACGGTATACAAAAGTGCCATATTGTTGCTCCCCATGCTTGCCGAGTACGTTGTTGCAAATTTTCCAACAAGGGTAGAAAACGAACACTTACTTTGTAGCCAGTTACATTTGGAAAAAGAACTGAACCATATAAAGCAAGTAAATATGCTCTTGTGCAACAAACAATCTGAAATATTAAATTATTACTAGTGAGTCAAACTATAATATCTATTTTAATCTGAAATAAATAGTTAAATAAAAGTTTAAATTTTATACTTGATTTTTATCCACGATTACCTGATTGTCAAATGTACGGTCACGATACATAAAGTTATTTCTTAGCCAGTTAATGTTAATGTTAATGTTGATGTCTGATCTACTATTCCGTGCTTGTCTGGTCGGACCAGACACACCAAGATACCATCGAATCAGACCACTAGTATCTGATCGTTCTGTAAAATATATAGGGTCACATGTAATATTAATTTAGATTATTATATTACTCAATTTAAGATATCAGCTAAGATATTACGTAATAAACTATCATACTTGTAATAGGAAACCCTAGGATGTTGGCTACATCCCAAAGTGTAATTGTTATTTCTTCTATTGGCAACTGGAAAGTATTGCGGTTGGGCCACCAACGCTCTGCCAAACTAAATATCAAATCTATGTCGTGTTGTAGGAACTCAATTTGATCTATATAATGGAATCCAAAAGACTCAATCAAAGCCTTCTGTTGGGAGGTTAGCTCCCATTTGGCTTCGTTGGGGTCATCTTTTACGTGACGCCATCGACCATGTTCCCATAAACGTCCATTATGCGGATAATCATATAACTACACATATAACTTAAGCAAGTAAATAAACTATTTTAAATAAACAAATAAATAAACTTAATCAATACAAATAAATAAACAAAACTTACCTCACCAGAAAATACCAGTCGAGATATGTGATTTTCATGTTCTTGCATTTCTCTTTCAGTAGTAGGTCCACCGAAAATACGGTCGTCGTTGTGCTCTGTCATTTTCTTCTGTTAACTCTTCTTCTTCTTCTTCTTCTTCTTCTTCTGTTGTTTCTCTCATATATCTCTTTTTTTCTTTTTTTCAAGTGAATGTTTGTTTCACTCATTCACTCTTTTATAACTATATTGCTGCCTTCATTTACATTCATTGGTCATTGGTCCGTGGCATCAAAATGGATCTGTGGCAATTAAATGGACCGATGGGGGCAAAGGAATGTGGCAAAATGAAAAAAAGACCTGGCAACAGTCTGACTGGAGTTAATCCCAAAATTTGAGTTTGGCTCCAGAACAATTGGCGCCAAACTCAAAATTTTGAGCTTGGGTCCAGTGAGACTGCCGCCAGTCTTAAATTTTTTTTTTTTGATTTTGGCGCTAGTCTAACTAGCGTCGGCTCCTTTTCTATATATTCAATTTTTGTAAAAAAAATCTCTTTCCTGCAAATAACATGAGAATTTTTCCTTTAGATGAAATTTTCTGTTTTTAACGTCCCACTCGTCTGCTATGTGGATGTGGTTAGTTCTTTCAAGTATTATCTAACCCAAGGGAAACCAAATTGAAAATTTAATTTTTTAACTCTCCACCTGAGTTACAACCCCAGGGTCTGCTTGGATTGAGGGTGAATAGAGTTAAGCAAGAAAAAAAATATAGTTGGTTTGAGGGTGGGAGTATAGGATGAGGAGTCACAGAGGGTTAAGTGAGAAAAAAAATTTAACCTTGTTTTGTCTATTTTTTTCATCCCTAAATCAGAGCGTTAACAATGGAAAGTAAGAGCATGTTGTTTAAAAAATCATAAATATCTCTTGTTTTGACAAGTTTTAAATAAAAAACACAATCAAATTAATTTTATGTCACATGTAATAAGGATATTTTGATAATTGTTATATTTTTAGTAATCTCCCTCACATTCAAAACATCCAATCCAAACAAAAGTTACTAAACACACTCTACTCAACTTTTCCTCCAATCCAAACAAGGTTATATATAATGACTTTCCTTTTCCTCACTTAACTTTCTTTCACTTAAGCCTGTTTTTTTCCTCAAACCCTTAAAGTTAGAAGAAAAAAAATGTATGGACCTACCAAATGTACTATTTAAACATGCTATCTAACTATCATTTAGGTTCTTCTTTTGCAAATAAAAAGTTAGAAAGAAAAAAAAACTAAAAAGTAGTAAAAATTATGGTTTCTTTTTTGTTTATTGTTTGTTATTAGGGTCCTCTTTTGCAAATAAAAATTTAGAAAAAAAAATGTATGAATGTGGTCCCGGACTCTCAGGCCCACCAATTCCTGTTCATTTTTGCGGCACTCATTAGCCTATTTATTAAATTATTTTTTGATATATCATTTCCACTGGGTTATGAACTAAGTTTTCAAGGGGGGATTAAACCGTGCCTATCTCTACGGGAGCCCCCCCCATCATAACCAACATGCCACAACCCCACAGACATTTATTAAATTAATTTTTTAACTATGCTTAATCGATTAAGTTTAATATTATTAAATCATTAATGATCATGCATTATTATATTGTTTATACTTAAATTTGATATAGTCCTAATGTACATTAATGTTATTATTATGTGTATTGCTTTATTTTGCCTAACATTGCAGAAAAGAAATAATCAAGATCATTCATATACTTATGCAATAAAGAAATCATAATGGACCAAAAATATGTTAGCCTAAAGATTTCTTTGAACCATCCACGACATCTCCGGGACCAAGCACTCGGGAGTTCAGTTGTCCGGTCAGCGAAAGGGGGGTCGAGGGGGGTAGTTCTCCCCATGGGGGTTCGGGGACGAAGCCCCCGAAGCCTATTCAGATTTTTTCAATATGCTTAGCTTTGGACAACTGTTGTCAGAAAAAATAACATCAACAAACAAAGAAAGAAACCAAGCTATCAAGACTTCGTACTCTATGTAATCTTGCTTTATTCTTGAGTCTTTAGGTTTATTTGTAACTCAATAGAGAAAGACAAATAATAGCTAAACCAAGTACCAAAGTCTTAATCTATGATATCACACCGGTATACCGTGGCATATCAAGTTTTCAACAGTTTGAAGCAACAACTTTGTGATAGTTTTTTTATATCACAACCGATATACCAATGGTATACCAGCTGGATGACTGTTGGACAACAATTAATGCTGTAATAGCTAGAAAACTAGTCGTTGCTAGTCGTTACTTATTGAGAACGGGATGTGACCCGAATCAGAGTTAGCCCATGAGGTGCAATATTGGGTTGAGCCCATATACCTTAAAAGGGAATTTTTATGTAATGCCTGAACCAATCTCAATTATCTACACATCATGATTCCACTTCCTACCTGATATGAGACTAAATTACCAACTCCATTGTCACCCCCGTTTGAGGGCTCAATCGAAAACGAGATATAATCTAACAATCTCTACCTTATCTCGTTTTCGCTAGCCGAACAACCTTAGAACCCCTACTATCTTTGTTCGTTCTCGCCAGCCGAGTAACCTTAACACTCCTGCTACCTTTTGCTCATTTCTACCAGCCGAACAACCTTAGCACCTCTGCTACCTTTTGCTCGTTTTCGCTAGCCGAGCACCTAGGAGATCCAACATATTGTCATCTCGATTCGTTCGACCACAACCAAACCAACACGTTCATCCACATAATCATTGTGTGCCAACCACAACGTCTTGTTGTGAGGATCCTAAATTTTTATATAGGCTTATTATAGTAATTAGTAATTTATTTATTTATTTTAATAATTATTTGGTAATTTATTGAGTTATAGATAAACCTATGTTACACCATACTCACATCGCCCAAAAATATATAACAATATGCTATGTATGCTTCATAAAGACTCAAATATAACCTTAGAAATTTATTTACAGTATTTTAGAATTTTTGAGAATTTTTAAATTTTTTAGATAATTAAAACCTAGAAAACATAATTTTCTAGGGTTTCATGATTTAATATGAGACCATACTTGCATATTATTCTACCAAACATTTATTTTAGGGTTAAAATACTTAAATATAAAATTTTTAATTTATTTAGAATTTTTTGGAATTTATTTGGTTTAAACTAGACTAAATACTAATTTTCTAGGACTTCTTGATTTTATTGTGCAAGCCTTGGAGGATAATTTTGTCCCAAGTAATTTTATAGGATTTATAATTCTTTTATAACTTTTCTAGATTTTTTTTGAATTTTTTTGATATTTTTACATATTTATTTGGATTAGGTTAAAACTGATTAATAAATAATTTTTGGAATTAAAAACCAACCAAATACCCAGTAAGCATACACAATCAGTCCAAACCTACCCGTCTAGGCCCACCCGTCGTCTAATACCTATATATATGTGTTCATAGGTAGGGTTTCATTATTTTTGCTAAAATTAAAAGAGAGAGAGAGAGAGAGAGAGAGAGAGAGAGAGAGAGAGAGAGAGAGAGAGAGAGATTTGAGAAGAGTTTCATTTAGGATTTCCTTCAACTTCGAGAAGCCATATCTCCTAGGTCTGGACTCCAAATGCGTCCCCATTTTTGTGTTGGAACCGTATCGAGGTATAGTTTCTGAATTTCTAATTTATTTTAATAAATTTAGAACCTTTTTTCTAGAAAATTCGTAGAGTGCCAGTTATCCGAAATCTGATATATTTTGGTGTTTTCGAGATTTTGGGAGATTTCGAACTCGGAATCACTATCCGTTTAAAGTTTCAAAAAGACAACACAATAAAATATAACATATATTTTCCCCAAAATTTAATAAAGTATTTTAGTATTCTATTTAATTCGTAGAACATAAGGTTCATTAGTAAACCACCCAAATTACCATCTGTAAGCCATATTGTCCATAACTTTTTACTGATTCGATATTCGATAAAACTCTCGATTCCAACATTAATGTAGCATTGAAATCTATAAAATTTTATACATAAATTTAGATTTTATGCCAGTCGACTTTTTGGCCAACTGAATGCCTCGATTTACGTGCCACGAATCCAATGTATAAAAATTACTCTAATGGCTTAAAATTCATAGTTAATATACAAATCATAACTTATTATATAAAAAACATGATTATAAATTATTTTAACCAGAATTATAAGTAAATAATTTAGAAAAATTAATTGTTTAGGATCATCAGTGTCACGTTCCGACTCAGTAAAGTCGATAATCGTCCACCGGGCGTGATGCCGTGCGTGCCTTGGTTGCGCAACGCACAAGACAAGAAGATAAAACATATAATTTTTTATAAAAAATACCGAGTCGCATTGAAAGATTTATAAATTCATATAAAGCATTCAGAGTATACGAAGCGAAGCTCTTTGTTGATAATAACAACGGTTACAAAGGCATGAATAGCCCCACTGAATATGCCAAGTTGGCTACAACACTCGTTGATCTCTCTTGCTTCTTGCAAAGGATTTTTACCATTCCATACATCATGCCTTCGTATATCCAAGCTAAGGCCTCGTACTTGAGAACCTGAATGAGGGTGCCCACAAACGTGGGTCAATACGCAACGTGTACTGGTAAGCAGGATAACCCACTCACCTAAACCGACACTAAGTGATCTTGACAAGCATACAAATTATTTGGTGATCTTTCTATTTAGTAATTATATGAGGTTCAGTTCATTGAGGCATGCATCGAAAGTAGTAAAGTATGTTTCACATTGTAAACATTTCAGTTATTAAAGCATATTCGCATTTGAATCCCTTAAGCGGACAAGCATGTTATTCTAGAATCTCGTTTGGTAACTAAGCATGTTATATATTCGAATCACAGTCTCGATCACTAAGCATGTTATATTCTTATAATGTCCGTAACGCTTGAAACAGATTGAATCGTCTCGCTTTATCCGTGGCTCTTGCCATAGCCGATTTATACTGCACTTGCCCGAGGCAAAGGTAGACGCTCATTAGCGCACCCACCCTTGTATATGGTAGAGTGCATACTCTTTATTTATATGAAGATCATTAGTGATATTGTTGCCACCATGAAGTACTTATTCATGGCATTACGGTGATAATCTTCCAGTCGAGTTGCAAGCCCTTTGGAAGTCCACAATGCTTCGTGCCTAATAGCATGACATATTATTTCTCCATAGGTAGACTCGTTCCCGGTGTGACCGGGTAATCTGATCCAGGAAAATGGTTTACCCTTGTGCACATGTTGTCCATGACCATGCAATGCTTGAAAAATTATTTATGACGCAAATGCATGACACGGAGCATAATTAAGCAGTATTGTGTATGAACTTATGCCACATTTCCAACTGTAACTATTACCTTAGTATTAAATTTTTAAGTACGGTTGAGGAACAAGTCTTCCCGCCCCACTATATTCTCGCACCTTATTTCTTCCGTCCTCCAAATCATTGTTTCGATTAGTACCCAGTAGGCACCCAAAATACTCCGATTAGTACCCAGTAGGCATCCAAAATACTCCGATTAGTACCCAATAGGCACCCTAAATATTTTTCTTAGGCATAATGCCTTTTTCGATATCATATTCCACTTCTGATACAATATTACACTTAGACCCGAATACCACGTATTTTTGAGTCACCGTGCCGCTTCTCGACAAAGTATTCCATGGTGCCCTATCCCTAATCGATAGTTTTATGGCACCATTCTTTATCTGACATAGTTCCACAGTTTCAAACTGCAACTGCACGCTTCGCTTGATGATGCGTTCATATGATATTTATGCACCGATGAACGTTTCCATCTCTCATTTGATACTCGTGCGCTTAACGCACGCCTCGATATACTTTATTTTAATGTCCTATCTTAGTATTATATGATCTGACTTATGTTTCTCCGATCCTTGCTTGTTGAATCGATGTTATCGCTAGCACGCAACTAATATATCTTATTAAGCATGAAGGAGTAGAGGAGAAGGGTCAGGGCCCGCTCACCTTTACTTATCTTCTTAGCCATTCTGTCGAGTTGACAAAGTATATCGCTCCACCTGAGTCTATACAGCTCATCCCTAAATATTCGTGGTCTGATGCGAAGCACGTGTTACTTAACTGGTATAACCATGCGAGCAGGTCATGCTTCTCAATCATTCGACCCGAGCGGATTCAAGGAAGACTGCGCCATCGCTTAAGTCCCACTATCTCTGAATCGCTTTGAACTAGCCCACTGATTTTGTTGCACGATACTTGACTCTGTGCATTTGTCCACATTGAGGTGATAAGTCAAACCTCAAAAATTTCCACGTAAAGCCTGTAAATGAAACCAAAACCGGAATCAATACTTGTTCTTGAACCCGTCTTATCGTAATTCAAGCAACTTGATGCCTCGTTCCCATTCCGACTTATGTTATGTAACCAACCCAACTGTCTCGTTTCAATCTGACTCAACATAATACACCGTGTGGAGCGAGGAATTACATAATATACAACTCAAAACAAGGTTCGTCCTCGAACCAAAACCAATGATCGTTTATTTTTGATACTCCGCACCTTTGTTTCAAACACTACCTCAAATTTACTCTCTCTGTTTCTTATGCAACGCTCGTACAAATTTTATTAAATTTCTTAACTCCACATCGCTTTTCTACAGCTCCATTCGAGTTCAACACATCCCTTAGTTTGGATTCGAACACATATTTTAGGCGTCCATGAAATATGTACATTTCAGCCAAGCTTAGTGATAGTGAAGTCGGACAAGTTGCAGATGCGACTTCTTTTTTGAAAATACTAGCTGTTTCATACTCTCGACTGAACTGACCTTAGGGTCCAATCCCGTTACTCATTCGCATGCGCACTATTTTTGAACACCTAATTTTTTTACCATAATTCTCTGCGCCTAACTTGATTTATAATCGTCTACCATCTTTATATGTTTCGTGTTGACAAATCAGACTTGCATATTATATCGAGTCATTACGTAATCCGAATGTAACAAGTCTCTGCAACACCTTCTCATTTTAAAAAACCTTTCGCATCATTTATTCTCGCACATATGATGCGTCAAGCCCTTGTGCATCCGATCGCAATGAGTTTTCTGCAACACACTTCTGTCCAACAATTGTACACCTCTTATCAAACTATTTATGAAGTCTTGCTTGATATGGATTGAGTCCAACATATCTAAGGGCCATCTGCCTTGAGTCAAACTATCGCTTGCGCCATCTATTTCTGACGATCATCCTTCTGAACTGTCGATGCATCAACGTCTAGGTTCACCCACGCTTGGTGACTTACCCAGACAACGTACTAAGTCTTCCCGATGCAAGGGACTAACTTAAATCGGCCATACCCACGTTCATGAAATTCGTAATGCGATTCAATTCCTTAAGAAGTTCTCCGTCTATCTCATTTCTCAAAATCTCAAATATGCTATCGCACCCGACATATATCACTAGCGTTGATCAAATCGATAACCAACGGTAACCATCCTTTGGTTCTCGTTATAAAATCGATGATGCTCAAAGGTATCACTCTATTTAAACCAATATTTTACCTGATGCATCAATGTTACATTCTCCATTGAGTATGAAATCATCAACCATCAAAATTCCCGCTATGTTATATTCAGCCGAAGACTATTCTATTGAATTCTAAAATTAATATTCGATCCCCTAGACTTATCTTCAACATGCACCACTCAATATTTACCCTCGATGCAATCTCTTATGCGTTATCTATCGTGTCATCTTATGGGTCTCCGAGAATTTCTTTGATTCGGCGGTTAAGTCTCTAGGGTCATTTGCCTCGAAACTACGCTCGATAAATATGGATCATTAACAACGGACATTTGCTAAGAACCATGCTATATCTTATTCCGAAGCCAAACTATTCCGACAAGTTCTATGGGATTCTACCCAAGCCTGAGAGTACGTTTCAAAGTCTAAAATGCATGCATTACCTGCCAACATATCTGCTAACCACGGAACATCTATCTGTCTAGGGTCTGAGTCTATCTACCCAAGATCGATATCCGAGATACTCTATACTCAGTGGAACCATTCTTAATTGAATCGTTATCCCCGCTAGCTCATCCTGCTAACTCTATCATTCTTTCTGACTCCATCAAGTAAATTTTTGACTGATCGATCGATACGACTTCTCGTATCGTTACTTACAACGTTTCTAATTGTAAACATTACTCTATTTTGTATTCCTACAATCCGCTTAAGTTTACCTGCGTAATCTATTTTGCTTGAACGATACCGTAAATCATCCCGACGTCAAGTCCCGTCGAGTTTCCTCAAAGGTCTATCCCGTATGGTCCTTGATCCCATTTCGATCATTCCCATCGCTATGTTAATTTACATATGTTTCGTTTGTGCCGTATAGTCCCGATGACTTGTGCACTAGTTCCTGCGATAAGTTCATTCCAACTGTATCCATTCTGTAATGCCACGCCCGTCTATATTTTGTAGGAAATTTGCCTACGCTCGTTGCACCATATCGTAAATATCCACCTCCATCTATGCCTCGATCGCGTAACCTAGTTACCGATCAAAGTAACACGCAACAACGATCAAGTCCTTGATGTTTTATGTAACTCAAACTATTTATGAATCTTTCATTCCCCAACGAGTCTGTCTGTTCAACCAACAGTTTTCTTGCGTCTACAAATCTACGGACTACGCTTGTTACTCCTAGATTTGCATCAATCCCTCGTACACATGTGCGCAACTAGCTATCTATCGATTTTCTTCGCATTTCTCGGCCAACTGTCCGTTTTACACTTTTTGAATTCTCTACCGATATAAAATTTATTCGACTCGAGAGTCTGTTCTTGGTCGTTCGAACATAATGTATCAAAGAATAATTTGAGTCACATATTGCTTTACAATTTCAAAAGCTAGTCTTGGCACTATCCCATCCATTGCGGGTAATTCTATCATCGTCCATGCGAACGTTTCGATGCACGATCACTTGGTGGTATGGCATATGCCACTCAAAAATTGAGCCACTCTTTGTATCGTAATTCTTCTGCCACGTTCCGATATCTATTCTGAACTTTCTATCCCATGGTGATTGTAGAAGCATAAAAAGTGCGCCTCAGATAGCACAGTTTTCTAGAAAAAAACCAAACAAGTAGAAGAATGTCGTACTTTCTACTTGTTCTGGAAGAAAGACACACATTTTCTTAGTTTGGCACACTTTCCATTAATTTTAGAGGATGGCGCACTATTCAGAGAGTAGAAAAGTGGCACACTTTCTTGATTTTACGAAAGATGGCGCATAAACGATCTTCTCTCTTTTAATATTTAATACAATAGACTTATAGCTGATAGAGGCAGAAATCGAAGAGTCAGAGGTCATCATTACAATGGAGTTACGACACGTTGACCCAGGTTGTCGTTTAGCGACCCAACAACAGTGCCATTTTTCTCAAAAGTGCGCCGTAGTGCCTTTTTCTTCGAAAGTGCACCACAATGCCAATTCTCCTCAAAAGTGCATCGCAGTGCCATTTTCCTCAAAAGTGAGCCGTAGTGCCATTCTCCTCAAAAGTGCGTCGTAGTGCCATTTTCTTAAAAAATGCATCGCAGTACCATTTTCTTTAAAAATACGCCAGTCTCCAAACGACTTTAAAAGTGTGCATACTATCCTAACCAACAGTGAGCGGTTACGAATGCATGTCTTACATACCATACTTCTCATGAAAGGTGTACAAATAACTGTCTTCCACGACCTATATTTTTCTCGCATAGGAAGCTAAGTGTCAAGCAGGCAGCAAGTTGTACATCCACTAATGAAGAACGTGGGGTGTTAATCCACCAAAAGTGCGCGCATAATGGTAAAACAATGTTGACTATCCATAGTGTGCACACACTCTCGTAACTGCTCATAAACTCTATAAAAGGGAGAATACACATAGACACACAGACATATAGAGAGAAAGGGGGCTAGAATTCTCAAGTCTTTGAAATTCAAGGGCAGAGTAAGAGAAATAGAAGATTTTCGTGCCATTGTGCCAGAGCTTTCTTATTGTTCAACTCTCCAAGTTGTTCACAACAATCTTCAAGTCTTTGAAATTCAAGAGCAGACTGAGAGAATAGAAGATTCTCGTGCCATTGTACCAGTGATTTCTTATTGTTCAAACCTCTAAGTTGTTCGCAACATTCCCTATATTGCTTCGCCTTCTTGTGCAATTCTCTGTCGTCGTGTGCATTCTTCATCATCGAGTGGTCCAATGAGAGAAATAAAAGCTTCTCGTGCTGTTATACCCGAGCTTTCTAATTATTCAACTCTCTAAGTTATTCGCAGCAATCTTCATGTCTTTGAAATTCAAGACCAGAGTGAGAGAAATAGAAGCTTCTTGTGTCGTTGTGCCAGAGTTTTTTGCTGTTGGCACATTCTCCGTCTATTTGGCTAGATTCAGAGTTCATCATTACAGCCGAGCTATGGCACGCAGACCCAGCTTGTCGTTTAGCGACCCAATAATATTTTCATTTTTCTTAAAAGTGCGTCGCCGTGCCATTTCCTTCAAAAGTGCGCCATAGTGCAAATTCTCCTCAAAAGTGCGTCGTAGTGCCATTTTTCTCAAAAGTGCGTCGTAGTGCCATTTTTCTCAAAAGTGCGTCATAGTGCCATTTTCCTCAAAAGTGCGCCGTAGTAAAATTTTTGTACCGCAGTGCCATTTTCCTCAAAATTGCGCCACAGTGCCAATTCTCCTCAAAAGTGTGCCGCAGTGCCATTCTCCTCAAAAGTGCGCCACAATACCATTTCCTTCAAAAGTGCGCCGCAATGTCAATTCTCCTCAAGGGTGCGTCGTAGTGCCATTTTCTTCAAAAGTTTGCCACAGTGCCATTTTTTTCAAAAATGTGCCAGTCTCCAAACGACTTCAAAAGTGAGTATACTATCCTAACCGCTCAAATGCGTGTCTTATATGCTGTACTTCTCGTGAAAGATATACAAATAACTGTCCCCCACGACCTATGATTTCCTCATATAGGAAGCTACGTGTCATATAGGCAGTAAGTTGTGCGCCCATTTATGCAGAACATGGGGTATTAATCTACCAAAAGTGCACACATAATGGTAAAACAGTGTTGACTGTCCATATTGAACGAACACTCCCTATTACGCCCCAGTCCCAAAATACCGAGGGACTAGACACGTGGCAATGGCCAGCAGCGCACTCCAATGGGCGAACCCAATTTAATGGACCCGTTAGAGTGTACTTAAGCTATAAAACAACAATATAATGGTCTACGATACAAGTCATAGTCTAATTCTAATCTCATCCACAGAAGATAATCATAGTTCAAATATCAGAATAATCAAGATAAAATATAATTCAACAACAAGTCTCAATAAAATATCTCAAGAAACAACCCGATAATGAGTTTAATACAGAAATCCACGAGACATGAAATAGAGTATCTAAAAACAGAAATGACTGAGTATATAAAGTAAATACTCAGAAAAAATCTTCTGGCATCACCTCGTCCTCTGGTATTGGTACTGCTCCAGCATCTGCTCCCATCCCGTATACCTCGGGGTAGATCTCCTCTGCTATACCTGGGGACATAATCCGGATCCAGGTCCTTAGGGGACATAGCAAGGTACACGAATAACTCAAGCCAAATAAATGCAGTATATAAATATATCAACAGGGCAAACTATGTAACCAGCTATGTGATATGCAAATGAGAGCATTAATCATACTCAGGCTGAAACTACTATAGGCTCTGTGTCGGAGAAACCCATAGCAGTATTTTATATCTCGAAGGGCCAGTACATATGCCATAGCTCTGGTCAGAGTCTAAGGCACCTCCAGAATAACTATATATATAATATAATCAGCCTTTAATATGGTAAGACTCTCTCCACCCAATGTAACCTCACGTCTCATATCCATAACACGCAAGATCATGACCTCTAACTAATGCAGCAAGTCATAATGATAGCTATGCATATGTAAGATATATGTCATAATTCCTGTAACCTATACAGAATTACCATGAATAACTCAGGAAGATTCTGACTCATGAATAGCGTCAGGTATCCTATGGTATGGCGTACTTTATAAAGCAAGCATGAAAAATATATAGGATCGCAATATCAATTCTCAAAGTGACGTTACACGACTCCGCGTACGGCGTCGACACCCGAATATTAATTGGACGTTAAGCAATGTCTCATGGTCCTAGGTTGAACAGTTATATCACAAAAATAAATCAAGAAAATAATATGAAGCAAGTACTGCAAGTTTGACAAGGTACACTTGCTTGGGGTTTAGATTCCTCCAATTGCTCCAGTCACAGCGAAATCTTCAGGTACTCCTCCGGATGCTAAAATAAATATTACCATCATTCTCAGAAGATATGAAATAGCTAGGATTGCCTACCCATAAGTCCAATTTGGACACAGGGACAAAATTAACAGTTTTTGGTCAAAGCGGGGTCCACATGTGGCCCACTTCGTACCGAAAAATGTGCTAGAAATAAAGTTTTCCAAATTTGTCAAACTTAGTGTCTATAAGTCCAGAACGATGATACAAACCCAATAAAGTGTCCAGAACTAGATTTCGATGGGTCGATCACAAAATCGCCCATCAAGTGGAGCCGTGGGGCCCACGATACGAGATTTTGTCAATGTTCTCAGAATCGAACCAAACTTGGGTCATATGACCAACATAACGCTATGAATTCGATGGCGTAAGTTTCGTTTTGAAATGACAAGCACACACGAAGTAACAACGAGTTTCAGAACATGGCCGATATGGGATAATTTTGACGGATACGCGTTGATTCCGGTGTGCACGCACATCCAAATCAACTTTCGCGAAATCTCACACGTCCGCATTAACGATGCACACCTTTCGGTAAAATTGCACACGACAAAGTCGCCTCGTTTAGCGGAACGCACCCAGTTTTGGAAGAATTCAGGTTTTGAAAACCAAGATTTTGGCAACTTCATCCGCGAATAAAACACAATCTACAACACAATAAAATAAACTAATTTCAGGGTTTAAAACTCGATTATATTGTCTATTTTACTGTTCAAGTTAATTTTAGAATTATTAAATAGGTTAGACGTAAAACGGCCATAAACTTGTGAGTTTGGGACAGTTTTTGAAGTCCAAAATTGGGATATATTTTCTGTTTTTGCGATCGACACAGGACACGATACCCCAGTCTAATTGCACGAGGTTTGAGAGGGTTACACAGCGAACATGTCACAATAATTTATTCAAAAATCGACGCAACGAGGAGAGAGAAAGACTCGGGTCACGGCGGAGGAGTCGTCGTCGGAGGCTCGGGCTCGCGGAGGCATCGTCGGCTGAAGTGGCAAAGGCGGTGGCTGTGATGGCGTTGGGGGATTCGTCACGGTACGGTTTAAATAGGGGGCCGCAGGCCATTTCAGGGAGGGAAGAGGTCGGCGGGGAGGCGAGCAGACGCGGCATCGATGGTAGTTAGGGAAGGTGTCAGGTCGACGGGGGAAACGACGGGTAAACGGCCGGGGGGGAAGGCGGAGAGACGGGGGGAATGAAGGGTTACTGTAGCAGTTACAGTAAATGATAATGAGTCGGGTTTTGGGTCGGGTCAGCGGGTCGGGTTCAAATCCGACCCGCTAGTGGTTTGGGTTGGGTTTATATAGGGTGGTTCTGTTCGGTTCAGGTTGGTTCAGGTGGGTTTATTTAAAAACTATATTTTTAGGTATTTAAAAATAGTTTTTGGGTCCAATAAATTTCAGAAAAATTATACTATGTCTAATTATTTATTTTACACTCAAAACTATTATTTTTATAATATTTAATTTAATACTTAAAAATATTTAATCCAGAAGAACATTTATTATAATTTTTAAAAAATCACAGAAAAATCCTAAAAATTCATATTTTAATTTTAGAAAAATTCAGGTGTTTACAATCTACCCTCCTTAAAAGAATTATGGCCTCGCAATTAAGAAAAATGAAACATAATCGGTCAGAAGAGATGACGCAGTTACAAGACATGTTGGAAGCACGACACAAGGGATAAAGAATCATGAACAAAGAGAAATCAAGAGAATGTGTGAGGGTTAAGCAGAATACGTAGGGAAGGAATAAAAATATTTCCCTAGGTAATGAGAGATAAGTAATTCAAGAGTAAAGGAATCTGGTTAGAGCAAGGATCAACTACAGCTTAGGAAAACTTGGGTATCAAATACTAACAAGTTCATAATACTAGGCTTAGGCTAGGGGATGGAATTAAAATGCACGTGCTAAAGCATTACTAGGAATAGATAACTATGATAAAACTTAAATCTTACTCGTATTCACTACTCCACGAGTCTGTGCGTCCTCCATTATTATCATAAAAGTCTGTCCACATCCCGGTGGTGGTGTCCTCTACTGTTGTTGGGCTTCTTGATAAACCTGTTATTGGGCTTGCATTATTGCATAGAACATTTGGAACATCTGCTGACCATCTATAGGTTGTCCTGGTAGAAAAATGGGCATTGGTGGTGTGAACTACGACGGTGGTGGAATATCATCTCGCTGGAATCTCGAAGCGAGCTGATTTGCTTGATTGCTTTGTTGAGTTGATTCCCCTCCATCCACTGGTGTTACTTCATCGTCGTAGGTGACAACTGCAACTTATGGTGTTCCTGCGGGAGTCTCGTTGCTTGCTTGTGGATCTATTACTCTGCATCCAAAATAAACTATTAAAGGCGCACATGAGAATCAAGGCAGGATGCAAGTCAAGAATTTATTTCGAATCTGATAGAGATCAAGAACGATTCAATCAAGTGGATGAGATCCTATAACTTATCTATCCTTATCGCAGGCTTGCTCAGTTCCTTAGTTGAAACCGAAGCAATATAGTCGTTGACCATAATCGTAGACCTTAATGCTCTGACCTGTATGGGCCACCACAAAAACCATGTCACACCCCAGTCCCAAAATACCGAGGGACTAGCCACGTTATAATGGCCAGCAGCACACTCCAATGGGCAAACCCAATTTAATGGACCCGTTAGAGTGTACTTAACCTGTAAAATAATCTAATGGTCTACGATACAAGTCACAGTCTAATTTTAACCTCATCCACAGAAGATAAACATAAATCAGATGTCAAACTAATCAAAGAGAAATATAATCCAAACAACAAGTCTCAATAAAATATCTCGGGAAATAACCCGATAATAAGTTTAATACAGAAATCCATGAGACATGAAATAGAGTATCTAACAACAGAAATGACTGAGTATATAAAGCAAATACTCAGAAGAAATCTTCTGGCATCACCTCGTCCTTTGGTATTGGTACTGCTCCAGCGTCTGCTTCCATCCCGTATACCTCGGGGTAGATCTCCTCTGCTATACCTGGGGACATAATCTGAATCCAGGTCCTCAGGGGACATAGCAAGGTACAAGAATAACTCAAGCCAAATAAATGCAGTATATAAATATATCAGCAGGGAACACTATGTAACCAGCTATGTGATATGCAAATGAGAGAATTAATCATACTCAGGCTGAAACTACTATAGGCTCTGTGTCGGGGAAACCCATAGCAGCATTTTATATCTCGAAGGGCCAGTACATGTGCCATAGCTCTGGTCAGAGTCTAAGGCACCTACATAATAACTATATATATAATATAATCAGCCTTTAGTATGGTAAGACTCTCCCCACCCAATGTAACCTCATGTCTCATATCCATAACACGCAAGATCATGACCTCTAACTAATGCAGCGAGTCATAATGATATCTATGCATATGTAAGATCTATGTCACGATTCCTGTAACCTATATAAAATCACCATGAATAACTCAGGAAGATTCTGACTCATGAATAGTGTCAGGTGTTCTATGGTATGACGTACTTGATAAAGTAAGCATAAAAAATATATATGATCGCAATATCAATTCTCTAAGTGACGTTACACGACTCCGCATACGACGTCGACACCCGAATATTATTTGGACGCTAAGCAACGTCTCACGGTCCTAGGTTGAACAGTTATATGACAAAAATAAATCAAGAAAATAATATAAAGCAAGTACTGCAAGTTTGACAAGGTACACTTGCTTGGGGTTTAGATTCCTCCAATTGCTTCGGTCAGAGCGAAATCTTCAGGTACTCCTCCGGATGCTGAAATAAATATTACCATCATTCTCAGAAGATTTGAAATAGTTAAGATTGCCTACCCATAAGTCCAATTTGGACACAGGGGCAAAATTGACAGTTTTTGGTCAAAGCGGGGTCCACATATGGCCCACTTCGGACCGAAAAATGTGCCAGAGACAGTTTTCCAAATTTGTCAAACTTAGTGTCTACAAGTCCAGAATGATGATACGAACCCAATGAAATATCCAGAACTGGATTTCGATGGGTCGATCACAAAATCGCCCGTCAAGTGGAGCCGTGGGGCCCACGATACGGGGTTTCGTCAACGTTCTCAGAATCGAAGGAAACTTGGGTCACAGGATCAGTATAACGCTATGAATCCGATGGCGCAAGTTTTATTTTGAAATGACTAGCACACACGAAGTTACAATGAGTTTCAGAACAGGGCCGATACGGGATAATTTCAACGGATACGCGTTGATTCTGGTGTGCACGCACATCCAAATCAACTTTCGTAAAATCCCACACGTCTGCATTAATGATGCACACCTTTTGATGAAATTCGCACACGACGAAGTAGCCTCGTTTAGCGGGACGCACCCAGTTTCAGGAGAATTAAGGTTTTGAAAACCAAAATTTTGGTCAACTTTACCCGCGAATAAAATACAATCTAAAGCACAATAAAATAAACTAATTACAGGGTTTAAAACTTGGTTATATTGTCTATTTTACTATTCAAGTTAATTTTAGAATTATTAAACAGGTTGGACGTAAAATGGCCATGAACTTGTGAGTTTGGGACAGTTTTCGAAGTCTAAAATTGGGATATATTTCCTATTTTTGTGTCACGATTTGCGATCGACACATGACATGATACCCCAGTCTAATTGCACGGGATTCGAGAGGGTTACACAGCAAACGTGTCATAATAATTTGTTCAAAAATTTACGCAATGAGGAGAGAGAAGGACTCACCGGAACAAGTGTCGGAAATAACTATACTGTGCACATGGGGCAGCGCGGCGACTGCGAGGTGGCGACGAGTGCTGCGGTGGCTGCTGGTCGGTGCTGGGGTCAGTGTCACCTTCGTCGGGTCACGGTGGAGGAGTCATCGCCGGAGGCTCGGGCTCGCGGAGGCGTCGTCGGCTGAAGTGGCAGAGGCGGTGGCTGTGATGGCGTTGGGGGATTCGTCACGGTGGGGTTTAAATAGGGGGCCGCCGGCCATTTCTGGGAGGGGTGAGGTCGGCAGGGAGGCGAGTGGATGCAGCGTATGCGACGGTTAGGGAAGGTGCCGGGTCAGCGGGGGAAACGACGGGTGAACGGCCGGGGGGAAGGCGGAGAGACGGGGGGGGGGGAATGAAGGTTACTGTAGAAGTTACAGTAATTGATAACGGGTCGAGTTTTGGGTCGGGTCAGCAGGTCGGGTTCAGATCCTACCCGCTAGGGGTTTGGGTTGGGTTTATATTGGGTGGTTCGGTTCGGTTCAGGTTGGTTCAGGTAGGTTTATTTAAAAACTATGTTTTTAGGTATTTGAAAATAGTTTTTGGGTCCAATAAATTCCAGAAAAATTATACTATGTCTAATTAATTATTTTACACTCAATAATATTATTTTCATAATATTTTAATATTTAATTTAATACTTAAAAATATTTAATCCAGAAGAACATTTATTATAATTTTTAAAAATCACAGAAAAATCCTAAACATTCATATTTTAAGTTTAGAAAAATTTGGGTGTTTACACTCCCGTAACCACTCCTAAACTCTATAAAAGGGAGAATACACACAGACACATAGACATACAGAGAGAAATGGGACTAGAATTCTCAAGTCTTTGAAATTCAAGAGCAGAGTGAAAAAATAGAAGATTCTCGTGCTGTTGTGCCAGAGCTTTCTTATTGTTCAACTCTCCAAGTTATTCGCAGCAATCTTCAAGTCTTTGAAATTCAAGAGCAGAGTGAGAGAAATAGAAACTTCTCGTGCCGTTGTGCCAGAGTTTTCTTATTTTTTAACTCTCCAAGTTGTTCGCAGCATTCCCTACATTACTTCACCTTCGTGTGCAATTCTCTATCATCGTGTGCATTTCTTTATCGTCGAGTGGTCCAAGGAGTAAAGTTATCGTCCGCAGATAAGATCTCTACAACTATACTTTTCCAGAATCAATTGTACTTAGATTCCAATTTAGGATCTTTTTTGTAGTTTTCTTTCTTTTTAACAGTTTGTAACACAAAAATTTCATATAAACTTTTTCTCGCAAACAAAGATGGCAACTCTGTTGGGGACTTCCTTCTCCTATGATGAGAAGGTGATAGCTCAACTCGGTACTGCTTCAGTCGGCTTGACGCAGAAGACCTTGGTCGTGAAGTTCAACCAACATGCATATGAAGAAATGCTCTATTATGGGGGTAGTGTTCACCCCTCATCCCCACTCAAGTAAAAAAAATAACTTGCAAAGTGTGGGTGCCTAAACCTCGTCATGCATATCCTAAAGTTGCTGCCAACAAGGAAAAGAGCATTCTGATTGACGAGAGTTTCCCTGTCAATTTTTTCAGATTAATGACTTGGTGGACAATCCCCTTGCGTTAAACAAAGGATATAATTCAGCAACTCACAAAATTTTAAGCAAAGGGTGATCCACACACAAGCTTCTGAATCCCTTGAGTTAAACAAGGGATACAATTCGTGTACCTCTCACAATTTCGAGCAAAGGGTGAACCACACCCAAACTCCTCAACCCGTGCATATTCGATGTAATATGCGAGGCAAGCAAGGCATGGACACCGATGTCCAAACCAACCAGCGCACAAATGAAGTATTGGTCAGGAAGAATAATTCTTCTAACATCTTGATTACGCGCACAAAAGAGGAAAAAATTATACGCCACTCGTGAGCCAGGTCAAGACCTTCGTACAAAATTAAATACATGTAGAAAAACTGTGCCAACTTTGTCTGCGCCACAGAATGTGCGCCAAACATGAGCAATCTCCACACAACATGCTGATTGTGCCTGTATGCAGAAGTGTACTGTTAGAGACAACTTTCTCTCCTCCCAGAAGGGCAAAAACTGGAGATATGACAAATCACTTGCCAATCAAGCCAGCACATCACTCTATACACAAGGGACCAAAAATGTGCACAGAAGATTCAATATTTTTCATGTAAAGTGGCAGAGTCTGCCCTCTTCCTCCTCTTCTCTTTGCTCTTTTGATTTATGTGAGATTATTATACAAAAAACCTAAAGAGAGGGCCCTTTTAAATTACAACAGTATTTCCTTATGAACATCGTTGCAATTATCATAGAGTTATAATCAAATATTGCTGTGCATCAGCAAAACGGTCTGTGTTTGACTGTTTGACTTATACTGTCTTCTAAGCCTCAACATACAAAGCAAGTTGACAACTAGGAGCACGATGACGAACCGCTCTTTGCTTCAGCATATATGGCTTCGCATCTTTCCCGTGGTAGGAGACAGTCAAGAAAAAGTTCTTCAAGAACACCCAGCCAGAGGAGATTTGACCAACTCGTCAACTCCTTTGAAGGAGTGTACCAAAATACTCGTTCTCAAAGATGGAAGCTCATTCGTCACGAGAATCCCTATTCCTCGAAATTCGGGCTGGGGTAGCAATCCTCCCGATTTTAAAACTAACAGTATAGACTCCAACTACATGGTTCTTTCTACCAATCTCTCTGTCATACACATGGATGTTAGAATTTATGCCATCGGTGATGAACAAGAAGCTTGTCCATCAGAAGCCACCGAATAACGCCTCAACTAATTAGAGGCCTCTTTCAAGAATATGCACGCCATGATGCAAAATATGCATCAAATACAGACAACCTAATATTATGCTACACTAGCACCCGTCCAAGTGGCTTCATTCATACCTGCACAACCTACTCCTGGAATAACGCCTATGCAGGATAACACAATTCCATAAGCGGTCATAAACCAAGAGTCAGTAGCAGAAACTCTTAATCCTCACAACATTGGGGGTGGATCTCCGTCGTTGAGGATTCCTGTTCAACCAGGATCCTATCAGTCAACAGCACCACTCCGATCAAAAAATTCTCTTGAAGCTATCTGAGAGTTGCATGTACAGGTCGATGTTTTAAAGAACAAAGACCAACTCCTCAAGCTGGAGATGAAATAGCCTTATCATCCGTATTGGAATAATATTCTGTTCCCTCCTAAATACAAACCCCAATCGATAGTCTTGTTTGAAGACAGGACATCACCGAGCCAATATATTAATTACTTCAATATGATGACAGATTTTCTGTAGAAAGAGAATGCTCTCCTTACCAGATTATTCGTAGGATGCTTGGCCAGCATAGCCTACGATTGATATCGCAGTTTACCTGATAATTGCATATCCTCATTTGATGACATAAAGTGTCTTTTTCTTTCACGATTCTACGAGGGAGGCATTGATATGACGATGTCTTTGTAGAAGCATGAAAAATACGCTGGACATCTCTACGCAAGCACAGTAAGGCAGAGCAGCGTAAACAGAGGACCTCAGAGCCATCATGCGTGCAACGGAGCTTTTCCACTAAGCGCAGCATAAAAGATAAAAGACCACCCACGTGGGTACAGTATGTCCAGGTTGCTTCAGCGTAGAACAGGAGGCCTCGTCCCCTATATGGCATAAAACGCACCCGCTTTCAATGCAGCATTAAAACGTACGAGGAACGCTTTGTGTTCTCCGAAGTGAACCTATCATGACCTGCAAATGAACCTGACGTCTGGACTTCTAACAAAGGGATAATGCTCGACTACCCAGGCGACGGCTATAATGATGGCACGACACTGCAACCCAGGCTGTCGTTTACTGCCTTCCCCTCTGCGTAAAACTGCCTTTACACATATAAAGAGATACGCCGCCTCGTTTTACACAGGCGGATGTGAGCTGTTTATGCTCCGCGAAAGACAAACCGCCTGCCACAACGAAAGCTGCACTTCTTGCAGAACTCGAGGCACGCCTTTGCATTTAATGCGCAGGGCGGTGACAGTTTCTCGAGGCACGTCTCTGCGTTTGATGCACAGAAGGGCTGCAGACCTTCAAAATATGCCTCCGCATTTAATGCACGGAATGATGGCGGATCTCTGTATTTAATGCGAGGGATTTGATTAAATGTCACCGAACCGTCATTTAGTGACAGCCCCTTCGCGTGAACCACTCCTACGCATGTAAGGGAATACGCTGTCTAGTTCTACACAGGCAGACATGACCTTCTTACGCTCCGCGGAGGACAAACAGCCTGCCATGTCAGCAGCTACTCTGCGCACAGGACTCGAGACGCGTATCTATATTTAATGCGCGGAATGATGGCAAATTTTAAAGACAAGCACCTGCATTTAATGCACAGGGATGATGGCAGATCTCTGCATTTAATGCGAGGGATTTGATTATATCTCCAAGAGCCGTAATTCCGGCTGAGACATCCACGTCACCACTCCGGCACGTTACGCAGCGGCTTCTACGCCCATCCAGTTCCTGTGCTCGCTCGGCTTCTACGCCCACTCGGCTTCTACGCCTCTCCAGCTTCTATGCTCATGCGGCTTCTACGCCCATCAGGCCTTCTGCGCCCACTCGGCTTCTATGCCTACTCGGCTTCTATGCCATGGTGACAAACATTGGCTTCTACGCCAACCTCTTCTACACGAGGGGTACCTACCTGTGTGGCTTTTACGTCATGATCTTCGTAGCAGTTATACGCGTTGTGTCCCTTAGTTGGACCCGCGTCACACGCTCATTCAAAAGATCATCTATACGCATGCATTGGTTACTTTAACCATTGTGTAAAAGGGTGCTGTACTGTCCACTCCTCGATTTTTATACCAACTGAGTGGTCACTGTCACTAAAAATCTATAAATAGAGACCTCTATCAACAGAGGAACAAGGTCGAAAAACTCGAACAAGGTCGAAAAACTTGAACCAGGTCGAGAAAATTGAACAAGGGAGAGAATAGAAGGTCGAATCGGAGGAGAGATCGAACCAAGGTCGAAGAGTCTTGGAGAGAGAGAGGCATCCGGAGCTCAGGCGAAGAGTAGGGATCGACGACTTTGGCATCGTACATCCACCTTCTTTTCTGCAACCTTTGAAGCTGCTTTCCGTCTTCTACGATACTTCTTCATCATCGTGTGGTCCAAGGGCTAAAGTGATCGAATGCAGATCAGACGCCTATAGCAATATTTACTCAGATTAAATAAATTGTACTCCCACATCCTAGTATAGGACTAAATTGTACAAGTTTGTTTGTAAACCAAAAAAAATGGGTCTCGTGTAGACCCCCACTTGAATACACTTCAATCTTTCGTTTTCCACCACAAACAAGATGGCGACTCTGCTGGGGACATCTTTCTCTTCTGATGAGGAAGTAATTGCTCAACACGATACAGTATCTGTAGGAACCGTGAAGAAGACACTGGTCGTCCATTTCGACCATTCTGCCTACGAAGACATGCTTCGAGCCGGGGGTAGCTCTCACCCTCTCTCCGTCCAAGACAACAAGAAGCTGCGCAAAGTCTGGATGCCCAAGACATCCTCTACCATTCCTGTGGACTCTCCGATCTCTCCGATCTTCTCGACCAATGAGGTTGTAGCATTGCTCCCTTCGTGCCCTGTACGTAAAATTCAGTCGCCTGTCTCTGACAGGACCGACAAAACTTCTGGCAAGGCCTTAGCGCCAACTCAGGAGTATACTCCGTGCCCTGCACGTAAAATTCAGTCGCCTGTCTCTGACAGGGCCGACAAAACTTCTGAAAATGGCTTAACGCTACTCCAGAAGTCCACTCCGCGTCTTGCGCGTAAAATGCAGTCTCCCGTCACTGGCGGAACAGACAATATTTCTGATAAAGCCTTGGCGCCAAAACAGAAATTTCAAACGCGTTCCACGCGTAACACTTCATCTGCCTTCCGCGGAAAAGCAGATGATCCCTGCAATCTACACAGGGGAAAGCGGGCGGCGAACTACTCAACTTCTCAACCTCTACACCAGCGAGGAAACAATCCGCCTTCCCTCCGGATTATGCGAGATGATGACGGCCAACTGAGGGCCTCTTCAGCTTTACGCCAGTCTGAGCAAATCTTCAAATTCTGCCAGACGAAGTCCCTCGGCGTAAAGCAAGCTCAGATTGCGGGAAGATACCCTCCTCAGGGATTATCCGCCACCCAGATGGCCAATCTATTGTACACAGGTGGCACAAGGAAAACTGGGGTTCCTAACATCCGCATGACCGCTGCGGTGAATAGAGGGAACAAGCAGGCTTCTTTTGCAACTCCTCCTGACCTGCGCAATTATCTAATCCAGAAGCGTAAGGAGAGGGGATCTTCCAACATGTCTATTACGCCTCCTAGCAAGCACTGTTGTAATAGTCATAAGGTTGTGATTAATTGCTGCTGTTCTGAAGCAAAATGGTCGATTTTTGACCGGTTGAGCTACTCTCTGTCTTTCCAGGAAGAAGAGCTCGCGCATGCATCTGTGAACATGGCTTCACATATACCTAGAGGAGGTTCGAACTTAAGACGACATCCCTCTAGGCCTCCGAGCCGAAGGAGATTTGATGAACTCCTCAAGAACGCTGAAGCTGGGGTATTCCAAAACACCCGTGCAAGGTCACGACAACCAGCCTCGTACTCCTCTGATTCCGACGCTGGGGGTCGCCAATCCCCCGAATCAGATACCGAAAGTATAGAGTCGACCTCTACGGCGACCTATACTCATTCTTTAATGACACCCAGGGTGATGGGAGTTTATGCCGTTGAAGATGAACGCGAGGAAGCTTCGCCGTCAGGGAGCACGGAACAACGCATCACTGTACTGGAGACATCTCTGAAGCAAATACAATCCATGATGGAGAACATGCACCAGATGATGCTAACTCATCACACAACCGGCATGACTCAAGCATCAATCCCGCCAAATCCGAGCCAAGAGCCTGCTCTAGATCAAGAGTCAGCAGTTCCTCCGCTTCATCACTCAGAGAGTATATTGCCTCCCGTTGGAGTCACAATACAACCGACTCCACACCACTCCGTAGTCCCGCTTTCGGCTGAAAACCCGATGCAGGCAGTACGGGAGTTGAAAGCCCAGTTTGACGTCTTGAAGCACAAAGATCAGCTTAAGAAATTGGGAATCAACCAGCCTTACCCAGTTACATGGGAAGAGGTCCCTTTCCCTCCGAGGTACAAACCTCAGACTATGGCTCTGTTCGAGGGCAAAACATCACCAAGTCAGTACATGAACTATATCAGTATGATGACGGTGTTGCTGCAAGGGAACGACGCCCTCCTCACTCGGGTGTTCAAAGGTTGTCTCTCGGGAGTAGCCTATCAGTGGTACCGTAGCTTGGCGGACAACTGTATTACTTCTTTCGAAGACTTTAAAGCTTTATTCTTCATGCGGTTCTACGAGGGAGGAATGGACATGTCTATGTCCTCTCTTATCGAAGTCAAGCAGAGAGAAAAAGAGGACGTTCGCACCTTCATCGAGCGTTTTCGTCAGGCCACCTTACAGATGCCTCCAGGAGTTCTAGACTCTGCATTGGTAGACATTTGTAGGAAGAACCTTCTTCCTGTGGTCTCGGTGTTCACTGGACCATATCAGTTCCGGGATTGGCCCTCGTTCATCATCTCGGCCGTAGCCGCCGAAGACAACAGTCGCAAGGCGTACGACAATGGCATCATGATCTCCGCCTCTGACAGAGGCAAGAAGTCATCTCCCAACAACGATCATCCTCGTGGTCCCAAAGGGAAAGAAGCTCTGGCGGTCATTACGTCCAGATAAAAGATTGCGGCAACCATGCAGACGAGGCCAGGAACTTCCAGGCCCGTCGAAGTCTACTCTTTCGACGACGACGATATCCCGAGTATATTCGAGTGTCTCGTCAAAAGCAGCAAGATCACCCTTCCGGAGCAGAGACGACCCCAAGAAGCCGGCAGTACTAACGACCCCAAATACTGCATCTTCCACAGATACGTACACCACCCGACAAAGGCGTGTTACATACTGAAAAGGAAGATCCAAGGGTTGATCGATGCTAAAGCCATCACTCTGCACAATACCGAGAAGACGGTCACGGCCAACATGATCTCTCTGCAGTTTGGCGATCTACCTCCCCAAGAAGTCTCGGATGGTATCATACCCATTTCTCGGACCACGATGAACATCGATCCTCCTACGAGGGACTGGAGAAGTCCCTTCATAGATTTCGTCGCATACGGAATCTTACCAGAGGATCCCAAAGGAGCAATATCCGTCAAGAGACGATCACTACGCTTCTACTTCGATGCATCCTCACAATGCCTATATCGTCGGACCTACGACGGACTGCTACTGAGATGTCTCTCTAATGATGAAGCACAGCAGATTATCCGTGAAGCTCACGATGATGTATGCGGAGCACATCAACCCGGTCCTAAGCTACAGGATCGTATCAGGAGAATGGGCCATTACTGGCCCACTATGATCACAGACGCAATTAATTATGCAAGATGATGCAGAGCCTGTCAAGTTCATGCAGACTTCATACATCAACCGTCTGAACATCTACATCCTACGGTCGCATCCTGGCCTTTCGAAGCATGGGGTATGGATATCATTGGTCCTATTCACCCGTCTTCTTCCCGAGGTCACCAGTTCATACTGGCCATCACGGATTACTTCTCCAAATGGGCAGAGGCGATCCCTCTTGCTGAAGTAAAGGTGTCTAATGTGATCAGCTTCATCAAGCATCACGTCATTTATCGCTTCGGGGTCCCCCGGAGGATAATTTACGACAATGGGCCTCAGTTCATCAGCCAAGCATTTCATCGATTTTGCGATAAAAATCGGATACATAATATTGCCTCTACGGCATATTATCCAGCCGCTAATGGTTTGGCGAAAGCTTTCAACAAAACCATTATCAAACTCTTGAAGAAGTTCATCTCTTCAAACAAGAGAGATTGGAACGAGAAGCTGGGTGAATGCCTCTGGGCATACCGCACTACGGTACGAACACCGACAGGTTGTACCCCGTTCTCACTGGTCTACGGGAGCGAAGCGGTTCTCCCCATTGAAATCCAGATCCCGTCACTCAGGATAGCCGTGGCTAATGGGCTGACTCAAGAAAAGAATGACCTCTTAAGGCTTCAAGAGCTTGAAGGATTAGACGAGAAACGCCTCCAAGCTCAACAGCGCATCGCACTCTACCAAGCACGCATTTCCAGAGCTTTCAATCATAAAGTAAAGAAAAGAGTGTTCAAAGTCGGCGAGCTAGTTTTAGCCGTAAGAAGGTCGATGATTCTTACTCACAGGAGTAAGGGCAAATTCCAGCCCAAGTGGGAAGGCCCTTATGTGATCGAGACAACGTTCTCAAACGGCGCTTACAGGTTAGCCCAGCCTAATGGAGACCTGCTAATGGCTCCTATCAACGGCAAATTCCTGAAGAGGTACTATGCTTAACCTCCTCTGCTCAATTGGAATATAGCGAAAACCTCAGTTCTGACAAAACTACTTCCAAAAAACAAAACTAGTTGGATCATATTCTATCATGTCCATATAACCTCTGAATAGATATGTTCGACTAATTTGGAAATGCAACACCTATCACGTCCATACTACCTCTGATGGTGTCTTGCCTACAAATCTTAGTCAAAGCATATTCTATCATGTTCGTATGACCTATGAATAGATATGTCCTACCAAACCATATCCTATCATGCCCGTATGACCTCTGAATAGATATGTCCTGCTAAAGTTTACCGAGAGTATATCATGTCCATATTACCTCTGATATAACTTTCACCCAAACCTGTCATTTACATTCCGAAATGATGGGTCTACAAAGTCAGAAGAGAGTCGCTTTATTTCCAAAAAGAGCAGAATTACATCTGGGAAGCCAAAAGAAGGAAGGGTACATCATTGTGGGGGAGCGGTCAGATCGCGAATCAGCTGCGTCAGTACAGCTATCCTCTCATTACGGGAAACCAAGGCATCAGCGCGGGCCCGCTCCAGCCGTGCCTCGTGGTTGCTCATAAAAGATAGTTCAGCCCTCGCCCGAAGAGAACCCGCACGGGCAGCTTCTGCACGCTCCAAATCCCGTCGTGCTGCGCTCAGTCGACCAGTCGCTACATCTAGACCTGCCGACGACTGGGAAGCCCACTCCTCTGCCTGAGCGAGCTTTTCTTTCAACTTACGAGCCCTCGCTACATTTCCTTCATGCTCGGATTGGCACTTCGTCTGAAGAGCAAGAGCCTCCACTACGACCGCCTTTCTTTTATCCACCTCCAGCTTATGCATTTTGGCGGATTTATCCAGGCTTTCCAGTTGTTTAGTAAACCGCGCTGTCATGAAGTTGTACCTAGTCTGGACCTCAGCTTCAATGCTGCCCCGAGTCAGCTGCAAGTATTCGTTAATGGGTTGCTCCAGACCATTAACCATCGCCTCCAGGGCATCAGCTACCCCAGAGTCGCCGAATTCCCTGACCGCTCCGATCGAAAATTGAGAAGCCTTCTTCAGACGTTCGAAGTCGAGATTCTTCGCCAACACCATTGATATCAGCATTTTCAAGGTGGTGTAGAAGATGCTGGTATATTGCTCGGTCAGCGCAACCAGATCCGATTGGACGCCAGGAGTGGCCGCAATATTGGCAAACCTCCCTCCGGGAATGATTGCAGACGAGGTGGCCACGGCCGTCGCCTCAACAGGTGGTGCAACCAAAGAAGATGCGACGATAATGGTCGAAGTCATCGGCATACTCGCAGGAGGCGATGTCGCGATGACAGGCTCATCCTCCCCTCGAGATGATGAAACTACTCCGGGCGAGCTGGCACCCGAAGATATTTCCTCCTCAAAGGCGGACGCCTCCATATCACCGCCAGGAGCCGAAGCAGAGCCAAGAGGCGCCTCCACACTGTCCTCCCCGTAGACGCCTGCCCCTGAAAAGAAGACGAAAGTTAATATCGACACGATGTTAATTTCTCTGAAAAAAGAAGGACGTAAAGACGACATTTACCCCCGGCCAACGGTATATATGTCGTATCTGCAGCCTGTACAGCTAAACCACTTCTTAAAGATGCTAGGCAGGCTATCATACCTGGAGAAAGGGGTCTGCTAACCGACACCGGCAGGTAGTCTTCCAAATCCTCCTCAAATCCCAACCGAGGCTCAACGGCCGGAGTCTCGCCAGGTGCGCTCGCAGGCACGAAAGGGGTCTCTCCCAACGCTGAGCCGGGTAAAGGTACATGAAATCTTGTACTCAGTCCCGGAGATGACTTCGTTCCACTACCTGAAGTAGTAGCAGCGATAGCAGCCTCCAGCTGAGGTTCTCCGGCACCGCCAACCGGAACTGTGGAAGGGCCCTCTCTAAAAGGCGAGGAACCTCCAATCGGAGAGACATCCCCAACAGGGGAGACAGCGGGTTCCTCTCTAGGAGCCTCAATATCGGGAATCCGGAGAGGACGATTAACCATCTTCTTCTTCCTCTTACGAGGGGAAGTCTGCTTTGGAGCAGGAGCCCTTCGCTTCACAGAGACCACCAAGGCCCCTGCAGGCGGAGGTACCTCACACCTCGGCACCGACACAAGAGGTTCGTCCGGAGTAACGGACCCCTCACCTTCGTCAGAAGAAACCGAGGGGACTTTGACTCTTCCCCCAGGCTTGGCGGAAGGCACCCTGAAACTTCCGTGCATGTCGAAATCACGATGGAAGGTGTTGATCGCCACGTAGAACTGGGCATACGAGTGGAGGATGCGCAGCTCCGTGGAGAGTGTGATGACCGACACGGTAAACATTGCTCCAGTGCAACCCATGATAAAATATCGCCATCCTTTGGCTCCATCAATGAGTCCGCCCCTGGACCTGAAGCTGGTGACGGCATTGCCTACGTGCAACTGATCGTACCCAAATTGCCTAGCAAACCGACTGGGCAAGTAGGGCTCGAAGAAGCAATGGTCTTTGCTCCTGTACAGCAAGTGGGAGGGTCTGATACAGACCAACCAGTTAAAAGCCTCCGGAGAAAGATTGGTCTTCTCTCCGCCTGAATCCTCAAGTATAAACCCCGACTGATTGCGATGAACAGGGGGGACAATACAGAGGAGCTTCCAGCCGTGACTGAGGTTCAGCGCCAATCGACAGTCTAAAACTGTGTTCACATTCGAGGGAGAATCCTTGTAGTTCAGCAGGAAACTACCCCCCGAGCTACTGCCGGAGCCGGGAGACATCACCCGGGGGTTGTGGAGAATTAGCCATCCCATAAAGTACAGGTATGGTAGTTCTACCCTGGGAAAGCTTTCACGCCGAGTGTCATCAGCAAGCAGCCCATCGGTCATGGCTCTCAGGCCAGCCTGTATACGGCACACCATGGCGGGGAGCAAGCCCAGTCTTGCCCCGAACACCAGACGCACTGCAGGCCACAGGATGTTCCGGTGAATGCGGTCCGCAGACGCGGTGCCGGGCACTACTACTTGGCGCAGCCATATGGAGAGGAAACCGGCCAGCTGGGCTTCCTTATACAGAGGCCTGCGGCAACGCCTCAAGTAACTGTAGGCCTTAGTGCCTTCAGGGTACTTTCCTACCCCATCATTGAGAATCTGATCTGGAGCCTTAGCATCTTCCATAAGATCCTCGACGACCTGTGCGCTGAGCACGCCCAAATAGTTCACGGGCTCATCCTTGCCCCCGAAACTTTCTCCGACTTAACGGCCCTGGCCCGGTGGAAGAAGAGGTAGGACATCCACTTAGTGGTGTGAGCCAAATCGGAAGGCTCATTATAGAAAGCAGTGCATGCGAAGTATTGGCACATCAGCTCCTGATACACTTCTGCCGCCCGAGAGTCCGAGTCCCCCAACTCCCGGTTGGTGGGGACATACTCTTCATATGGAGTATTCCCCATCGGCAGTCTCGAGATCACTGCCATCTCGTGGAGGGCCAATCCCAACTCCCCCAGCGGAGTGACGAAAGTCCCGGTGAGCGAAATGTATCGCTCCATCAGTGCCAGGAACAGGTTAGGGTTGGGAAGCAACCCGACACTGGTCGCACTCACAGTGGCATACAGTCCAATGCCCTCCAACTCCCTCTGGAAATGCTTCAGGGCCCAGTCAACTAGGCAAGCCCATCGACGGTTTGTTGGGGAGATCCACCCGTTGCACCGAGGATTCTCCTTGGGGTATACCCCCCCTCGCCCCATGAAGTCGTTGCAGAAAGTCGGCAATTGGACCGGCTGGATCACTAGACTGTCTTCACTCGGGATATTGCCCAGGCACAGTCCCCTGAACGTCGTCACAAGGCCGGAAGGGCGGCTGACGAACGACCCCTGGTCAGCTCCTTTCAGATGAAAGATCTTCCCCGGCTTGCCGTGAAGATCGGGAGTCAGCGTCCACGACATCCTCCTGGGATGTGTTGCATGAAAGAAGGCCGAGATGGGATAATCTCTCGGCATCGTTGGCAGATACAAAACCAAGTTCCCGGCAGGGAAAACCCAGGGTTCTCTCTTGGGCTTCGTCTGGGACTATTTGTCAATCATGTCCCCAAAGAGAAAGGCTGGCTTTATGTACTGGTCCCCGTCTATGTACGTCAGGGGCTCACCGTTAATCATGTTCAGCAGCGTCCGCTCGCCCAGAGCCGATATCAAAATCCCCCTTCCTTCAGGGTACTGGGGTCCGGAGATAGGAAATGTCACGTGGGACAGATCCTCCAGATAATTTGAGTGCAGCATCCCGGCAGCGGAATCCATCACCTCGGCCAGTGGGGACTCATGCAAGTTAACTACAAAAGTGCAAGAAAAATACGTCATTTCAAACCATGCAACATAAAAAACCAAGGAACGACAGTCTGTGCTTTACGCCAAGACTGTACGAATTTGGTCATTTTTACGCCGAAGGTCTCATCCAAAAGCGTAATTAGCGGTATACAGTCCGTGCTTTACGCCAGACTGCCAAAATTCTGGTTATTACGCCGAAGGTTCCATCCACAAGCGTAAAACTAAAATTTTTATAGTATACACCAAGTTTTCGGCAGTCGGAGCTTTTACGCTCAAAACTGCGAAAATTTGGAGCCTTTTGCGCTGACACATTAGGAATGTGGGCGTAAAAGATGAAAACGTCCCCGTGCATCATCTTCCTCAAAGAGGCTATCAGCACAGAAGACGACCTAGCGCAGTCACGTTCGACGTGTACGAAGGATTTTTTGGCGTTCTTTGTCATCCCAAAAGGCTCTACCTCTAAGGCCGGGAGCGCTGGTCGGCGGCGGGATATTCCGCTCAGGATGAAGTTCACCTTGCCCGACCAAAGACTCTCTCACCGGAGCAGAAGAATGAGAAGAAGAGCCTATACTCTTTCCCTTAGTGGAGGGGGTTTATTTCGGCGCCATTTCTGAAGACTCAGAGTGCTCGGAGAAGGAACGGAGAAAAAGCTCGAACAGTCGAAGGCTCTATTTCGCAGAAGACGGATGAAAAGTTTTTCTCTCAAGAAACTCGGGATATATATAGAGTTCGCATCGACTCCTCGAATCCTCGGACGGACTCCTCGAAGCCCTAACCAAATCTCGCAATTAATATTTGGTTATGATTGGGTACTACGTCAGCCCACTACTCTCGAAAAGCGGACAGTCAGCAAATTCGGAAAGATTTCGTGCAAAGCAGATACGTGGTTCTAGGTCAAGGAGCTTTCTACGCTCGACAGCTACAGATCTATGATTTACGCTCGCAAGCTATAAGTCTATGGTTTTACGCCCGGATGCCTTTGTGCTCGATAGCTTTTACGCTCGAGAGGCTACAAACCTACGACTTCACGCTCAGCAGATAACAATCTATGGTCTCACGCTCGATGGCGTTTAGTTTACGCTCGGTGGCGACAGATCCACGACCTTACGCTCGGAAGATTTCTTTTCCACAGGCTACAGAATTAACAGTTCTACGTCAAGGAGCTTTCTACGCTCGACAGCTACAGATCTATAATTTACGCTCGCAAGCTATAAGTCTATGGTTTTACGCCCGGATGCCTTTGTGCTCGGTAGCTTTTACGCTCGAGAGGCTACAAACCTACGACTTCACGCTCAGCAGATAACAATATATGGTCTCACGCTCGGTGGCGTTTAGTTTACGCTCAGTGGCGACAGATCCACGACCTTACGCTCGAAAGATTTCTTTTCCACAGGCTACAGAATCGACAGTTCTACGTCAAGGAGCTTTCTACGCTCGACAGCTACAGATCTACGATTTACGCTCGCAAGCTATAAGTCTATGGTTTTACGCCCGGATGCCTTTGTGCTCGGTAGCTTTTACGCTCGAGAGGATACAAACCTACGACTCCACGCTCAGCAGATAATAATCTATGGTGTCACGCTCGGTGGCGTTTAGTTTACGCTCGGTGGCGACAGATCCACGACCTTACGCTCGGAAGATTTCTTTTCCACAGGCTACAAAATCGACAGTTCTACGTCAAGGAGCTTTCTACGCTCGACAGCTACAGATCTACGATTTACGCTCGCAAGCTATAAGTCTATGGTTTTACGTCCGGATGCCTTTGTGCTCGGTAGCTTTTATGCTCGAGAGGCTACAAACCTACGACTTCACGCTCAGCAGATACAAATCCATGGTCTCACGCTCGGTGGCTTTCTACGCTCAATAGGCTACGAACTCAGGATTTTCAGCTCATCTCTGACTTTCCGCATATTCGAACAGCTCTCAAAGCGGTCGATTACAGGAGTTCACACAGAAGATACTCCTTCTTGGCCTCAAAATATCCCAAGTACCCGAAGCATGCAAGAGTTCAAACATTAAAAATCACTCTTCTTCGTGGGTCAACTCGCAGTCCATCCAGATTCCAGTCGAAATATTTCATCTACAATTCAAAATGCCGACTCAGTTCGACAGCCATTTCTCACCCTGTTCCAAGGGATTTTCGAGGAATCATTCCTGAAGATGAGGTCTAAAGACAAAGAATTCTGTTTATCAGAAGCAACAGTTCAGAGTTCTACGCAGTCCCTCACAAACAGAACGGTTCGAAGGCTCAACTCAGATGCTAAAGCATCTTTTGCGCATCACCAACTATGCATAAAAGACAGAGCGGGACCTAATACTCTTTCTAAACGGGGACGGCGTAAAGAATCAGACGTGTCGAAGCTACACATATTCAGACTTCACAGCAACACATGGCAAATGATCATATGCAGGGAAGAAAGACGATTTTATTAAAGATTAAAATCACAATTACATATGAGGGAAATCCTGTCTACAAGGGATTTTTCTTTATTCTCGTGATTATATATAAGGGAAATCCCATCAACAAAGGATTTCCTCATCGTCATCGGAAGGCCACCCCCAGGATCTGTTCTGCCAGATTCTCGCACCGGTGCAGGTCTTCCTCTTCTTCCAGGGCAGTTCATCGACTTCCACAGTCATGAACAAGAAGATCAATGGCGGGAGGATACAAAATGGGCATAGACCCATCCTCTAATACGCCATAACGGATTGAGTTGAGGTATTTCACCCAACTCAACTTTCGTGGACAACAGTTACACTTTTTCTGCTCTCGTCCCCGGAGGTATCAGGAGAAAATCTACAGCTTGCAAGCTGTGTGGTCAAGTATGACCCCGCCTCTCTCTCCGGGTGAGCCGCCATATGAAGTTGCTGATTATCCCGAGCAAGGGAGGCTATGATATCCTTCCATGATCCATCGTTGCAGATGACACTTGCTCAAAGACGCCGTCTTTTTCGGCTCCTTACATGCTGGAAGAACATGGTCTTCTTCTTCCTCAGGTCGACCCGACGAACTCCGGCGATCATCTCTGCATGGCAAGAAACTGTAGGAAAAATAGGTGAACTCCTCGGCCTTTTTATAGGCGAAAAAGATCGTACCTACTCCCAATAACTCCGCCATAAAGAGTGGCCTAAAAGAACGTGTCAAAATTGACCGTTTCGGGCTCCATACAGAAATGTTTCGAGTTACGAGGAACGGTTCACGCTTCATTCAAAGCGTTTCAAATTCCTAGGAATTTGAAAGCTTTGAAGGGGGTCTTGCAGAAGCATGAAAAATATGCTGGACATCTCTAGGCAAGCACAGTAAGGCAGAGCAACGTAAACAGAGGACCTCAGAGCCATCATGCGTGCAACGGAGCTTTTCCACTAAGCGCAGCGTAAAAGATAAAAGACCACCCACGTGGGTACAGTATGTCCAGGTTGCTTCAGCGTAGAACAGGAGGCCTCATCCCCTATATGGCGTAAAATGCACCCGCTTTTAATGCAGCATTAAAACGTACGAGGAACGCTTCGTGTTCTCCGAAGTGAACCTGTCATGACCTGCAAATGAACCTGACGTCTGGACTTCTGACAAAGGGATAATGCTCGACTACCCAGGCGACGGCTATAATGATGGCACGATACTGCAACCCAGGCTGTCGTTTACTGCCTTCCCCTCTGCGTAAAACCGCCTTTACACATATAAAGAGATACGCCGCCTCGTTTTACACAGGCAGATGTGAGCTGTTTACGCTCCGCGGAAGATAAACCGCCTGCCACATCGAAAGCTGCACTTCTTGCAGAGCTCGAGGCACGCCTTTGTATTTAATGCACAGGGCGGTGACAGTTTCTCGAGGCACGTCTCTGCGTTTGATGCACAGAAGGGCTGCAGACCTTCAAAACATGCCTCCGCATTTAATGCGCGGAATGATGGCGGATCTCTGCATTTAATGCGAGGGATTTGATTAAATGTCACCGAACCGTCGTTTAGTGACAGCCCCTTCGCGTGAACCACTCCTACGCATGCAAGGGAATACGCTGTCTAGTTCTACATAGGCAGACATGACCTTCTTACGCTCCACGGAGGACAAACAGCCTGCCATGTCAGCAGCTACTCTGCGTACAGGACTCGAGACGCGTATCTATATTTAATGCGCAGAATGATGGCAAATCTTAAAGACAAGCACCTGCATTTAATGCACAGGGATGATGGCAGATCTCTGTATTTAATGCGAGGGATTTGATTATATCTCCAAGAGCCGTAATTCCGGCTGAGACATCCATGTCACCACTCCGGCACGTTACGTAGCGGCTTCTACGCCCATCCAGTTCCTGTGCTCGCTCGGCTTCTACGCCCACTCGGCTTCTACGCCTCTCCAGCTTCTATGCTCATGCGGCTTCTATGCCTATCAGGCCTTCTGCGCCCACTCGACTTCTATGCCTACTCGGCTTCTATGCCATGGTGACAAATATTGGCTTCTATGCCAACCTCTTCTACACGAGGGGTACCTACCTGCGTGGCTTTTACGTCGTGATCTTCGTAGCAGTATACGCGTTATGTCCCTTAGTTGGACCCGCGTCACACGCTCATTCAAAAGATCATCTATACGCAGGCATTGGTTACTTTAACCGTTGTGTAAAAGGGTGCTGTACTGTCCACTCCTCGGTTTTTATACCAACTGAGTGGTTACTGTCACTAAAACTCTATAAATAGAGACCTCTATCAATAGAGGAACAATATCGAAAAACTCGAACAAGGTCGAAAAACTCGAACCAGGTCGAGAAAATTGAACAAGGGAGAGAATAGAAGGTCGAATCGGAGGAGAGATCGAACCAAGGTCGAAGAGTCTTGGAGAGAGAGAGAGAGGCATCCGGAGCTCAGGCGAAGAGTAGGGATCGACGACTTTGGCATCGTACATCCACCTTCTTTTCTGCAACCTTTGAAGCTGCTTCCCGTCTTCTACGACGCTTCTTCATCATCGTGTGGTCCAAGGGCTAAAGTGATCGACTGCAGATCAGATGCCTATAGCAATATTTACCCAGATTAAATAAATTGTACTCCCACATCCTAGTATAGGACTAAATTGTATAAGTTTGTTTGTAAACCAAAGAAAACGGGTCTCGTGTAGACCCCCACTTGAATATACTTCAATCTTTCGTTTTCTACCACAAACAGTCTTCACTCATCAATATCAAACAGAAGGAGAAGGAATCCGCTCGTGAATTCGTTGACCGTTTCAGGCAGGCAACTCTGAAGTTACCCCCCGGTATTCCAGACTCCGCATTCATTGATACCAGCAAAAAGAACCTACTGCCTATAGTAGGTCTCTGGACCTGTCCAACTCAATTTCAAGATTGGACGATGTTCATCATTGGGACCAAAGCTGCTGAAGGCAGCACAAAAATGTCACACAAATTGGGGTTACAAATGACCAATACGGAAGGAAAGTGTCCCTCCAATGGTGCGAATAATCGCAACAGCAAAGAAAAGGAGGCCTTGGCGATAAATCTGTCAAAGCGACCCACCTCTCCTCCAACACAAAATCCTAAAGAGTCTTCCAGTCCTAAGAACGAATATTCCTTTGACGAGAGCGATATCACCAGCATTTTCGAGTGCTTGATAAAAAGAATTAAGCTGTAGTTGCCTGATGTCAAGCGACCAAATGAGGCTGGTAAAACAGACGACCCGAAGTATAGCTTGTACCACCGATATGTACATCACCCTACCAAGGCTTGTTATGTCTTGAAAAGGAAGATACAACAGTTGATAGATGCTAACACAATCACGCTTCACAACAAAGAAAAGACAGACAGTCAATGCCAATATGGTGTCTCTTCATTTCAACGACTTTCCAAAACAAGAAGTCCCAAAAGGCATCGTCCCAATACCTCGAGCTACGATGGAAGTGGTAAATCTTTTGCCGCCTAGAAATCAAACAGAGAAATTTGTGCCTCTTACCATAGATCATGGCGAGATTATGTGGATTTATTCCGATATACTGTCAGATTAGGACCAGGGAGCAGCATCTTCCATTTCAAAATCTAAGAAGGGTAAGAAGTATAAATCATGCAATATGATTTCTACGGATCCTCATTTAGACGGAGATCAGGACCAACATCAAGAAGACGTTTCTCTTGAGAACAGATTTCAAAATTTGAACATTACCCCACCAAGCTCTACTCGAAATCTTCTCTTGATACACTAACAATGGTCCATGATTGGCAGCATTCCGCTATATAGGGCACAACAAATATTTGGTGCTTATGAAGGGGTTCATACACAAATTCCTCCTCCTTTTTCTGTAACTATTAAAGTGTCGACCTCAACTTAGGTGCTTGAGGAGGATCACCCCCAATTTTATCGATACAGCCAACAATCTGTACGCTTGATGCAAAATATGGGGTACAATTTCCTAAAATCTGAAGGTTGAACTTAAGCAAGGGACGACGTATTCCTCTACAACTCTGAGGGCAGTCCAATAAATCCTGTAGTAGATTAGGCTACGACGAGACCAGCCCACAGACTCACTCCAAGAAGGGGCATGATAAACTCAAGTCCTGTAACGTGATACTTCTCTCTCCGATGCCCAAAGAAGAGATGCATTCTTATTACCTCTGACTCATCATTGCGGGATTCTGACGAAAGAATGAGTGACGTATTCAAATAGGCTTTTTTTGTAAATATGGTTTCAACTATCCCAGATGATAAAGATATTGGATATTTGATAATGATGCCTATCAAAAGCAAATTCCTGATCCCCAGTTGGGTCGATAATAATCTCACAGGTTTATTCACCAGTCAATAAATGCAAAGTGATTCATGTCCATATTATCTCTGAATCATATTTCATTTATTATCCCCTAAAGAGAAGATAATAGTTCGCCTAGAAGTACTCTTTCTTCTCTTCTCCGGTGGAGTAAACTAGTGAACTATAACGTCCACATCACCTCTGATAGTATTGTATTTATCATTTGTACTCAGCATAAGTATGCCTAGAGTGATAAATCTACCAAATTCTCCTACATAGTTATTTTGCCATGTCCATAATATCTCTGAGAAGATATATTCAGTGGGATCCCATTTGAAAACATATCACATCTATATTACCTCTAATCTTGTTTTTACTCTAACCTATTATTTGTATCTAATAATAGATACGTAATAAATAATGGGTCCACAACAAACAAGCATTGTTTAAAGCTAAAAGTTTCAATATATTTTCATTGAGACACTTACAAAACCGAGAAAAGCATAAGATAAAGCTTACTCAGGGGGAGTAGAAAGGCCAAGGAGGAACTGAGTCAGTCGAGCTAATTGCTGATCATTTTTCAACATCGCTATTCTATGTGCTTCGAGCATTCTGGAGTCATCTGTAGCAAAAGGAGCCATAGAAGCATATGAATCTATCATCTTATTTCGAGCATGGTCAACCTCATTCTTGTTGTGCTCAAGCTCCAAAAGTTGTTCGCTTACTAAGTCACAATGAACTATCTCTTTTCGACGTTGCTCCACAGTCACCTTCAACTCCTCCCTCGCTTGCTTGACTGGACATTAAGTTCTTGAATCTGAGGCTTGAGCTATATCGCCCTATCATTATGTTCATAGTGGGAAGAATGATAAAGATACAGGGAAGAAATCACTTCTTTCATAGAAGCATTTATTCGGACAGTCGTCTCAGCATGAATCACCATATGCTCCTGGAAGGTGGTATGAAGTTCCATGAATTCAGCAGTAATTGACTCGTATTCAGTCTAAATTAGAGCCGAGATGTCCCCACTATTAAGCTGTAGAAACTCATTAATATGCTGCTCAATGCCTATCAAGATTTGTTCAAGAGCAGCAGCCCTAGCTTCATCCTTGAAATTTCTGATAAGTTGAATCATAGACAAGCTAGCATCCTTCACATCCCCAAAGAAAACCTTTCTCGAGCACCAGATTTATCAACTCCTTTAATGTTGCATAGAAAGTAGATGTATAAGATTCTACTAAAGTATTGAAACGAGTGCTTGAACTCGGAGTCGCGGCAATTTGTGCTAATCCTCGACCATGGTGCATGAAGGCAGTTATCGTGACAGTTGTAGCCTCGATACTAGGAACAAAAGATGAAGAACCCGCCGCTCGTTCTCGCAGGCTAATAGTGGAAGCCATTTCAGTAGTACTGGTCAATTTTACCACAAGATCAGTTGAAACTACTGGCGGCATTGATGCGATATTCGCAGTCGAAACTGTGATATCAGCAACTGAAGTTGTTTTAATATGCGAAACAACGATCTCTTCAGCCCTCTTCGGAGCGAATCCTACCATAATATCATCACCTAAAAAATCAAGCAAATAACATAATCAATAAACAATATATTATAATTAAGATATATGCTCGTCAAGCTAAGGAAAGAAGTGACACCTTGGCCTATGCTAACCGGAGTAATCATTGCATGAATTCGTGACAATGAAGCATGCAACGCAAGAACTTGCGAAATAGAAAGAATAGAGACACGTATCAACACTAGGTGGTACATATTCGTCTTCAGGAGTCTGTCCCTCCAAGAAATTTCTCAGGCCTGTCAACGAAGCCTCCACCTCAGATGAGTCAGCACGAATAAGCAAATCATCATAATCACTCAACATCATGCTCGCTTCTAAAACTACAGTTTATGTAGCAATCTGCTCTGTAACATCTTCAAGCCCAGCTGTAACTATGACAGATTGAGGCTGAGCCTGAACATCCTGATCGGGCATATCTTCGAGGGCTGTAGTGGCAATATCAGCTTTTGACTCGACCTGCTCACCAACTTCAACCCGAGAAGGTAAAATTATTTCTACATCGGAATCAGGACTTCCCGGAGCAGGTTGATCCTTTGGTTCCATTGGCGAAGGAGGAAGTATGAGTGCAATCAGCATGATAAATTGAGCCGCAGAATCAAGGATAGGATCCGCAAAATTGATTATTGCAACAGTAGGAGCGACACTTATTCCTTTAGGGGGAGGAACGAAAGTGCTAATTCTTTGCACCATTGGAGAAGAGACAGCGGTCTAGGACACTCTAGCGAACTAATCAGTTCTTCAATCAAACTCCTGCGTGAAGGAACAAAAACCTTCAATTTTGGCTTCCTCGGCTTCGCGACAGTAGTCCTCTTTTTAGCAGGTCGTTCCTTAGCAGGGGATGTAATCCTATGCTTTCGAGATTTCTGCACCACTATGGCATGGACGGGTGCATCTGGTTATACATTTGGAAGAGCTTCTAATATCTCATCCAATAGTGTGTTATCCTCCTTTTCAACTAGAGAAGGTCTTATTGACTCCGGATTGACTCTTTCCGCCGGGTTTCGAAAACTAACCCGCATATCAAAGTCTACGTAGAATTGGGTGTTTGATAATAAACGAAAGAAATGAAAATAGGTTTATACGAAACCCTTTCTTTGGTTTACAAACAAGAAAAAGAAGTACAATTAATCCTATACGAGGATATTAAGTACAAAAGTTTAATTCTGGGGAAATATTGCTATAGGAGTCTGATCTGCAGTCGATCACTTTGTCCCTTGGACCACACGATGACGAAAAAGTGCTGTAGAAGAAGGAGAAGCTTCAAAAATTGCAATAGGGATTGGATGCTCGATGCCAAAGTCGTCAATCACTCCCCTCTGTCTGTGTTCTAGGATCTTCTCTCTCAATAAAAATCAGATCTCTTTCTCTCAAAGAAAATCGACCTTCTCAAAGTCTCCGACCTCTGACCCTGTTAATAGAGGTCTCTATTTATAAAGACAAGTAGCCGTAACCGTCCAGTCGGCGTAGAAGCCGAACAGTGGAGAGTATGGCACTCTTTACGCGGCTGTTGTAATAACTGTCACCCACGTATAAATGATCTCCTGAATCGGCATATGACGTGTGTCCCATTATGAGGTCATGCATATAACTGCTCGTCGAAGATCACGGCATAAAAGCCACGTAGGTAACTGCCCCTCGCGTAGAGAAGGTTGGCGTAGAAGCCAAATAGTTGTCAAGTTAGCATAGAAGCCAAAATAGGCGTAAAAGCCAAGTAGGCATAGAAGCCCAACAGCTGACATATAGGCGTAGAAGCCAAATAGCTGTCATGTTGGCGTAGAAGCCAAATAGCTGTCATATTGGCATAGAAGCCAAAATAGGCGTAGAAGCCTGATGCTGCACGGATAGGTAGCCGGCGTAGAGATAGCCAATAATCCTTCTTTGACTGAGGTCTTGAGCGTATTCTGGGCCGAATAGTCTTGTCACTCACCTTTGCAAATATAGCCTGAGTTGGCGTATTTCGAGGAGATAGCATACGACATACTCCTATAGTTGAAAATAGCCAGGTCGGCATATTTCAAGGAGATATCATACAGCGTACTCCTATAGCTGAAAATAGCATGATGGCATAATGTACAGGGACGGTGATGTGGACGTATTAGCCCTAATTATAGCTCATCCAGTCATTGGAAATAGAATAAAATCTCGTGCATTAAATGCAGAGATCTGCCACCATCTCGTGCATTAATTGCAGAGACGTGCCTCGAGTTCTGTACGAAGCACAGCTTTTGACGTGGCAGTTGGCTTTGTCTTATCCTGAGCGTAAAAGCTCATATCTGCCTGTGTAAAAATAGGCAGCGTATTCCTTGATTGCGTAAACGACGTCTTAATTCAAGGTTTTGTCACTAAACGATAATCTGGGGCTCTGTATCGAATCATCATTACAGCCGTCCTCTTGATAGTCTTGCAGTACTCTTTGTCAGGAGTCAGGTTCATTGTACTATCTGACAGGTTCATTCGAGGAATATGAAGCGTTCCTCGTACAACTTCCTGCTGCATTAAAAGCAGATAGGTTTTACACCGTAGTGGCAATGTAGCAACCTATTTACGTCGAAGCAGTCTAGAAATACTGCATTACGTGGGTTATTCTGAAGCTATATTTTATGCTGAATAGCTTTGAAGCTCTGCTGTACGTCAATGGCTCTGAAGTCATGTCTTACGCCACCCAGTGCTGGAGCTCTGCTGTATGCGGCTTCCTGCATGTTGAGGGATTTACGCGTATAACTGCTTAGCATATTTTTCATGCTTCTACAAGACCCCCTTCAAAGTTTTTAAATTTCTCGTAATTTGAAACACTTTGAATGAAGCATGAAACGGTCAAGTTTGACTCGTTCCGCGAGGCTAATTTTTTGGCAAATATTCAGGAATTTGTTGGGATTTGGTGTGATATTCTCTGCCTATATAAAGGCAATGAGTTAACCTATTCTTCCCACACTTCCTTCACCACAGCAGAGATGGTTGCCGATGTTCGTCTTGCTGACTTGAGGAAGAAGAAGATCATGTTCTTCCAGCATGTAAGGAGCCGTAAAAAGAGGCGTCTTCGAGCAAATGTCCTCTGCAATGATGGATCATGGAAGGATATCATAGCTTCCTTTGCTCGGGATGATCAGCAATTTCATATGGCGATTCATCCAGGAGAGAGGAAGGGTCACATTAGACCACACAGCTTGCAAGCTGTATTTTTTTCCATCATGGTGTTGGATGATGGTAGGCAGTCTGGACCTGTCTTCCAATATTGAGTTGGGTCTGAACCCCCAACACAATCTACCATGGCGTATGGAGGGTGGACTTGAATAATTTAGACAAGCCCAGTTCTGTATCCTCTCGCCATTCACCATTTTCTTGTTCATCGGCTGCAGAAGCCGATAAAGTGCCGTAGAAGAAGACAAAGATCTCCACCAATATGATGACCTGACACAGCAGATTCTTGGTGTGATCTTGGAGGAAAATGAGAAAACCCTTTGTAGAAAAAGGATTTCCATCATATGTAATCATGAAGATGAAAAAAACCCTTTGTAAACTGGATTTCCATCATGATTAATAAAATTGTCTTCTTTTTTACGCATATGATGATTTGCTATATTTGCTGTGAGGAAGTCTGAATATGTGTAGCTTCGGCATGTCTGGATAACTTTATGCTAACTCTGATAAAAAGTATCTGATCTCGTCCCGTCTTTTATGCGTAACTGAAGACGCGTAGAAAGAAGTTTTTTAGCACTTAAGTTGAAATATCCAAACTGTCATGCTGTTTTGAACGAGGAGTCGTGTAGAATTTCTGAACTATCACTTCTCTGATATGAAGAATTCTTGTTCAGACTATCATCTTCAAGAATGATTTCCCAAAAATCCCTTGAAAAAGGGCGAGAAATGGCCGTCAAACAGGCCTTACTAGAACTTTGTGTAGAAGACTGAACTTCTGTTGAACTTTCAATCGACCCAAGAAGGAGAGTCATTTTCAATGTTGAACTCTGTGTGTTTTGGGCACTTGGAATATTTTGTAGCCAAGAAGGAGCATTTCTGCGTAAACCCTTGTAATTGGCCATCTATAGCTGTTGAGCGTAGAATCGTAGATTTGTAGCCTCCGAGCGTAAAAGCTGCTGAGAGTAAAATCATAGATTTGTAGCTTCTGAGCATAAAACCGTAGGTTTGTAGCCTCTTGAGCATAAAAACTACTGAGCATAAAAGCATGCGGGCATAAAACTATAGATTTATAGCCTCTGAGCGTAAAACCGTAGATTTGTAGCCTCTTGAGCGTAAAAGCTCTTGAGCGTAAAAGCATAGATCTGCTCTGCGCGTAGAGTCTGGATCACTGACTGTCCGTCTTCTTTTTTCAAATGATAGGCTGATGTGGCACCAAATCATAACCGAATATTAAATATCGGATTTGGTTAGGAATTCGAAGAGTTATCCGAACTCTATAAATACCCCAAGGCCTTCAGAGAAGAAACCTTTCATCTTTTGCAAAAACTGTTCGTCTCTTCGAGAACCCTTCTTCGTCTCTTCTCTGAGCACTCTGAGTTTTAGCAATGGCACCAAAACATGCTTCCACCGCTGCTAAGGGAAAGAAAGTTGTCTCTTCTTCTCGCTCCTCTGCTCAAGCACGAGCAACTCCCATTAGGCTAAATGAGCCTCGATCGGAATGCGACGTCCCTCCGTCGAGCCGTGCTCCGAACGTCCTAGGTAAAATTTTTGGGAAGAGAAAAACCCTTCGCATACGTTGTATGTGAACGCGCTTGGTCATCTTCTGTGCTGAGAGCCTCCTCGAGGAAGATGATGCACAGAGATGTTTTATCATTACACCCACATTCCTAATGTGTCAGCGTAAAAACTCCATATTTTTGCAGTCTAGCATAAAAGCTCAGACTGTCAAAATTTGGCGTATACTACAAACTTTGAGTTTTGCATGCTGGATGAAAATTTTGGCGTAAAAACTCAAATTTTGGCAGTCTGGCGTAAAAGCTCAGACTTTTAAGTTTTGGAGTATACTGTCAACCTTGAATTTTACGCCTCGGACCTAGGTTTCGGCGTAAAGATCAAGTTTTTGCAGTCTCAGCGTAAAAAGCTCAGACTGATAATCTTTTACAGCAAACTGCAAGAGTGTAACGTCTAGTGTAGAAACTGACTTGTTCTCTTACGTTTTGTAGTGGACTTGCAGATCCTTCTTCTGGCTGAGGTGATGGGGTCCGCTGTCGGGATGCTGAACTCGAATTATCTGGAGGATTTGTCGCATGTAACATTCCCCATTTCTGGAGCCAATTACCCTAAAGAGAGGGGAACCCTGATATCGTCCCAAGGAGAGCACATGTTACTGAGTATGATCAGTGGGGAGCCCCTGACATACATTGACGGGACGGAGTATAAGAAATCGGGTTTCTTATTTGGGGATGTCATTGACAAGAAATCCCAGACCAAGCCCAAGAAGGAGGACTGGGTGTTCACTGCTGGTGTGGGTGCTGACTCCAGATCTTCACGGCCGACCGAGGAAGATCTTATATAACAAGGGAGGCGACCGGGGATCTTATATGAGCCGTCCTACAGGCCCTATTGTGCCCTTTAGGGGATTGCTGCCGGGTAGTGTCCCGAGTGAGGACTCTTCGCTGGTCCAGCCTATCCAGATATCGACCTTCTGCAACGACTTCATGGGGCAGGGAGGAATGTACCCAGAGTCAATCCTCGGACCAGTGGATGGCTTAGCCCGAGAAACCTCCGATGGGCCAGTTTGACTGATTGGGCCCTGAAGCACTTCCAGATAGAGCTGGAAAGAATTGGCTTGTTCGCGGCCGTGAGTGCCACAAGTGTTGGGTTGCCTCTCAACCCTAACTTGTTCTTAGCCTTGATGGAGCAATATAATTCGCTCACTGGGACTTTTGCCACTCCGCTGGGGGAGTTGGGCTTAGCCCTTAACGAGATGGTAGAGATTTTGAAGCTGCCAATGGGGGACATTCCTTATGAGGATTATGTCCCTACAAACAGGGAGTTGAGGGATACAAACCCTCGGGCAGTGGCAGTATATCAGGAGCTGATGTACTACTACCTTGCTTGCACCACTTTCTATCAGGATTTGTCTGATTTGGCTCACACCAATAAGTGGGCAACATACCTCTTCTTCCACCAGGCTAGGAATGCTAAGCCGGACAAGGTGGTAGATAGCCGAGATAGGCCCTTCAACCTCCTGAGCATGCTCAATGCTGACACGGTCGACGACCTCATTGAAGATGCAGGGGTTCCGGATTATGTTCTTGAGGAGGAGATAGAGGGTTACCCTGCAGGCACAAAAGCCTTCAGTTATATGAGGCATTATCGGAAGCCTCTGTCAAAGGAAGCTCAATTGGCTGGCTTCCTCTCCGTCTGGCTATGTCGTTGGGTAGTGCCGGGCATCGCGTCTGCGGATCGCATCCATCGCAACACTTTATGGCCCGTAATACGTTTGGTGTTCGGAGCAAGACTGGGCCTGCTATCTGCTATGATATGTAGGATACAAGCAGGCCTGAGGGCCCTTACTGATGGGCTTCTCGCTGATGAGACATAGCGTGAAAGCCTTTCCAGGGTGGAATTACCATTCCTATATCTGATGGGATGGTTGGTTCTTCACAACGCCCGGGTGATGTCTCCTGGTTCCGCCAGCAGTTCAGGAAATATCTTCTTGTTGAATTATAAGAATTCCTCGTGGAATGTGGTGACCGTCACAGATTGTCAGCGGGCGTTAAACGTAGCCCACAGCTGGAAGATCTTCTGTATCGTTCCCCCTGTACATATCAATCAACAGGGGAGGAAGCTCAAGGATGAAGGTCATGGAAGAACCATTCTTTCTCCTGAAGCCTTCTACTGGTTGGTCTGCATTAGACCTTCCCATTTGCTATACAAGAGTGATGATCATTGCGTTTTGGAGCCCTATCTGCCCAGTCGGTTCACCAGGCAGTTTGGGTATGACCAATTGCATGTGGGAAATGCCATTACCAGCTTCAAGTCCAGAGGTGGACTTATAGATGGAGCCAGAGGGTGGCGGTACTTCATCACACGTTGTACTGGCATAACTTTTGTCGTTCCTGTGACTTTTCTTTCCATGGAGCTACGAATCCTTCACTCGTATGCGCAATTCTATGCGTCCATCAACACCTTCCATCACGATTTTGATATGCGTGGAAGTTTTAGAATGCCCTCCCATAGGTCCAGTAGAAGGGTGGATGTTCCGTCTGTTTCTTCGGATGAGAATAAAGACACCACCGGGGCAGACAAAATTTTGTTGTCAATACCGAGAGGCATAATAGCTCCACCTGCAGAGCCTCTCGTTATCCCCCATAAAAGGAAGGCTCCCATTCCAAAAGAACCTTCTTCCCATAAGAAGATGATGACCAGAGGTCCGAAAAGGACTTCCACCAGGGAGGCTTCTAGGAGCGAGCCTGTCGTTTCCCCGGCTGGGGATGATTCTTTGATAAGAGGTCCTTCGCCTTTTAGAGAGGGAACCTCCATAGTTCCGGTCGGCAGTGCCGGAGATTCTTTGCCCGTGGTCGCTGCTGCTACTACTGCTTCAGGTAGTGCTGCGAGATCGCCTACGAGGCCGAGCAAAATAAGGATATCTTTATCCAGACCATTAATGGGAGTAACCCCTACTTCGTCTGTAAGTATTTCCAGTAAGATTCCACCCGATGAGCCTTGAGTGGATCTTGGTGAAGACTTGGAGGACTATCCTTCAACGTCAGTTGGTGCACCCCTATCCCCAGGTATGACAGCTCGCTTAGCATCATTAAGAACTGATTTAGCTGTCCTGGCTGCGAATACGACATTTATACCATCGGCCATGGGTAAATGTCCTGTTTATGCCTCTTTTAGAAAAATTAACATCAAGTTGATACTAACTTTCTTGTCTTCTTTTCAGGGAAGGACATCTCAGGGGAGGACGGAGTCGATGCCACCTTTGATGTTGTTGTGGATCCTGCCGATAAAATGGTGATGTTTGACCTTGAAGGGGAACACTTTGAATCTGTCCACCCTTCGACCGTAACATTTTTGGGTACTATTTCGTCACCAGTGCAAATAATATCGGAGGAGGATGAGCCGATTGTCTCGACTGTGCCTCCTTCGTTGAGCATGCCAGCAGCTTCGACCATTGTTGGTGCTCATTCTTTTGTAGTGCCAACTGTAGAGGCAACGACTGTGGCAACATCCTCTGCAGTCATTCCTGGAGGGGGGTTCACCGATATCGCAGCAACTTCCAGCGTCCATTCGGATTTCGCCATGCTAGTTGAGCAGTATACTAGCATTTTCTACATCACTTTGAAAACGCTGATATTGATGGTGCTGGAGAAGAATCTAGGCTTCGAGGCTCTGAAGATGTCCTCCAACCTCAGCATAACACAGATTAGATATTTCAACGACGTTGAAAGAGCTAATGTGCTAGAGCAAATAGTTAATGGTTTAGAACAACCCATTAAGGAGTATTTGTAACTATCTTGAGGCAATATCGATGAGATGATTCAGGCCGAGTACAACTCCTTGACCGCTAAGCTGGCTGAACAGATGGAGTCTCTGAACAATTTCATCCAGACACAACAGCGAGAGATGGATGCAGGGAAAGCCATTTTGGAGGAGGTTATTACTCTTCAAACAAAGTGCAAGGCCGAATATGAAGGAAATGAAGCGAGGGTCCGCAAACTGGAAGCCAAACTCGCTCAGGCAAAGAAGTGGGCTCTCCAGTCATTGGCAGGTCTAGATGTGGTGAAAGGCCGACTGGATACAGCTCAGCAGAACTTGGCACGTGCAGGAGTCACCTGCGCTAGGCTAGGTCTGAACTATCTTCTTTGAACAATGAGGAGGCAAGGTTGGAGCGGGCTCGCGCTAACGTCTTGAACTCTAGGAATGAGAGGATGACCGCTCTGGCACAACAGATTCGTGATTTGACTGCTCCTCCCCAATAATGTACTTTTTGCTTTTATATGTAACTTGCTCTTTCTGGAGATAATAAAGAGACTTTATCTGACTTTGGTGGACCCATTATTTTTGAATATAAATGATAGGCTAGGGTGAAAGTAATATCAGAGGTAATATGGACGTGATATACTTTCGGTAAGTTTTAGCTGGACATATCTATTCATAGGTTATATGGACATGATAGAATATGATCCAACTAAATTTGTGTACAAAATACTATCAGAGGTAATATGGATGTGATAGGTTTTGAAGTTCCAAATTAGTTAAACATATATATTCAGAGGTCATAATAACATGATAGAATATGGTCCAACTAGATTTTTTATGTAGTATCGTCAGAATAAGATCTTCACCATACTCCGCTTAAATAAGGAAGATTAAGCATAGTACTTCTTCAGGAATTTGCCGTTGATAGGATCCATTAGCAGGTCTCCGTTAGGCTTGGCTAATCTGTAAGCGCCATTTGAGAACGTCGTCTCAATCACATAAGGGCCCTCCCATTTGGGCTAGAATTTACCTTACTTTTGTGCGTGGTGATCATTGGCCTTTTCACAGCTAAAACTAGCTCGCCAACTTTGAACACTCTTTCCTTCACTTTTTGATTAAAAGATTTGGAAATACGTGCCTGGTAGAACGCAATGCGTTGTTGAGCTTGAAGGCATTTCTCGTCTAATCCTTCTAACTCTTGGAGCCTTAATAGATCATTCTTTTCCTGAGTCAACTCATTAGCCACTGCTATTCTGAGTGAGGGAATTTGAACTTCAATGGGGAGAACTGCTTCACTCCCGTTAACCAATGAGAATGGGGTATAACCTGTCGGTGCTCGTACCGTTGTACGGTATGCCTAGAGGCATTCTCCGAGCTTCTCATTCCAATCTCTTTTGTTCGAAGAGACAAACTTCTTCAGAAGTTTGATAATGGTTTTGTTGAAGGCTTCCGCCAAACCATTAGCAGCAGGATTATATGCCGTAGAGGCCATATTTTGTATCCGATTCTTATCGCAAAATCGATGAAATGCTTGGCTGATGAATTGAGGCCCATTGTCATAGATTATCCTTCGGGGTATTCCAAAGCGATAAATGACATGATGCTTGATAAAGCTGATCACGTTGGATATCTTTACCTCAGCAAGGGGGATCGCCTCCGCCCATTTAGAGAAATAATCGGTGATAGCCAATATGAACCGATGTCCTCTAGAAGATGACGGGTGAATCGGACCAATAAAGTCCATACCCTATGCTTTGAAGGGCCATGATGCAATGGTAGGATGTAGATACTCAGAAGGCTGGTATATAAAATCCGTATGAACCTGACAGGCTTTGCACTGTCTTGTATATTTTACTGCATCTGCGATCATAGTAGGCCAGTAATAGTCCATCCTCCTGATACGATCTTGTAGCTTAAGACCGGGTTGATGTGCTCCATATACACCATTGTGAGCTTCACGGATAACCCGCTTTGCATCATCATCGGAGAGATATCGTAGCAGTAGCCATCGTATATTTGACGATATAGACTTTGTGAAGAAGCATCAAAATAGAAGCGTAATGATCGTCTTTTGATAGACACTGCTTCTTTTGGATCCTTTGGTAAGATTTCGTATGCCGCAAAATCTACAAAAGGACTTCTCCAGTCTCTCTTAGGAGGAACCGTGTTAACGGCATAGCTGCGTTCCAGGTGAAAGTTATTTTTCACACAGAATAGGTCTCTGTTGAGAAGGATCACCGAGTTCTGCCTTCTTATAGGAATAGCCAGATCTGCAGCTAAACTGGCCAGAGCGTCAGCTTCCAGATTTTGAGATCGAGGCACATGTTCTAGGAAGAATCTTTTGAAAGACATGGCTATCTCAATTGCTGCTTGGTGATAAGGAATGAGGTCTGGATTATGGACTTCATATACTCCCCTGACCTGATTGACGATCAGCTGGGAATCACCAAAAGCTTCTAGGTATTCGACCTCCAATTCTTTAGCGACTTGAAGCCCGATTAGTAGAGCATTATACTCTGCCACATTATTAGAGTAAGGTTCGCTAAGAGAATAAGCTCGGTGATAACGAGTTTATCAGGAGTTACTAGGATAATTCCTACTCCTGAAACCACGTTTCCCTTGGGACCAGTCCGAGAGGCACCATCGAAGAATAGCTGCCATGTATCACCTTCCATTGTAGAATTATATTCTGCAACTTCGTCGGGAATGTCCTCGTATAGCTTGGAGGTTTCCGGAATTGGATGAGCAGCTAAGAAATCAGCCAAGGCCTTACCCTTTATGGACTTCTGAGGGACGTACACCATATCATACGGTGTTAATAACATCGCCTAGGTCGCGAGTCAGGAATTAAGGACGCTTGGTTTGTTCATCAGTACCCGCAGAGGATTGATTCTTGAGATAATATGAACAGTTTGGCCTGTGACGTAATGTCGCGTCTTCTGAATAGCAAACATTAAGGCCAAGCATTCTTTTTCTACTGGATTGTACCGGTGTTCAGCTCCAATCATTATCCTGCTTAGGTAGTAAATAGCCTGTTTATGACCTTCGTCGTTCTTCTATGCGAGGAGAGCTCCCAAAGAATGATCCATTGCTCGAACATACAGCAAAAATGGTCTTCCTATGACGGGAGGCACCAGAACTGGAGGATTGGTGAGGTAGCACTTGATATCATTAAATGCTTGCTGACAGGCTTTGTCCCATACAAAGGACACACCTTTCTTCATCAGACGGAAAAAAGGTTGACATCTCCCAGAAAGGTTGGATATGAATCTCCTGATATAAGCTAGACGACCTTGAAATCCCCTGAGTTTCCTCAGATTACGGGGTGGTCGCATCTCCAGGATAGCTTTCACTTTATCAGGGTCGACTTGAATGCCTTTTACGGCAATGACAAATTCCAGAAATTTGCCACTGGATACACCGAGAAAGGATTTGGTAGGGTTTATTTTGAGCTGATGTTGGCGCATCAACTCGAATACCGTCTTCAAGTCTTGGATGTGATTAGCCTTAAGGCGGCTTTTGACAGCGATATCGTCTACATAACACTCCACTGTCTTGTGTAGATGCTCATGGAATATGTTACTCATGGCTCACTGATATGTAGCCCCGGCATTCTTCAATCCAAAGGGCATGACTGTGTAGCAATATACCCCCAGTGGTGTACGGAAGGCAGTATGCTTCTCGTATTCATGATGCATCTTGATCTGATTATATCCCAAGAATCCGTCCATGAAAGACATACGCTCAAAGCCGCAGGTATTGTCGATTATGACATCTGTGATGGGAAGAGGGAATTCATCCTTAGGGCAAGCGGCATTGAGATCTCGGTAATCGATGCAAACGCGTACTTTCCCACTTTTCTTCATGACTGGGACAACATTAGCGACCCAATCAGGATGTTGTTCTTCCCGAATAAACCCGCAGGCTATCAATTTCTTGATTTCAGCTTCAATGGCATCCATCATATCCGGGCGAAACTGGCGTTGGTGCTGCTTTACGGGTTTTGAATTGGGTAGTATATTGAGCTTATGAGTAGCCACTTTTGGATCAAGACCTAGCATATCCTCATAATTCCATGCAAAGACGTCAATATATTCTCTTATCAGCTGGATCATCTCTTCCCTTTCTTCTTCGAAAAGATTATTACAGATAAATATCGGCTTCGGTGAAGATTCATCCCCAACATTGACTTGGATAACTTTATCTTCAGTGGACGGTTCTCTCTGCTCGAACCGGAGTTCCCATTGTGTATCCATTTGCTATGCCCATAAGTCATTTTTAAACGGTTCAGATTCCTGTTCGTCTGCTTTGAGAGAATCTGTTAATACCGTATTTGCTGACAATACTCGTTCAAGACCAGCATATGAGTTTGAGGACGACGAATTATCCTGAGAAGAGGAAATAGTATCCTCGCTTGACTCAGAAGTTGCAAGAGATGTGGTATATCCTAACCCGAAGTGCGTTCGTTGATAGTAGGGATCACCATATAGTGGCATTCGCCTGCCTTTCCCATAGTTGAGGCCTGGCTTTGACTTCAGGTCATAACCCATGCTTTGCATAATCTTCAAGGCTTGTGGGCTATATCTGTGGACCTGCATTTTTCCAGTATCCGACTCATGAAAATCTTCTTGTACAATCGGTATGCTACGCATACGGCCGAAGACTATTGGATGCTGATCTTTACGAGTTGGCGGGATAATAAAGATAAAATCTTCATGTGGCCCGTATGTCGTGATGACATTAGATATTGATGCTACCTCCCACACAAACGGATGATAGGAGTCTATAGTTTCCAGAAATTTTTGTGCTATAGGCTCTATATCGTTATGAGGGGAGTATTCCTGATTTAGAAATTGAGCGTCAGAATACTGAAAAAGAGGTTCTTTATTATCGTCGGAAACTACGTTCCTGGTTGTATTTACATCAGTCGGCTGCGTGCTGCGCCAAAGGTTGATGACCAACGGTGGAGGTTTCTAGTTCAGAGTGATTACTAGGGGATCACTTCCTTCTCCTGATTTGGTTTTGTTCAAGAGGATAGCCATGGATTCCATGACTTTCGGACGGGTAGTCCGCCCTTTTACCGGAATTGACAGAGGCTGTTCAGTAGATAGATTTCCTGGCTCCCGGTGGGATTCCTCCTCTGTCTTGCTCGACACCTCTTTCATGTAGTCTTGGTGTACAACATGGCATCAGAGTAGTAGGACTCAACTCCCTTGAATAGGTTGAGATCAGCAAATTCTGTCTTCACTGTCCCTTGGGAGTCTACATATTTGAAGCATTGATGTAGAGTAGAAGGAACAATATTATAATCGTGGATCCATGGTCTGCCCAATATAATATTGTAAGATACCTCTGAATTAATGACGTAGCAGGTAGCCACTGATCTAAGGTCCCCAATCTGGATTCTCAGACGAATCTTCTCCAGCGGTTTACTTTTCCTGGCGTTGAAGCCCACGATTATAGTGGTGGTGTAAGCCAGCTCGCTTGTAGGAATTCTCAGCGGTCTGAGCAGACTGTGAGGGATGATGCTGATCGACGATCCCGAATCTATGTGAATCCGGTCTACCTCCATGGAACCGACGTATCCGGTATAATAGAGGGGCATGTCATGCTTGTTATATTTCAACAGCATGTTTTCTTGAGTGAAAGTGATGTTAGGGACCACTTCCATTATACTATAGCATTGAGGATATGCCACAGGCTCTTTGTCGGGGGACTTAAGCTGAGTCAAGCATACATCCGCCTGCATTAAAGCTTCACTCAGGACTTGACGAGTGTCTTTGAAAAGTTTGAGTAGCTCGAAGATGGACAGTCTGGCTGGAGTATTAGCCAATTGGGACAGGATATCGAAGTTATAAGGCTTCTCCAAACCTTTATTTTGAATGTTCTTCAAAGGTTTGTCAAAACAAACTTCTTTCTGCTTGCCCTTGTCCACCGAAGTTGGTCTAGAAGGACCTGCTTCCAATATGACAGGTTCAGGTTCTGGAAGTTTGGCAGCTGAAGCGTCTGCCATTGCTTCTTCCTGATTTCTTCCATAGTCTTTGAGGTAGGCTTTCCCTGACCTGGTTCCGGTAGCCAAAGCCTCTTCATTTGATGTCGAGGATATTGCAACCATATGGCATGGTTTGCGCCTTGAGTTCTTTCGGGACTTAGCCTTAGCAGCTCGAGTCTCTTTCTCAATCTCTGACACCAGATCAGGATGAACCCACATAATCTCACCACGCTGGGTAGTTAGGGGTGCCAAGTCATTGTTTTGACCCCTGGCCGGAGGGAGATTAACAATGTTCATTATCGCCCGTGGGATAGGTACTACACCATCCGGGATTTCTTGAGGGGGCAGATCGCCGAATTGGAGAGAGATCATGTTGGCAGTGACCGTCTTCTCACTGTTGCGCAGAGTGATGGCCTTGGCATCAATCAACTCCTGGATTTTCCTTTTTAGTATATAATATGCCTTGGTAGGGTGATGTACATACCTATGGAAAATATAGTACTTAGGGTTGTTGGTATTGCCGACTTCATTAGGCCTTTTCACCTCGGGGAGGGTGAGCTTGCCACTTTTGACTAGATAGTCGAATGTGCTCGGAATGTCATCATCATCAAAAGAATATTCTTCTATGGGTCTAGAAGTCCCAGGTTTCATCTGCATAGTCCCTGGAGTATGTTGCCTAGTCGTGTTGATCGCCAGAGCTTTCTTTCCTTTGGAACCACGAGGATGGTCGCTATTGGAAGATGACATTTTTCCTCTGTCAGAGGTGGAGATCATGATTCCGTTATCACGTGCCTTCCGACTGTTGTCTTCAGCGGCAACCGCTGAAATAATAAATGAGGGCCAATCATGGAACTAATATGCTCCTGTGAACATCGAGATCAGTGGAAGCAGGTTTTTCCTGCAAATGTCCACCAAGGCTGAATTCGGGACTCCGGGAGGCATATGCAAAGTGGCTTGACGAAAACATTCAATGAAAGTACGAACGCTCTTTTTCTTCTTCTGCTTCACTTCGATGAGTGAGGACATAGACATGTCCATCCCTTCTTCGTAGAATCGAGCGAAGAACAGAGTCTTGAAATCTTCGAAGGAAGTAATGCAATTGTCCGCCAGACTATGATACCATTGATAGGCTACGCCAGCCAGACAGCCCTTAAATACTCGAGTGAAAAGGGCGTCATTCCCTTGCAGCAACACCGTCATCATACTGAAGTAGTTCATGTATTGACTTGGTGACGTCTTTCCCTCAAACAAAACCATAGCCTGTGGTTTGTATTTTGGAGGGAAAGGGATCTCGTCCCAAATAGCTGGGTAAGGTTGGTTGATGCCCAACTTCTTGAGTTGATCCTTGTGTTTCAAGGTGTCAAATTGGGCTTTCAATTCTCTCACTTCCTGCATCGGATCTTCAGCTGGTAAAGGGATCGCAGAGGGGTGAGAGACCGGCTGTATTGTAACTCCAACAAGAGGAAATACAATCTCCGGGTTCAGAGGTGGAGGAGCCGTTGACTCTTGATTTGGAGTCGGCTCTTGGCTTGTGTTGGATGGTGGGATGTCCACCCCCACACGTAGTTGAGTTGGAGGAACTGATGCTTGAGCTATGGCAGCTGCATATTGAGTCAGCATAATCTGGTGCATATTCTCCATCATGGAGTGCATCTCTTTCAGTGATGTCTCGAGTACAGCAATGTGCTGATCAATACTCCCGACGGGGAAGCTTTTTCATATTCGTCTCCGATGGCATAGACTCCCATTTTTCTGGGTGCTACTGAGGGATCAATATAGACCTCTGTGGAGATTGAGTCTACACTATCAGTATCACATTCAGGAAATTGTCGACCCCCAGTGTCAGAATCGGAAGAATATGAAGCCGATTGTCGTGACCTCGAGCGAGTGTTTTGAAAAACACCTGCTTTAATGTTCTCAAGGAGTCTGTCGAATCTTTTCTGGCTCGAAGTTCTAGAAGGGTGATATCTTGAACTTGACCTTACTCTAGGAATATGCGATGCCATGTTTATCGATGCGAGTGTCGGTTCTTCTTTCTGTAAGGACAAAGAGTAGTTCAACCGGTCAAAAACTGACCGTTTTGCTTTAGAACAACAGTAATTAACTACAACTTTGTGACTATTACAATAGTGCTCCGTAGGGGGTATAATAGACATATCAGAAGATCCCTTGCCTTTGCATTTCTGGATCAAGAAATAGCGCAAATCAGGGGGGTTAACAGAAGAAGAAGACTTATTCTGCCTTTTTACTTTAGTCGGAACGCGGATATTGGGAACTCCAACCCTCTCTCTGCCATAGAAATACAACAGTTCAGCCATGTGAGTAGCACATGATCCATGAGGAGTGTATATATCCACAAACTGGGTCTTCTTTACGTCGAGAGGCTTGTCTTGGCGTAATCTGGAACTCTGCTCAGATTGGTATAAAATTGAGGAAGTCTTCAAACGGCCATCAGCGTTCCACGTAATCTGAAGAGCGGACAGAATTTTCTCTTGATGGCGTAAAAGTCGAGAGGTCGGGAAATCCGCCACTTGTTTTCCCTTGCGGAGATTGCAGGGACCATCTGCCCCCTTATAGGAGGAAGATGTATTTTTATGCACGGGGTGCATTGTAGACTTCTGAACTGGCGCTAAGGCATTATCAGAAGCTTTGTCTGTCACGTCACAGACGGGAGACTGAGTTTTACGCGCGGGGCTTGGAGTGGACTTCTGGATTGGCGCTAAGGCATTGCCAGAAGCTTTGTCTGCCATGTCACAGATGGGAGACTGAGTTTTACGCGTGGGGTACAGAGTGGAATTCTGGATTAGCACTAAGGCATTGCCAGAAGCTTTGTCTGCCACGTCACAGATGGGTGACGGGTTTTTATGCACAGAGCGTGTAGGTTGGGATGCCACAACCTTGTTGATCGGAAAGAGAGAGCCTGTAGGAAGAGTAGAGGATGTCTTGGGCATCCATACTTTATGCAACTTCCTGCTGTCCTGAACAGATGGGGAATGAGAGCTACCTCCTGCGCGAAGCATGTCTTCATAAGCAGACTGGTCGAATTGGACGACCAGAGTCTTCTTCGTTGATCCGACGGATACATCATCGTGTTGAGCAATGACTTTCTCATCGGAAGAGAAAGTGATCCCCAGCAGAGTCTCCATCTTGTGTTTGATAATAAATGAAAGAAATGAAAATAGGTTTATACGAAACCATTTCTTTGGTTTACAAACAAGAAAAAGAAGTACAATTAATCCTATACGAGGATATTAAGTTCAAAAGTTTGATTCTGGAGAAATATTGCTATAGGAGTCTGATCTGCAGTCGATCACTTTGTCCCTTGGACCACATGATGACGAAGAAGTGCTGTAGAAGAAGGAGAAGCTTCAAAAATCATAAGAGGGATTGGATGCTCGATGCCAAAGTCGTCAATCACTCCCCTCTGTCTGTGTTCTAGGATCTTCTCTCTCAATAAAAATCAGATCTCTTTCTCTCAAAGAAAATCGACCTTCTCAAAGTCTCCGACCTCTGACCCTGTAAATAGAGGTCTCTATTTATAAAGACAAGTAGCCATAACCGTCCAGTCGGCGTAGAAGCCGAACAGTAGAGAGTGTGGCACTCTTTACGCGACGGTTGTAATAACTGTCACCCACGTATAAATGATCTCCTGAATCGGCGTGTGACGCGTGTCCCATTATGAGGTCATGCGTATAACTTCTCGTCGAAGATCATGACATGAAAGCCACGTAGGTAACTGCCCCTCGCATAGAGAAGGTTGGCGTAGAAGCCAAATAGTTGTCAAGTTGGCATAGAAGCCAAAATAGGCGTAGAAGCCAAGTAGGCATAGAAGCCCAACAGCTGACATATAGGCGTAGAAGCCAAATAGCTGTCATGTTGGCGTAGAAGTCAAATAGCTGTCATGTTGGCGTAGAAGCCAAAATAGGCATAGAAGCCTGATGCTGCACGGATAGGTAGCCGGCGTAGAGATAGCCAATAATCCTTCTTTGACTGAGGTCTTGAGCGTATTCTAGGCCAAATAGTCTTGTCACTCACCTTTGCAAATACAGCCTGAGTTGGCGTATTTCGAGGAGATAGCATACGACGTACTCCTATAGTTGAAAATAGCCAGGTCGACATATTTTGAGGGGATAGCATACGGCGTACTCCTATAGCTAAAAATAGCCTGATGGCGTAATGTGCAGGGACGGTGATGTGGACGTATTAGCCCTAATTATAGCTCACCCAGTCATTGGAAATAGAATAAAATTTCGTGCATTAAATGCAGAGATCTGCCACCATCTCGCACATTAATTGCAGAGACGTGCCTCGAGTTCTGTACGAAGTACAGCTTTTGACGTGGCGATTGGCTTTGTCTCATCCTGAGCGTAAAAGCTCATGTCTGCCTGTGTAAAAATAGGCAGCGTATTCCTTGAATGTGTAAACGACATCTTAATTCAAGGTTTTGTCACTAAACGACAATCTGTGGCTATGTGCGAATCATCATTACAGCCGTCCTCTTGATAGTCGTGCAGTACTTTTCTTAAGAGTCAGGTTTATTGTACTGTCTGACAGGTTCATTCGAGGAATACGAAGCGTTCCTCGTACAACTTCCCGCTGCATTAAAAGCAGATAGGTTTTACGCCGTAGTGGCGATGTAGCAACCTATTTACGCCGAAGCAGACTGGAAATGCTGCATTACGCGGGTTGTTCTGGAGCTATATTTTATGCTGAATAGCGTTGAAGCTCTGCTGTACGCCAATAGCTCTGAAGTCATATCTTACGCCACCCAGTGTTGGAGCTCTGCTGTACCTGGCTTTCTGCATGTTGAGAGATTTATGCGTATAACTGCTTAGCGTATTTTTTATGCTTCTACATTGGGTTATGGAGCAATAAAACTGGGCAAAGGAATGTAATAGGTATAAATGAGGTTTGCGTTCAGGCAGAGTAAAAGTGGCTCTTGTGCAACCCATGATAAAATATCTCTATCCCTGGGTTCCATCAATCAAACCTCCAGAATTAGCTAAAATAGAGTAGAATTTTCCTTGTGCAGTTGATCATAGCCAAATTGTCTTACAAAGCGGCTAAGTAGATACGGTTCGAAGGTACAACCGTTGCCAATTCTGTACACCAAGTAAAAGGGTCGAAAAAATATTAACCATGAAAAGGCCCCTGTTGGCAGCCTCGATATGGTGGTCCCCTCTTCAACAAATCTCAAACCATGGTGCTCAGTTGCCACGTTGGGAACAACGCAGTAAAATCTCCAACTGTTCTCCATATTTAAAGCTCACCTGGTCTGAAAAGGCATACTATAGGTCCACTTACAAAGCCTATATCTACAAAAGAACATGTGTTCTGTCCTGCCAGTCTGAGTCAAGCTGGGAACCATCAAACTCTGATTATACAAAATCAACCATCCCATCAGATAGGTGAATGGAAGCTCTATTCGAGGGAATTCCTCTCGTCGAGAATCTACTGCCAAATTATGAGCAAGTTCTCGTAAACCAGCATTCAAACGGCACATAATAGCTAGTTGCAATGCCAGTTGATGCTTGAAGACCAGGCGTACTACAAGAAATTAAATATTCTAATAAAGATGGTCCACTGAGCCTGAACTTTCGAGAAGTACCCATCTTTGGAGCCATAAAGAGAGATATTCGGCCAACAAAGCTTTAGACGAAATCTCTATACGAGTAACTCTGAGATAGGTCATAACCTGTGTGCCTGCTGTAAAATCTCCTACACGATCCTCGAAGGACTTATCTTCGTTATTATGACTTGCCATGAGCTTTTTAACTCTGGTAGAGCTCAAAGGTCGAAGCGGTCAAATTTTTTTGCATTCCTTCTCGCTTCTATCGTTGAAGAGGTATTGAAACCATTTTCTGATGAAGACAGTGTCAGAATCAGTATTGTAATAATGATTACAGGCCAAGTAGTGGCACATTAGCTCTTGATATACTTTAACTAGACGCGGCTCAGTTTGTGCTAAATCTGCCAATTCTGCGTTGGTAGGTACACATTCCTCATAAGGAACCTCCCCCATGGGCAGTGCAGATATGTGCTTCATCTCGTGTAAGGCGAACCCCAACTCGCCACGAGAAGTGAAAATAGTTCCAGTACTAAAGTTATATCACTCTAGCAAAGCCAAGAACATATTGGCATTGGGCACAATGCCATAGCAAGTCGCTAACAAGGCATTATATGAACCTGAAGATATGAGGTTCTCGGTATATTCATCCAATATATGTCATGTCCCGATCTTCTGCAGCCTAATCGTCCATCCCCGCTAGGTGAGAATCACCGTGTCAGCGCTCCCGCGGGATAATCGCTTTGGCCTATCTGGGCGTGATACCGCACGAGCGTGAGCCGCGCCCGTGCAAGGCCGTGGTTCTTTGGCTGGAGGTAAGAAGTCTAAGCCACAGAGTCGTACAGATTATCCGAGTACAGCAGAATTATAAATGCATAGGCGATTTGGTAACAAGTTCATTGAGTCGACAATAGCGGAAGCATTGAATAACACAAGTAGAAGTAAAGAAACTCTTTATTGATATAAATAAGTGTTAGAGGCAGCACTTGGCCGAGATTACAAGTCGCTCAAGCCTCTCTCTCTGATATAGTAAAAGCGTGTCAAGTGGCTACATTTATGGAATAATATACATGCGATGTTCCAATATTATATTTTGTATATGTGCTTCAGTTTTGGACGCAACACTTTAAGGCTTTAGAGTGAACTCCACGCCTTAGCACGCACGAAGGAGGCATCCGCACCGAACGAGGTTCTCCCGCACCCTGTAAACAACCTGGTGGATTATCAGTACATGAATGCACTGGTGGGGAGACTACTCGCCTGCTCGATAAATCCAAACACGTAATATAGGCTCCGTGCACCAACTATTATGTTATCTTTCTAGTTGCCTTAGGATCAGTTTCATGGCAAAGATTGAATAGCCTAACTCGTGTGGCAGTGTGCTGTGCGATATAAGAGAAAATACGGCGAGACTTACCAACTTACCATTTGACCTTTCCTGTCCAAGGCAAACCAAGTTAATTCAAGCATGGGCAATTATAAACATTCAGGGGCAATACATATGCTAATACTGCGTTGTGAGCGAGACTATGTTTCAGATGCTCTTGATGCGATGCAATGACTCACACACGGATAGCCGCTAAGCGAGGATGACTTATCTATATGAACATTCATCGCTGACATAGCCATAAAGGACATAGTCATTGGCGGGAAGCGTATGCAACGAAAGTACGTGGTGCGCTGCAAGCTATCCCGTCAATCACGTGAGTCTATAACGTTAGTTCCATCAGGATCGGGTCGGTCCCAGTGCCCCGGTGACCGCCCATGGAATGAGATCCGAAGATCACATTTTCAAGTTGTCCGCGACATGCAAGTCAGGATCTTTCCAAATCCATAACTTGATATAATAATCCATGATTCTTGTTTTGAACCGTGCATTTGCTCCACGAGCTATGATTATTTATTTACGTAGCAAGATTCTCGTTCAGATGTAAACTGGATGTGATTATTATTCAAATATAAACTTGACATGATTTTCATTCATTGATCCAACTTGCCATGATGAATGCCCCTGGTTCGGGGATTGCCTTGGTGACCTAACGGTCCCGGATACTTGCAGGTTCAATTGCACAGAAGGACTATTTGATAGTCTCCTGGCTGACTCAATGCATGAATGATACGCGATATTGTTACTTGCTTGTGGCATAATTTTATATGGAAAACATTGAGGTAAGGCAACTTTAAGAATATTAAGTAATCACGATGGCTCGGGCCCGAAGGTAAGCCGAGGAGTGAAACTGTAAGGGACTTTCCGAGCTACAAGATCTAGGGTAGCAAGCGAGGGTCTGAATATAAGCAATATTTCAATTCCATGTTCTAACACAAGCAATACAAGTTGGGATTATTCTCTTATCTAGGTGCGTTGTATTCTTATTAACATGCAGGGGTGATTCACCTAGCGACTAGCATGTATCATTCCATATTTTAAGTGTACTGGCTAAGAAAAGACAAGTTCACCGTAGCCACCCACCTTAGCGATGATTCGCCTCGGTTGAGCGATACGTCGAGCGAGCCTCTGAAAACCTAAGTTGAACTCCTGATGAGCCAAGTCTGGATATCCTTTGCCTCGAACGAGTATTCTCGCCTTAGCAAAGTATTTTGGGATATTGCACTTTTGCCGTTTGAATCGGCAGTCCGCTTGAACGAAACGGGGTGTTACATCATCCATCACTTAAAAAAAGTCTCGTCCTCGAGACTTACTGAGAGCAGGCAATACTAACGCATTATGGAATCTATCCCAAGCGTAGCAATCAATACCACTAAATCCAATTGGACATAATCTCCTACTCGGTTCTTTCGTCGTGTTACGTGTATGTTGAGTCAGTCCTATTTGCGCCTTAGTGCGGAAGATATTCTTAATACGGAGTACATTTTAATCAATCTTGATTAATGATCTAAGGCAGAGGCAAACCTATACAAGTCATTATTCTTGCTCATTTGGATATTATTTACTTATACTAGCATTGAGATCAACATATCGTGAGTCTGGATTGTGCACATATTCGAAGTGCACCTCTAGCATGAGCACGCCAACCAACTTAGCGATAGCGAAGTCTTAGCACTCGAGTTTCACATCTCTTTGAGTATTGTATCATGCACACATTCAAGGCGTCCCTCAAACATATGCATTCAACCAAACTTAGAGAGAGTGAAATCGGACAAGCTACTTGTAAAAATCTCAAGGGTTTGCACAGGTCGGCACAAAGGCCCTTGTATTATGATTTCATACAAGCAATCACATCATTTAAATACACTTTTTGAAAGTATTTAGACTCATTGTTAGAATATTCTATTTAGGACATTGAGAGAGAGAGTATGCATATAACCCACAAACGAGCTTTCGAAACTATAAAATCGAAACGAAGTCCAAAGGCATATAAGCAAGGCTCTGATACCAATCTGTCATGCCCCGATCTCCCACAGGCTAATCGGCCATCCCCGCTAGGCGAGAATCATCGCGCCAGCGCTCCCGCAGGACGATCGCTTTGGCCTATCTGGGCATGATGCCGCACGAGCGTGAGCCGCGCCCGTGCAAGGCCGTGGTTCATTGGCTTGCGGTAAGAAGTCTAAGCCACATAGTCGCACAAATTGTCTGAGTGCAGCAGAATTATAAACGCATAGGCGATTTGGTAACAAGTTTACTGAGTCGACAATAGCGGAAGTATTGAATAACACAAGTAGAAGTAAAGCAACTCTTTATTGATATAAACAAGTGTTATAGGCGGTGCTTGGCCGAGATTACAAGTCGCTCAAGCCTCTCTCTCTGAAATAGTAAAAGCGTGTCAAGTGGCTATATTTATAGAATAATGTACATGCGATGTTCCAATATTATGTCTTGTATATGTGCTTCAGTTTCGGACATAACACTTTAAGGCTTTAGAGTGAACTCCATGCCTTAGCACGTACGAAGAAGGCATCTGCACCGAACGAGGTTCTCCTGCACCCTACAAACAACCTGATGGATTATCAGTACACGAATGCACTAGTGGGGAGGCTACTCGCCCGCTCGACAAATCCAAACACGTAATATAGGTTCTGTGCACCAACTATTATGTTGTATTTCTAGTTGCCTTAGTATCAGTTTAATGGCAAAGATTGAATAGCCTAACTCGTGTGGCAGTACGCCGTGCGATATAAGAGGAAACATGATGAGACTTACCAACTTACCATTTGACCTTCCCTGTCCAAGGTAAACCAAGTTAATTCAAGCACGAGCATTTATAAACATTCAGGGGCAATACATATGCTAACACGACATTGTGAGCGAGACTATGTTTCGGATGTGTCACGACCCGCACCCAGTTTAGGGGCACGAGTGCGTGGGTACGTCCAGCCTACGCCGCAGCATCGGCGGTAGAACGCTGTCTAGGTATTGATACTATCTAACTAATGTCACGCAAATATCCAATCTCTATTAGGAGGCACGGATGACACAAATAGATGAACATATACTCAAATCACAGGATTACAGCACGATAAGATTTCGAAACAGAAATTAAAATTAAACACACCACAAGTCCACAAGAAATACTTAACTTAACAATATCCAAGAATCATCAAAATGCCGGAGATAAATCCGGTACCAAATAGACTGTTAAAAGAACTAACTATGAATAATAATGTCGTCTAGACCTTCCAGAATCACAGATAACTACCAAGTCTGCAGCTACTCACCATAAGTGTCGGACAGTGGTCCTCTAAGGCATAGTCTGGAAAAATATTTCCAGTCAGGAAGGAGCAAAGCACAATCTCAAATAACAGTTCCATTAATTGATAATGTCTATAATACAATAAAACATGTCATGCTAGTTACTGAGAAGACAGTGAAGTAATGTAATGACAGTTTAAGAGAGACAGGCAATAGCAATATGATACAGTCAGTGCATGTAAAAATGAAAGAACAAGGAACAGTAGCATATACGGGTGATGTAGTATATGATCTAAAATAGAGAACTGTAACTATTCTAAGTGTTTGAAATAGTAGTTTCGAAATGTGATCGGCTTGGGAACATGTACGGTTGCTATAAGGCCTGGCTAATCATGGGTGAAGAGCATGATTAACACTTACGGTTTTTATACTACAATAAGAGGTTATGATCACATTTCTTACTAACTACTTCCCCGCCCCCAACTAGTACTGTGGATCCAACCATGACACGTCACGATACACGAGCAAGTAAAGTCTATCATGTACGGTTTCTAAATATACATGTCGTGTACAATGTCAATACGATAATTAAGGTAACATCTCATGACTGCAGATCCAAGCTATACTAGTCCGTGTAGCACAGTGTCAAAGATTCAGTTGTAACATTTCAAGATCATTGAACTTATAGCAATTATCAAGAATTGGAAATTATCAGAGAATGTACTTGCCTTTGGTCCTTAGCTGGTAATTATGGATGTCCTGTTCCAGAGTATCCCCTGGTAAACCAACAGTCCTATAACACATCACAATATGACATTTGTATCAGAAGCTATCCTAACACACAATAGAAATACACTGGCCTCAGGCCATGCCAGGCAGGGCACTAGTCAACTAAGGTCATCTAGTAGGACTACATATTTAAATAACATCTTATTAATTAATTACATATAATATCCCTCAATACAATTATAGATATATGTATAAATATATATACTTTAAAATAAGGATCCTTGTATGTATATATAAACATAAAAATTTGTACTTACAATATTTTATACATGCACCCAATTTAGATGTATTTACAACATATACACATATATATATATCAAAATAATTATACACCTAAAATATATGCATTTATACTAGTTAAATTTAATACCACACTTATATACATTAATTAAATATATACATATACATATCTATTAGATTATGGATACATTAACATACACATATTTATACCAAAAGTATTAATTTGAATTCATACTTTTCCAAAATACATACATCTATATGTTTGTACATATGCCAAAATAGTACGTATTTTATGTGCAATTAGAGAAATGATACTATATTTATACAATTAATATTAATAAATATATAGATATTCATATATTAAAATACATACGTTACCAATCAATTTTATATTGAAAATATGCTAAATGTATATATATATAATACATGTATACATATATACCAATTTTATATAAAAACATAATTTAATATGTATATGCACGTATACATCTACACACACATATACGTATATATATTAATTACTTACATACATACATACATGCATTACATATCTACCATATTTAAGTATACAATACATTTATACTCTAATACAAAATATATACTATACACTATGTAATTTAAATATTAATAAAATAAATGCTATTCATTTTCATGTATTTAAAATATTAATTTGATACATATTTTTATATGAGAATACAGTACAATATTCAATTTATATATAGCCTTTAAATAAATATATACAAATGAAATTAAATACATATACTAATTTCCACATTAATTAATTATATAATTACTTTACATTAATTATATATTCAATTTAAATTAAATGCATATACTAAATTTCACATTAATTAAAATATATAACAAATATATATATACATTAGATATATATATATATATATATTTACATATATACATATATACACTATACTATACATTAATAATAAAATAAATAATATACGTATACCTATTTTAAATACATACAATATATATTAAACATATATAATACTAAGCACGTACATGTATACATTAATTTAGAATTACAGTTACATATAAAATTTACATGTTAATATATATATATATAAAGATATATATATATAAAGATATATATATATATATATATAAAGATATATATATATATATATATATAAAAAGAGAGAGAGAAGAGGATTACTGTGGCTTGCCGGAGTTGCTGGCCGGCCGCCGGAGTTCAGGGGGCCGCCGGGTTGCTGCCAGGGTACAGCGAGAGGAAGGAGGAGATGGAAGAGGGGGTTGCCGGAGGGAGTGCCGGCGCCGGAGGTCGGGTCTGGAGGAGCAGCCGCTGTCTGCAGCGGGCTCGGCCGGGTTCAGTCCGCCGGAGCAGTCGCTGGATCCTGCAGGCGGGGAGACGGGCCGCCGGACGCACGGCCAGGCCGGAGGAGGGAAGCCGGGCACAGAGGACCGGTACAGCGCCGCCGAGGAATGGCTCGGCCGGAGCGTGCAGGCTCGGTTGCGGGGGGCTCGGCCGCCCGGACGCACACAGCAGCGCCGCCGGTGAACAGTGCCGGGGGGAAATGCACAGTAACTCCAAGTTTCCCCCCCCTTTCCTAATATTTGAATCCAAATGAAGATTTTAAGAAGAAGGAGAAAGAAAGAAGGAGAAGAAGAAAGGAAAGAGAAAAAGAAGGGAAGAAGAAAAGAAGGAGGAGTTTTCCAACGTTGGAAGAGAGGGGGCTTGGGGAATATTTTGGAGGCTTGTGAGGGTGGGGTTTTCTAGGTAGCATAGGGATTAGGGTTTGAGGGTGACATGATATTAAATAGGAGAGAGGGTGTTATGATGGAGGGGGAGGATGCACTCAATTAATTGAGTGGTCCAGATTGAACATGAGGAAATTATTCATGGGGATGAGGGTGAGATTAATTAATTAAAATATTGGATTCCCTCATTGATTAAATAATTAGGTGTTGGCACCTACAATTAAATAATTGCAACTTAGCCCCTTAAATTCGGGAAATTGCACAAACACAAAAATGACGAAAATTGGGCGGGCGATTTGGGGTCCGATATTTTGTAGGGTCAGGGGCACTGTAAGATGGGTATGGGCTGAATTTGCAGGGCACTGGAATTAAATTGGGATTTTAAATCAAATAATTTAGTATCCTCAATTTAAATAGAAATAAATACAAGTTGTGTTCAACAATTAATTAGGAGTACTTGGGGTCAAAATCAGGTCAAGTCATCAATACCAATATTGAAGAAGACTTAGAACAGAATATTACCCTAATTTGGGCCGCACGAAAAATAGGTCAAGATGGCCTCCAATTTTCGATTGGAACGCACAACGATACAAAAATAAGAATTTAAAAAATAACGTCCGCGACGATTTTTGTGCGGCCAGAAACAATGTACAGGGAGCAAAATTATGAGTTGCAAAAATAGCAGAATTGAAGGCGGACATGTCTAGGACAAGATTGTAAAATTTGTTGGAAGACAAAAGTCTCGATAGTGCTCCAAATATCGAAGCAAAGGCAATGCGCAAAATATTAAATAAAATACAGTAATTAATTAAAATCTCCAATTATTAAATTCTAAATAAAATAATAAAATCCAGAATTCTATAATTCGGACAGGGGTTCGTCTACTGGGCTTCTAGGTCTAGTCTGCTAGCTAAAATAAAATAATAACACTGCATATAATTATATATTTAATTACACATCACACATAATAATTATTTAAATCAATAAACTATTATGCAATTAATTAATTAAAAATAATATAATATTAAATATTGTAAAAATTCGAAAATTCTCCTGTTTTCAGAATGTGGTAGTGACAAGTCTACCCACCTTAAAAGAATTTCGTCCTCGAAATTAAAATCCTCATACTAGTGTTTAAATCATACACACTATTATTCCCTCAATTAAATTCATCAGCCACGAATAATCCACAAGGTCTTTTCACAATTTCAAAAATCCGAAATTATCTGTATTCCTGTAAAAATCCTCGACATAGAATCAAAGTCCCTTTTTATTAAAATTTCCTGAAAGTTTTTAGCTACTAATTCGATACGCAGAATTTAATATCCACTCCTTAAAACTCAACAATATGATATTTACGGATTCTCCAAATGTCACATTCAATTTTAAAGTTCAAAATTCATAACTTGCAATTAAATAAATACATTGATTAATCTCCCAAAATTTCTAAATTAATAATCAATTTAAATATGTCAAAATCTTTCCTGGAATTAATAAACCACCAATTTTTGCCATGTTAATTTCTTAACCATTTATTTAAATCAAATAACTATCCTCAAATTTTAATCATCTTGTTCCTCTTGTTAGGTCATAACTCCTTCATGAATCTTCACTACAGTCAACACGGTCTAAGAAAATTCTACCTATAATCATACCACATGCAATCTAGGGGGAACATACATGGTTATGGTCTCATTTGTTATGGTGTTGCAGTCTCTGTATCAGGGGTACTACTAACTACATTATAACAAGAATTCATGCATACAGCTACGGTACTAAGGTATCAATCAATCAGAAGACAAAAGAACATGAGGAAAGAAAAGAAAGAACCTGCTAATATATACTTGCAATATCTTCTAACATAATCATAGGTCAAATGATGCAGGAAAGGTTTGATACTTCTATCTCTTTAGGTACCACACTTTACTACCACCCTAGATTGACACCCAAGTCAGTTGGCAGTGAGATCTCAATCATACTCAAGTCATCAGATCCTTACACATGTATATCATCTACTCATATATTAATATTCATCTCTTATCTACCATAAAGTTAATCCTCGAAATAATCGTCAAGGTTTAACTCCTCGATCAACTTAAAAATAAATTGCATATACCTCTTCAAAATCAGATATTCAAATATCGAAGAAAAATTTAATCACTTTTAAATCCTTATAGCCTTGACTATGTTTATTGAATTGAATTCGAATACTCGAAATTTAATAACATAAATCTTATCTCCCCAAAAATTCTTTAAAAATTAAAATCCATTTCCACTCTACAAATTATAATTTAATCCACGAGTATACATATACTACTCACAGTCCCTAATACTCAAGGTGCACACTAATACACTAATTAATTACAACCTCAACTGTGTACGAAAATTGTACTGTCCGAAATAATTGCACTATCATTTCCAATAATCCAAATTATCATCTCACATATTATAATATATCTCTCTCACTATAAGATTTTTATCCTCAAATAAAATTCCTCAAAAATAATTCCTCGAATAAATTTTAAAGTAAAATTGCATATACTTTCCTCAAGACCAATTATCTAAATACTGAAATGAAAATTTAATCACCTTAAAGATCCTTACAGACTTGTCTAGGTTTATTGAATCGAATCTGAATCCTCAAAATAAAATTTTAATAACAATATTTCAACTCCTCAATTTCAAAATTTTGCAATTCATTGAAATCTTCAAAATAAATTTTAATAACAATCTCAATCTTCTCAGAATTCAAAAATTTGAAATTCATTTTCAATCTTCAATTAAAATTTTTAAATCCACCTTCTGTAGTCCAATAGCTCTAATGTTAATCATTTTCACTGTCCTCATTGACGGCATCATCAAATAGTACCATAAATCAGTCTGCAATTTACCTTGATATGAAATCAACTCTATAATAAAACCAAAATCCTAATTTAATACCTAATCAATAACAACAAGCAAATTCAACATCAATAGGTGAGAATGGACGGAACAAAGGAATGATTTAAATTAGAGATTTTAACAAGGAATCCTTAGAGAATGTGAGTTCAAAAGAACTGGATTGAGGACGGAAGGTATCTTTACCGCTAGTAAAGAAGCGATGGAACAAGGTCCTGGAATAACAGAAAATAGATAAGTCTTGAGATGATACTTTAAGAACCAATTTAAGATACAACCTGATAATCATACACGTCTGTCAGAAATCATGACACACAGAATCCTCGCCACGCCAGTAAGCAGAGATGCGATAACGACAGGTTCCGTAACTAAGGTATGCAACCCTATAATCATGTCATCTAGAATCCTCGCCACGCCAACCGGTATGGCTGCGAGAGACCCTAAGTTTCATAACTACAGTATGTACATCCAAGTCAGGTTCCTACGTTCTCGTCACGACAGCTAATATGGCTGCGATAAACTCTAGGTTCCATAACCAAAGTAGACGTTTTACCTTTCTCACTGTCCTCATCAATATATGTCATCAGATGATACCATAAATTCTAGTCCGTAAAATTTATCTCAATATGAAATCAAAACTCCACAACGATATCAGGAATTAAAGTTAACAACTGGTCAACAAGGATCAAACCCAATATCAATAAGTGAGAACGGAAGAAAACAAGGGCGAAGGATTTAAATTGGAATTTATAATGAGATTCTCAAGGGTCGTCCCAGGAATCTCTCAAATAATTTGTGATTGAGTATCCTCTCTCATCCTAGTATCCTAGGTTCTATGTCCTATAGCAGGCACGCAATAGTGTAACAAAGATGCCACACTACTACGACATCGCTCTAAATGCGAAGTCTGACCTGCATGGGCCACCACTAAAAACGTGTCACGACCCGCACCCAGTTTAGGGGCACGAGTGCGTGGGTACGTCCAGCCTACGCCGCAGCATCGGCGGTAGAACGCTGTCTAGGTATTGATACTATCTAACTAATGTCACGCAAATATCCAATCTCCATTAGGAGGCACGGATGACACAAATAGATGAACATATACTCAAATCACAGGATTACAGCACGATAAGATTTCGAAACAGAAATTAAAATTAAACACACCACAAGTCCACAAGGAATACTTAACTTAACAATATCCAAGAATCATCAAAATGCCGGAGACAAATCCGGTACCAAATAGACTGTTAAAAGAACTAACTATGAATAATAATGTCGTCTAGACCTTCCAGAATCACAGATAACTACCAAGTCTGCAGCTACTCACCATAAGTGTCGGACAGTGGTCCTCTAAGGCATAGTCTGGAAAAATATTTCCAGTCAGGAAGGAGCAAAGCACAATCTCAAATAACAGTTCCATTAATTGATAATGTCTATAATACAATAAAACATGTCATGCTAGTTACTGAGAAGACAGTGAAGTAATGTAATGACAGTTTAAGAGAGACAGGCAATAGCAATATGATACAGTCAGTGCATGTAAAAATGAAAGAACAAGGAACAGTAGCATATACGGGTGATGTAGTATATGATCTAAAATAGAGAACTGTAACTATTCTAAGTGTTTGAAATAGTAGTTTCGAAATGTGATCGGCTTGGGAACATGTACGGTTGCTATAAGGCCTGGCTAATCATGGGTGAAGAGCATGATTAACACTTACGGTTTTTATACTACAATAAGAGGTTATGATCACATTTCTTACTAACTACTTCCCCGCCCCCAACTAGTACTGTGGATCCAACCATGACACGTCACGATACACGAGCAAGTAAAGTCTATCATGTACGGTTTCTAAATATACATGTCGTGTACAATGTCAATACGATAATTAAGGTAACATCTCATGACTGCAGATCCAAGCTATACTAGTCCGTGTAGCACAGTGTCAAAGATTCAGTTGTAACATTTCAAGATCATTGAACTTATAGCAATTATCAAGAATTGGAAATTATCAGAGAATGTACTTGCCTTTGGTCCTTAGCTGGTAATTATGGATGTCCTGTTCCAGAGTATCCCCTGGTAAACCAACAGTCCTATAACACATCACAATATGACATTTGTATCAGAAGCTATCCTAACACACAATAGAAATACACTGGCCTCAGGCCATGCCAGGCAGGGCACTAGTCAACTAAGGTCATCTAGTAGGACTACATATTTAAATAACATCTTATTAATTAATTACATATAATATCCCTCAATACAATTATAGATATATGTATAAATATATATACTTTAAAATAAGGATCCTTGTATGTATATATAAACATAAAAATTTGTACTTACAATATTTTATACATGCACCCAATTTAGATGTATTTACAACATATACACATATATATATATCAAAATAATTATACACCTAAAATATATGCATTTATACTAGTTAAATTTAATACCACACTTATATACATTAATTAAATATATACATATACATATCTATTAGATTATGGATACATTAACATACACATATTTATACCAAAAGTATTAATTTGAATTCATACTTTTCCAAAATACATACATCTATATGTTTGTACATATGCCAAAATAGTACGTATTTTATGTGCAATTAGAGAAATGATACTATATTTATACAATTAATATTAATAAATATATAGATATTCATATATTAAAATACATACGTTACCAATCAATTTTATATTGAAAATATGCTAAATATATATATATATAATACATGTATACATATATACCAATTTTATATAAAAACATAATTTAATATGTATATGCACGTATACATCTACACACACATATACGTATATATATTAATTACTTACATACATACATACATGCATTACATATCTACCATATTTAAGTATACAATACATTTATACTCTAATACAAAATATATACTATACACTATGTAATTTAAATATTAATAAAATAAATGCTATTCATTTTCATGTATTTAAAATATTAATTTGATACATATTTTTATATGAGAATACAGTACAATATTCAATTTATATATAGCCTTTAAATAAATATATACAAATGAAATTAAATACATATACTAATTTCCACATTAATTAATTATATAATTACTTTACATTAATTATATATTCAATTTAAATTAAATGCATATACTAAATTTCACATTAATTAAAATATATAACAAATATATATATACATTAGATATATATATATATATATATTTACATATATACATATATACACTATACTATACATTAATAATAAAATAAATAATATACGTATACCTATTTTAAATACATACAATATATATTAAACATATATAATACTAAGCACGTACATGTATACATTAATTTAGAATTACAGTTACATATAAAATTTACATGTTAATATATATATATATAAAGATATATATATATAAAGATATATATATATATATATATATATAAAGATATATATATATATATATATAAAAAGAGAGAGAGAAGAGGATTACTGTGGCTTGCCGGAGTTGCTGGCCGGCCGCCGGAGTTCAGGGGGCCGCCGGGTTGCTGCCAGGGTACAGCGAGAGGAAGGAGGAGATGGAAGAGGGGGTTGCCGGAGGGAGTGCCGGCGCCGGAGGTCGGGTCTGGAGGAGCAGCCGCTGTCTGCAGCGGGCTCGGCCGGGTTCAGTCCGCCGGAGCAGTCGCTGGATCCTGCAGGCGGGGAGACGGGCCGCCGGACGCACGGCCAGGCCGGAGGAGGGAAGCCGGGCACAGAGGACCGGTACAGCGCCGCCGAGGAATGGCTCGGCCGGAGCGTGCAGGCTCGGTTGCGGGGGGCTCGGCCGCCCGGACGCACACAGCAGCGCCGCCGGTGAACAGTGCCGGGGGGAAATGCACAGTAACTCCAAGTTTCCCCCCCCTTTCCTAATATTTGAATCCAAATGAAGATTTTAAGAAGAAGGAGAAAGAAAGAAGGAGAAGAAGAAAGGAAAGAGAAAAAGAAGGGAAGAAGAAAAGAAGGAGGAGTTTTCCAACGTTGGAAGAGAGGGGGCTTGGGGAATATTTTGGAGGCTTGTGAGGGTGGGGTTTTCTAGGTAGCATAGGGATTAGGGTTTGAGGGTGACATGATATTAAATAGGAGAGAGGGTGTTATGATGGAGGGGGAGGATGCACTCAATTAATTGAGTGGTCCAGATTGAACATGAGGAAATTATTCATGGGGATGAGGGTGAGATTAATTAATTAAAATATTGGATTCCCTCATTGATTAAATAATTAGGTGTTGGCACCTACAATTAAATAATTGCAACTTAGCCCCTTAAATTCGGGAAATTGCACAAACACAAAAATGACGAAAATTAGGCGGGCGATTTGGGGTCCGATATTTTGTAGGGTCAGGGGCACTGTAAGATGGGTATGGGCTGAATTTGCAGGGCACTGGAATTAAATTGGGATTTTAAATCAAATAATTTAGTATCCTCAATTTAAATAGAAATAAATACAAGTTGTGTTCAACAATTAATTAGGAGTACTTGGGGTCAAAATCAGGTCAAGTCATCAATACCAATATTGAAGAAGACTTAGAACAGAATATTACCCTAATTTGGGCCGCACGAAAAATAGGTCAAGATGGCCTCCAATTTTCGATTGGAACGCACAACGATACAAAAATAAGAATTTAAAAAATAACGTCCGCGACGATTTTTGTGCGGCCAGAAACAATGTACAGGGAGCAAAATTATGAGTTGCAAAAATAGCAGAATTGAAGGCGGACATGTCTAGGACAAGATTGTAAAATTTGTTGGAAGACAAAAGTCTCGATAGTGCTCCAAATATCGAAGCAAAGGCAATGCGCAAAATATTAAATAAAATACAGTAATTAATTAAAATCTCCAATTATTAAATTCTAAATAAAATAATAAAATCCAGAATTCTATAATTCGGACAGGGGTTCGTCTACTGGGCTTCTAGGTCTAGTCTGCTAGCTAAAATAAAATAATAACACTGCATATAATTATATATTTAATTACACATCACACATAATAATTATTTAAATCAATAAACTATTATGCAATTAATTAATTAAAAATAATATAATATTAAATATTGTAAAAATTCGAAAATTCTCCTGTTTTCAGAATGTGGTAGTGACAGGATGCTCATGATGCGATGCAATGACTCACATGCAGATAGCCGCTAAGCGAGGATGACTTATCTATATGAACATTCGTCGCTAGCATAGCTATAAAGGACATAGTCATTGGCGGGGAGCGTATGCAACGAAAGTACCTTGTGCACTGCAAGCTATCCCGTCAATCACGTGAGACTATAACGTTAGTTCCATCCGGATCGGGTCGGTCCCAGTGCCCTGGTGACCGCCTGTGGAAAGAGATTCGAAGATCACCTTTTTCAAGTTGTCCGTGACATGCAGGTCAGGGTCTTTCCAAATCCATAACTTGATATGATAATCCATGATTCTTGTTCTGAACCGAGCATTTGCTCCATGAGCTGTGATTCTTTATTTACGTGACATGATTCTCGTTCAGATGTAAACTGGATGTGATTATCATTCAAATGTAAACTTGACTTGATTTTTATTCATTGATCCAACTTGCCTTGATGCATGCCCCTGGTTCGGGGATTGCCTTGGTGACCTAACGATCCCGGATACTTGCAGGTTCAATTGCATAGAAGGACTATTTGATAGTCTCCTGGATGACTCAATGCATGAATGATACGCGATATTGTTACTTGCTTGTGGCATAATTTCGTGTGGAAAATATTGAGGCAAAGAAACTTTAAGAACATTAAGTAATCACGATGGCTCGGGCCTGAAGGTAAGCCGAGGAGTGAAATCGTAAGGGACTTTCCAAGCTACAAGATCTAGGGTAGCATACGAGGGTCTGAATATAAGCAATGTTTCAATTCCATGTTCTAACACAAACAATACAAGTTGGGATTATTCCCTTAGCTAGGTACGTTGTATTCTTATTAGCATGCATGGGGTGATTCACCTAGCGACTAGCTTGTATCGTTCCATATTTTAAGTGTGCTGGCTAAGAAAAGACAAGTTCACCGTAGCCACCCACCTTAGCGATGATTCACCTCGGTTGAGCGATACGTCGAGCGAGCCTATGAAAGCCTAAGCTGAACTCCTAATGAGCCAAGTCTGGATATCCTTTGCCTCGAATGAGTATTCTCGCCTTAGCAAAGCATTTTGGGACATTGCACTTTTGCCGTTTGAATCGGCAGTCCGCTTGAGCGGAACGGGGTATTACATCATCCATCACTCAGAAAAAGTCTTGTCCTCGAGACTTACTGAGGGCAGGCAATACTAACGCATTATGGAATCTATCCCAAGTGTAGCAATCGGTACCACTAAATCCAATTGCTTATCAGAGACGTCAACATTCGTTCCCCTTGTCCTGCTATCAATAATTAACGGGTACCAAACATCTTCTGATCATATTGGGGAAACTCAGTGTGCGATAAGTCTTCTAAATAATTGGTATGGAGAAGTCCAGTAGTGGATCCCATTAGTTCAGCCAGAGGATCCATACCCAAGTCAACGGCAAAAGCCACAAACAAGGAGTCAACAAATCTCATGAAGAGGAACGGAGAATATGCCAATCTGCCAAAATAGATAAAAAGTGCACCGACTCGCCAAATAATGGGAAAAGTGCGCTAACTCGCCAAATAATGGGAAAAGTGTGCCGACTCGCCAAATAATGGAAAAAGTGTGCTGACTCGTCAATAATGGAAAAAGTGTTTCTTCTCTGAATGAGAAAAAAATGTGCCAAAGTGACTATTTCTTCTCTGAACGAGAGAAAAGTGCGCGTATACACGTGTATCTGTGTTCTAGGTCTTCGTTCTTTTTTTCTTTCATCTTTTTGCCATTGTTAAAAGTTTACATTGTACATATAAAAGAAAAAAAGAAAAAATAGGGAAGAAGAAGACAACAGTCATGTCTATCAAAGGGGAATATGCTACATCTCCTGATGTGACCCTCGACAATAACATATTGAGCCATTATCTAGTTGACCTCGCCATTGTTGCTCGAGAAGAGGAAGCCAATCCCTTCCCCTTGCTACCTTTCTTGGTCGCCTGAGTTTGCATGGGGGCCATTGCTAAAACCTTCGAAGGAGGAAGAAAGCTAGGGTTTTCTTGAGAGAGAAGGAGACTAAGAGATTTGAGAGTAGTGGAAAAGTTATCTCTCTCCTCAACCCATCTATTTATAGATTTGGAGGGAAAACTCTTTGGATACTAAGACTCTTCAAGATTTGTGCAGCAAATCATGCCTACATCCACGTCAGAAAATACGTTAGGATTCTGTCTAGAGTGCGCGTACAAAATATCTCAACAACTTTTATGCTTTTAATACAAAGTAATTTTGAATTCATCTGAACGAATTCAAAAAACTTTGAAGGGGGTCTTGTAGAAGCATAAAAAGTGCGCCTTAGATAGATGGTGCAGTTTTCTATAAATAAATCCAACAAGTAGAAGAATGTCATACTTTCTACTTGTTCCAGAAGCAAGTCGCACATTTTCTTACTTTGGAGCACTTTCCATTAATTTCAGACGATGGCGCACTATTCAGAAAGTAAAAAAGTGACGCACTTTCTTAATGTTACAAAATATGACGCACAAACGATCTTCTCTCTCCTACCATTTAATGCAGCAGACTGACAGATGACAGAGACAGATTTCGAAGAGTCAGAGGTCATCATTACAGCGGAGCTACGATACGTAGACCCAGGTTGTCGTTTAGCGACCCAACAACAGTGCCATTTTTACCAAAAGTGCGTCGCAATGCCATTTTCTTCAAAAGTGCGCCACAATGCCAATTTTCCTCAAAAGTGCGCCGGAGTGCCATTTTCCTCAAAAGTGCGCCATAGTGCCATTTTTGCGCCGCAGTGCTATTTTCCTCAAAAGTGTGCCACAGTGCAAATTCTTCCCAAAAGTGCATCGCAGTGCCATTCTCCTCAAAAGTGTGTAGCAGTGCCATTCTCCTTAAAAGTGCATCACAATGCTATTTCTTTCAAAAGTGTGTCACTATGCCAATTCTCCTCAAAAGTGCGTCGTAGTGCAATTTTCTTCAAAGGTGCGCCGCAATGCCATTTTCTTCAAAAATGCGCCAGTCAGTAGACGACTTCAAAAGTGCACATACTATCCTAGCCGACAGTGAGTATTTACGAATACGTGTCTTACATGCCGTACTTCTCGTAGAAGGTGTATAAATAACTGTCCTCTAAGACCTATGTCTTTCTTGTTCAGGAACCTATGTGTCAAGCATGCAGCAAGTTGTGCACCCAATCATGAAGAGAACGTGGGGTGTTAATCTACCAAAAGTGCCCGTATAATGGTAAAATAATATTAACTATCCATAGTGTGCGCACACTCTCGTAACCGCTCCTAAACACTATAAAATAGAGAATACACACAGACACACAGACAAATAGAGAGAAAGGGGGCTAGAATTCTCAAGTCTTTGAAATTCAAGAGCAGAATGAGAGAAATAGAAGCTTCTCGTGCCGTTGTGCCAGAGCTTTCTTATTTTTCAACTCTCCAAGTTGTTTGTAGCAATCTTCAATTCTTTGAAATTCAAAAGCAGAGTGAGAGAAATAGAAGCTTCTCATGTCGTTGTGCCAGAGTTTTCTTATTGTTCAACTCTCCAAGTTGTTCACAGCATTCTCTACATTACTTTGCCTTCATGAGCAATTCTCTGTTGTCGTGTGCATTTCTTTATCGTCGAGTGGTCTAAGGAGTAAAGTGATCTTCTGCAGATCAGATCTCTATAGCTTTACTTTTCCCGAATTAATTGTACTTAGATTCTTGTTTAGAATCTTTTTTGTACTTTTTTTTAACAGTTTGCAACGCAAAAGTTTCGTATAAACTTTTTCTCGCAAACAATTATATTACCGACTACGAACCTGACGTACGCTTAGTCTGCCCCAAAACCCAGCCAACATACCATTACTTACTATTTCTGTTAAGTCCCGTCCGTTGTATCTCGTGCAATGTTCCTTCCCGATATTCCATGTTGTTACTCAAACCGTTCAACCCGTTTGTTATCGTTCCGAAGAAATTGCGTATAAGCTATCATTCGAGAGATCGACTTGCTACACTAATGCAACAAACATCACTCTAATCGGCTTATCGCACGCTATGCAACAAGGCCATGCGGTCTTACTCGATATTACGATCGATAGAAACTATAAGCTGTAAACACATACAACAGTTTAAGTCTATATAGACTTATTATATGGAATATCCAGTATAGCATCGAGTAGAGTCAAGTGTTTTCGATATACGAAAGCATCTTTGAATTTAAAATAAAATAAATGATTGTCCAAGGAAGTTAACCGGGCGCTCTGATACCACTTTGTCATGCCCCGACTCCGTAAAATCGATAATCGTCCCTCGGACATGATGTTGTGCGTGCCTAGGTTGCGCAACGCACAAGGCAAGAAGATGAAACATATGGTTTTCATAGAAAACACCGAGTCACAGCGGAAGATGTAATCACCCTAAAATTCTACTCACTAAATATAGAGTGTATATTTAGTACATATTTTATAATATATATAAACTTTGGTATATTTGTACTAATAAATAAATTAGGTGTTTGAATACATAAATATATACGTATATAGTTAAAGTTGGATAAAATAGTTAATAATAATTCTTAATTAATATTATTTAAAGAAATGATGATGATAATAATAATAATAATAATAATAATAATAATAATAATAATAATAATAATAATAATAATAATAATAATAATAATTTGTAATGATAATAATGAGATAATAATAATAATTTTAGGAATAAATAGAATAATAATAAAAATATTATAATAATACAAATAGATAATAATAAAAGCATAAAGAAGAGAAAAAGAAAAACTAAACACCTAGACTACCCGACACTAGGAGACCCCCCCGTGTGTGGATCAGCGGTTTTCTCGCCCCCTTTACACACACACACACACACACACACACACACACACACACACACACACACATATATATATATATATATATATATATATATATATATATATATATATGTTTACATCTAACATATCAAAAACCTAACCCTAAGACTACCCCCCCAATTCCACGGCGTCCCCTGGCCACGACAATCTGGCCTCCGCGAGCGCCGCAGCGCGGGACCGCCGACAGTAACGACAGTAGCAGCCGCGAGCAGTGACAGCGACAACCTCGTTGCAGCCCCCTATTCCAGGTACGATAACTCCCTCGTCTTCGTATTATTTTTCGTTCGATTCTTCGTACACGCTCACAACATAACCCTTTAGGAATTTCCTCAAATAGAATAATTTTTGGAGCCCTGGATTGATCGTAAAGTTGACTCAAAGTTGACAAAAACTATTCCAAAACACTTCAGAAAATCAGTCCAAGTACCCTTGTTCATGTCCAGTTTTCTACTATCTCGTTTGATATTTTCAAAATCTATTTAAAGAGACTTATTAACAACATATCCAAGATTATTTTTATTCTTTTAGTTTCAATTAATTTGCTTTATTTGTCAAATTATTTTATTTCAAAAATGACTAAAAACTATGTTTTCAAAATTCAAAATTTTATGATACAGAGTGCGCCCCGCCAAATCGCACAGCCTCGTCACATACCAATTATATCGAAAGGCGTGTATAGTATATCCCGACGTGTAAGAATTTGCAAAAGTTAATTTGGACGTGTGTGCAGGCCGAAATCAACCCCTATCCCTAAAAAGTCCCATGTATCTCTAAACACCCAGATTTTTTTAAAAAATTAAAATATAAATTTTTAGGATTTTTTTGTAATTTTAAAATAAATGTCCTTCTGGGTTAAATATTTTTAAGTATTAAATTAAATATTAAAATATTATGATAATTATATTTTTGAGTGTAAAATAAATAATTGGACATAGTATAATTTTTTTGGAATTTATTGGGCTCAAAAACTATTTTTAAACAGCTAAAAACATCATTTTAAAACAAACCAGATTAAACCAACCTGAACTAGACCAAACCAAACTGAACCAAACTTAATTAAACCAACCCCTAATGGATCTGGACCTGACCCGAACCCAAAACCTGACCCAACCCGTACCCTCATCTATAGTAACCGAAGGAATTAAATTTCTCGACCGCTCGACTCCCCGACTCCGGCCGCCGCAGCGCGACCCTTCGTTTCAACTCCCCGACGCCGTCTACCCGCCGACCCACTCACCTCCCTGCCGCGACCCCTCCGGTCCACCTCCCAGCCAACCGCCGCAGTCCTCTCCTATTTAAACCCACCACCACCACTACCGCCATCACCAAACCACTGCCTTAGCCACCTTCTTCTCCTCAGGCGACGAACCCCGAGCCTCTGACAACAACTCCGACGATGACCCCTACGACCATGACGGTACCGACGACTCCCACCACGACGACTGAGAAGCTACCGCAGCCACCCTGCCGCCGCAGACGAGCACCGCCGTTCGCCTCCATTCACGCGCAGTACAGTCAATTCTGACCCCCCTATTCCGGTGAGCTTTTCTTCCTCATCGCTGTGTCAATTTTTGAACGGCTTATTGCGACATATTCATTGTGTGACCCTTTCGAACCCCGTGCAATTAAATTGGGGTATTGTGTCCTATGTCGTTCGTAAACTGCGACACAAAAAATAAGAAAAGTATCCCAATTTTGGACTTCGAAAACTGTCCCGAACTCACAAGTTCACGGCCATTTTACGTCCAATATGTTTAATAATTCTAAAATTCCAATTGAATAGTAAATTAGACAATATAACCAAGTTTTAAACCCTGTAATTAGTTTATTTTATTGTGCTGTAAGTTGTGTTTTATTCGCGGATAAAGTTGACCAAAAACTTGGTTTTAAAAACCTAAATTCTCCCAAAATTGGGTGCGTTCCGCTAAACGAGGTAACTTTATCGTATGCAAATTATACTGAAAGGTGCGTATCATCAATGCGGACATGTGAGATTTTGCAGAAGTTGGTTTGGATGTGCGTGCACACCGGAATCAACGCGTATCCGTCAAAATTGTCCCGTATCGGACTTGTACCGAAACTCGTTGTAACTTCGTGTGCTTGTCATTTTGCAACGAAACTTGTGCCATCGAATTTGTAGCGTTATGCTGGTCCTGTGACCCAAGTTTGGTTTAATTCAGAGAACATTGACAAAATCCCGTATCGTGGGTCCTACGACTCCACTTGACGGACGATTTTGTGATCGGCTCATTGAAATTCAGTTATGGCTATTCCGTTGGGTTCGTACCATCATTCTGGACTCGTAGACACTAAGTTTGATAAATTTGGAGAACTTTGTCTCTGGTACAATTTTTGGTGCGAAGTGGGCCACATGTGGACTCCGCTTTGACCAGAAACTGTCAATTTTCCCCTGTATCCAAATTGGACTTATGGGTAGACAATCCTAGCTATTTCATATCTTCTGAGAATGATGGTAATATTTATTTTAGCAAATGGAGGAGTACCTGAAGATCTTACTGTTACCGGAGCAATTAGAGGAGTTCAAACCCCAGGCAAGTGTACCTTGCCAAACTTGCTTCATATTATTTTCTTGATTTATTTTTGTGTTATAACTGTTCAACCTAGGACCGTGAGATGTTACTTAACGTCCAAATAATATTTGGGTGTCGACGCCGTACGCGGAGTCGTGTAACGTCACTTTGAGAGTTGATATTACGATCCTATATTTCGTGCTTGCTTTATCAAGTACGTCATACCATAGGATACTTGACACTATTCATGAGACATAATCTTCTTTAGTTATTCATGGTGATTCTGTATAGGTTACATGATTCGTGACATAAATCTTACATATGCATAGCTATCATTATGACTCACTGCATTAGCTAGAGGTCATGATCTTGCGTGTTATGGACATAAGACATGATGTTACATGGGGTGGGGAGAGTCTTACCATACTAAAGGCTGATTATGTTATATATATATTACATTACTGGGACTGCCTTAGACTATGACCAGAGCTTTGGCACACGTACTGGCCCTTCGAGATAATAAATGTTGTTATAGGTTTCCCAGAGCCTATAGTAGTTTCAGCCTGAGTATGATTAATGCTCTCATTTGCATATCACATAGTTGGTTACATAGTTTGCCCTGCTGATATAGTATTTATACTCTATTTATTTGGCTTGAGTTATTCTTGTACCTTGCTATGTCCCCTGAGGACCTGGATCCGGATTATGTCCCCAGATTTAGCAGAGGAGATCTACCCCGAGGTATACGGGACAAGAACAGACGCTAGAGCAGTACCAATACCAGAGGACGAGGTGATGCCAGAAGATTTCTCCTGAGTATTTTGTTACTTAGTCATTTCTGTTCTTGATACTCTATTTTCTGTCTCATGGATTTCTGTATTAAACTCATTATCGGGTTGTTCCCCGAGACATTTTATTGAGACTTGTTGTTAGATATATTTTATTTTGATTATTCTGACATTTGAATTGTGTTTATCTTTTATGGATGAGATTAGATTTAGAATATGGCATGTATCGTAGACCTTTTTATTGTTTTACAGCTTAAGTACACTCTAACAGATCCATTAAATTGGGTTTGCCCATTAGAGTGTGCTGCTGGCCATTGTCACGTGGCTAGTCCCTCGGTATTTTGGAACTGGGGCATGACAGTATCAGTATTTTGCAAAATACCAAATTAGTTTTTACGCTCGTTGAATCGCCACGAAACTTATGCCATTAGACTCGCAGCGTCTGACTTGTCTTGTGACCCGAGTTTTGCTCGATTCTGAGTAAGTCATGGAATTGCTATTTTGTGGGCTCCACGATTCGACTTGACGAGCAATTTTATGATTGACTCACCGGAATCCAAAACTAGACATACCGTTGAGTTCGTAATGTCGATTAGGATTCGTTTGGCCTATAATTTTTTTATTTAGAGACTTTTATCCTTGGCACACTTTTCGGTGCAAGGTGGGCCACATGTGACTCCGCTTTGGCCCAAAATTAACGTTTTAACCCTCTCTCCAAATTGGATGAAAGGGTAGTGTTTTCTGACCATCTCACTTATTTCAAGACCGTTGGTAAGGTCTATTTCAGCATCCAGAGATGTTTATTCAGCTTTCGTATTTCCTGGTTCGTTGCACTTATGGTCTTGCATTGTTTCAGCACCAAACCATTGCCAGGCAAGTATATATTTCCACGATTACTGCTTATTTATATTTATTTATGCATGTTTCATTTCTATTATTTAGTTTCTTATTATTTTATATTATTAAACTGCGCATCCAAGAAAACTTGGGCGCAACGACGAGATGTGTCGTTATTTGTCCTTTTATTGATATTATGCATATTGACTTAGAGTAAAGAGACTACACCATTACTTTGAGGTATCATTATGTTTTATTTGGCCATGACATAGGTGTTACACGAGTTGTGAGTCTCATTTAGATCACGGACTTGTATATTGACTGATCATCAGTACGTATGGAACGTGCGATATGAATAACTGCTAATAGAGATATGCTAGAAGACTTAGCAGTTACTAGAGGTATTTGTGTGTCATGGATGTGACACGTTAGAGCATGGGGTAGGGAGAACAATGAGTAAGCGTTTGTGACTCCTTTACACTTTCCTTTATTTGCCCGTAAGCTCCATCGGAGATGCGAGGCGTTATGACCCCATTATTTACTGCAGGCCTATGACGATCGAAAGACGTTATGCCCGTGGCCCCTGGATCGCCGAGAGAACTATGCCCATCCCATTATATTAGCCAGATAGTCCAAATGCAAGAAAGTTGTTCTTAAAACTATATATCACATAGACGGTTAGGCGACCACTTTTGGATGTTTATTTTCAGTATATTGTGGCATGCTTCTATGTATCTTGTTACGTCCCTCTGAGGACCTTGTATCTTTCCAGTGTAGACAGTTATGACTATTTGCAGGAGCACAGTTCAGGACTTGCTACATCTTTCTCTTTCGAGGCGGACTTCCTTCGAGCCTCTCTGATCATTAGATGATGTATTTATTATGTTTTCTTTCATATTTAAGTTTGGTAGTGAATTTGTCTCCCCCCGACTATTTAGTTTCTTTGGATATTTCAGACGATTATTTTGATCTATTTGCTTCATTTATTTATTGACTTGTGCTGTGGATGCGATTAGTATCACCTGTGACTTATGATATTATATACCACTTATGAATTATTATTCATAATACAATGTACGTATGTGTTATGGTTTTCAAATATTGGAGTTGCCATATACATACGGCTGAAATGCTTATGTATTTCTAGTTCTACGTATTTTGGAACTAGAGCTCGACAAAAGATTTATAGAGTCATATGAAGCATTCAGAATATGCGAAGTGAAGCTCTTTATTGAGAATAACAGCAGTTACAAAGGCATGAATAGCCCCATTGAATATGTCAAGTTGGCTACAACACTCTTTGATCTCTCTTTCTTATAAAGGATTTCTACCGTTCCATGCATCATGTCTTCATATATCCAAGCTAAGGCTTCGCACTTGAGAACCTGAAAAAGGGTACCCACAAACGTGGGTCAGTACGCAACTTGCACTGGTGAGAAGGAAAATCCACTCACCTAAATCGACACTAAGTGATCATGTGTCACGACCCGCACCCGGGGTGTGGACACGAATACGTGGGTACGTCCATCCTACGCTATAACATTGGCGGTAGAATGTTATCTAGGTCAATAATACTATCTAAATATCTCACACAATATATATAATATACCTGTTATGATATCTCAACTCCAAATGGAGGACAATATGATAATATAATGATAATCAATACTCAATCATAATATAAAACTAGAGAAAGATAATGGCATGATATGAAATAGAAGAATAGAGTTACAAAGTCACAATACAATCCAACCAAGTCTAATAGTCTAGCCATAACACAATAGTCTTAACATATATATACATGCCAAAATATCGAAATGGGAACATATCCAGTATAATAAAGAAATAACTAAGTCTCCTCAACAGCTGGCACTGGCTCAATCTGCTCTACGGGTGCTATCTTAACTGGCTCGCCATCATATGGTCCGTAGTGTGTAGGACACCAGTCCTCTAAAGAATCATCTAAAAAATATATCCAGTCAGAATTGGAGCAAAGTATAACCCAATAGCAGTTCCAATAATTAACAGAAACTATGAAACAGTAATGGCAATAAAAATAAATGATGGAAGCAACTAGAATAGTAAATATCACGAAAATGAAATATCACGATAAGTAATAGAATAATTGAGAGCAATATGGTAAGGAACATCACTGTAATAAATTGGAATGAAGGAAATATAATAATAATAAGTGTCTTAAAATATTAGCAAGATATGTGATCGGCTTGGGCCTAATACGATCTATAAATAAAAGGGAGCTAGCTTAACCACATATAAGTTGCTTGATCTGCTAGCTATCACGGGCTACACTACATCACATGCTATAAGATATGATCACATATCCACTAATACTTTCCCTCCCTCCCGACTAGTACACAGATCTAAATCACGATACGTTATAACACGTATATCACAATGCTCGGTCTATAATATCATGCACCATGATCACGGTCAATATAATCATGAAGATATCATGGTAATAACTGAGTAATCATGAAGAATGACACAACAATGACTGAGTAATCACGATAATAACATCTCATGACGAGGACCCACGCATACCAATCCCTATAACATCGTATCAGAAATCAAGTATCTCAATAATAAATACATGTAACATAGAGACTATCAAATAAGGAAATTATCTAAGAATGTACTCACCTCTGGTCATGAAAAAATGGTATGACTCGGTGTTCGAACTGGTGTCACGCAGACCTATATATGAAATATTATGTTATTTGGCGTAATGGAGGGATAAACAAGCTTAAAATGCACTAAATATGATATTCTAGGTCAAGAGTCAAGACTAGGTCACACTAGTCAAACCAGGTCAAACTAGGTATTTACCTTGGTTTTAGGTCCATACCTAGCTTCTAGGTTGATTACAAGGCTATCTAAAAGCATAAAAAATATGCATCCATGCGTCCAACAACCATGCGCCCCAAAGTAAAGCTCAGAAGAGATTGGGTCATAGAATCACCCATGCGTCCCAATTAGCCGAAGCAGCTTTGGCCGCAGATAGACCTGACGTAGCATCATAGCAATAGGAATGTCCCTGACACAGAATCCTGACAAATTTTTTTTTTGAATGCCTCAAAAGACGTGAACATACTAAACGACATAAGTCTCATGTCAGAACAGAACTTTACTCTCGATGGATGTGTAGTGCCATATGTACAGCAAAACTGGCCCCATGCGTCATAGACTCCATGCGTCCCATGTGTCTCTGGCCCTACGTGTCCCACTCCATGCGTTCCATGCGTCCCTGACCCCATGCATCCCTGACTCCATGCGTTCCATGCGTATCTGGCCCCATACGTCCCAGACTCTAAGCGTCCCATGCATCCCTGGCCCCATGCGTCCCAGGATCCATACGGTCTATGCGTCTCTGGCTTCCTGCGTCCCAGACTCCATTCGTCCCATGCGTCTCTAGCTATATTTATTTTAAAGTCCATAAAGACCAAATCTTGCTGTTACAACATGAGTGATTCTCTCCAACCAACTATGGACCAGGTGTCAAGCTGACCAAGTCACGCCCACAAAGGACGAGAACAACCTAAATCTTCAGTAACAGAAAATCCCAACAAGCGCCCACGAATCAACTTGGCCCGCTCACGGTTACAGCTGCACCCTATTAAGGAGGAACACGTGGTTGTAGAAGCATGAAAAATATGCTGCAGAGTTATACGCAATATTTTAGTGCTGTGTGGCTTAAGACTTGACTTCAGAGCCATCGGCGTACAAACAGAGCTTCATCGCTAGTACATCATAAAATATAAGCTCCAGGACAACCCGCGTAATGCAGTATTTCTAGGCTACTTCAGTGTAAAGAGGTTGTTACATCGCCTTTAGGGCGTAAAACTTATCTGCTTTTAATGCAACATAGAAGTGTACGAGGAACGCTTCAAATTCCTCGAATGAACCTGTCAGATCATGCAGTGAACCTGAATCCTAACAAAGAGTATTGCACAACTATCCAGACGACGACTGTAATGATGGTGCGGCACAGAGACCTAAAACCGTCGTTTAGTGACATTTCCCTGATACAAACTGCTTTTACGCATACAAGGGAATACGCTGCCTAGTTTTACACAGGCAGATGTGAGCTTTTACGCTCAGCAGAAGACAAAATGAACTGCTACGTCAAAAGCTGCTCTTCACACAGAGTTCGAAGCACGTCTCTGCAGTTAATGCGCAGGATAGGGGCAGATCTCTGCATTTAATGCACGGGATTTGGTTCTATTTTCAAAGACTGGGTGAGCCATAATTACGGCTAATACGTCCACATTATTACTTTTGCATGTTACGCAACCTGGCTATTTTCAGCTATAGGAGCACGCTGTACGCTATCTCCTCAGAATACGCCAACTCAGGCTACATTTGTATTTGTGCGTAATAAGGCTATTTCGTCCAGAATATGCTCAAGACCTCAGTCAAGGAAGGACGAGCGGCTATCTTTACGCCGACTACCTATCCGTACAACATCATGCTTCTACGCCTACGGGGCTTCTACGCCTACTTGGATTCTACGCCGATTCAACCTCTACTTGACTTCTATGCCAACTCGATAACTATTCGGCTTCTACGCCTACTGGGCTTCTACGCCTACCTGGCTTCTATGCCAGTTTGACAACTATTTGTCTTCTACACCATGGTGACAGTCATTGGCTTCTACGCCAATCTTTTCTACGCGAGGGACAGTTACCCACGTGGCTTGCATGCCGTGATCTTCGTAGCATTTATACACATTACCTATTAATGGGACATGCGTCACACGCTCATTCAGAAGACCATTTATATGTGGGTGGCAGTTATTGTAATCGCCGCGTAAAAAGTTTTATACTCTCCACTATCCGGCTTTTACGCCGACTGGACGGTTACTGTCACTAAAAACCCTATAAATAGAGACCTTTGTTGACAGAGGTCGGAGGGGAGATAGAGGTCGAAGAGTCGAATTCAAGAGAGAAAATGTCAAAAAATCGGAGAACAGAGGTCAAGGTCTTTGACAACGAGAGTTCAACCTTTCTTGCAACCTTTGAAGCTTCTACTTCTTCTACAACACTTCTTCATCATCGTGTGGTCCAAGGGACAAAGTGATCGACCGCAGATCAGACTCCTATAGCAATATTTACCCAGATTAAAGTTTGTACTTAACATCCTCGTATAGGATTAATAGTACTTCTTGTTTGTAAATCTAAGAAAGGGTTTTGTATAAACCTAGTTTTATATCTTACGTTTATTATCAAACACAAGATGGCGACTCTGCTGGGAAAAACTTTCTCATCTGACGAGAAAACTATTGCTCAACACGATGAAGTATCAGTAGGATCAATAAAGAAGACCTTGGTCATCCAGTTTGACTAATCTTCCTACGAAGACATGCTTCGAGCAGGGGGTAGCTCTCACTCTCTCTCTGTCCAAGATAATAGAAAATTGCGTAAGGTGTAGATGCCCCGGACATCCCCTACCATTCCTACCGACTCTCTGATTTCTCCGACCAACAAGGTTGTAGCTTCGCAACCTTCACGCTCTGCGCGTAAAACTCTATCTCCCGTCTGTGATATGGCAGACAAAACTTCCGGCAATGTCTCAGTGCTAGTCCAGAAGCCTACTCCGCGCTCTGCGCATAAAATACTGTCTTCCGTCATTGGCGGAACAGACAAAACTTCTGGCAATGCCTCAGCGCCAATCCAGAAGTCTACTCCGGGCTTTGCGCGTAAAACTCAGTCTTCCGTCGCTGGCAGAACAGACATAACTTCTGGCAATGCTTCAGCGCCAATCCAGAAGTATGCAATGTGCCTTGCGCGTAAAAACTCGTCTCCCGTCACTGGTGGGGCAGACGTAGTTTCTGACAATGCCTTAGCACCAAGTCAGAAATTTTAAAAGCGCTTTACGCGTAAAAATACCTCTCTCGCTTATAAGAAGCCAGAGGATCCCTGCAATCTTCACAAGGGAAAACAATTGGCGAATTTCCCGACCTCTCGGCTTTTACGCCACCAAGAAAAGAATCTGCCTGGTCTTCAGATTACGCGGAACGCTGATGGCAGTTTGAGGACTTCTCATAGTTTACGCCAACCTGAATATAGTTCCAAGTTACGCCAGGTCGAGCCCCGCAGCGTAAAGAAGGCCTTGTCTGTGGATAGATACGCTCTTCATGGATCCTGTGCTACTCACATGGCTGAACTGCTGTATACCTACGGCAGAGAGAGGGTTGGAGTTACCAATATCCGCATTCCGACTAATGTAAAAAGGCAGAATAAGCCTTCTTCTTTCTATTCTTCGGTTAATTCCCCTGATTTGCGTAATTTCTTGATCCATAAACGCAATGGTAGGGGTCAAAACCGAGATTCATATCCCCTAACTACCAAGCATGGGGAGATTATGTGGGACGTAGCTTCAACATCCAATATCGTCATGACGGATGGGCCATATGAAGAAACAGTCTTTATCATTCCACCTACAACGATCAGCATCAAATAATCTTCGGTCGAATGCAGAATAGACCAATTGTACAAGAAGATTCGCAAGAGTCTAATGTTGGCAAAATACAAATCCACAAGTATAGCCCCCAGGCTTTAAAGATTATACAAAGCATGGGTTACGATCTGAAATTGAAGCAAGGTCTCAACCATGGAAAAGGCAGACGAACACCGTTGCACGGTGGCCTCCACTGTCAACGAAATTGTTTTGGGTTGGGGTATACTGCATCTCTTGCAAACTCTAAAACTACAGATTCTGATCCTGTAATTCAAGAGGCAGGTCCTTCTAGACCAACTTTGGTGGACAGACGCAACAACATGTCTGGGGGTAGACTCCCTCCATAAAATAGAGCAGCATCCAAAGCTGGGGGTAGTGTTCCTTCTGTGTCCGAAGATGATGCGACTAAAACCACCTTTCCTGAAGATCGTAAAACTCAGGCATCGGGAGCCCGAAGGAAAAAGGGGACTTTCTCCTTCAATGAAGATAACATCGTTGAAATCTTCAATATATTGATGAAGGAAAACAAGCTTCGGCTGCCCAACATCAGGTACCCTGAAAGGGCTGGCAAGGTCGATAATCTAGAATATTGTCTCTTTCATCGGTATGTTCATCATTCTACAAGGGCATGCTACATATTGAAAAGGAGAATCCAGGAGTTGATCGACGCAGAAGTCATCACTCTGCATTTATAAACAAGCTGATGGTCACTGCAAATTAATCTCACTTCAAAATGTGGCAATTTGCATCTCCCCAGCGGAGCAACCTTCAGGTCTATCCCCACTAAGTAAATCACTCTCCAGTAAAGTTTTTGGACTCGGTTCATGTTCATATTACCTCTGAACAAACTTTTTCGAGTTTTGACTATCGATTATCATGTCCATATTACCTTTGATATCGGTTGTCATCTCAACTTAACACCTGTAATTAATTCTAAGTACGCCAGTGGTGTTGAGTCCACAAAAATCTGCTATATTCATATTACCTCTGAGCAGATATATACCTCCATTCTCAGTGGAGGATCTACTCAAAAGTTTGTCATGTTCATATTACCTCTGAACAAAATTTTTCGAGTTTTGACTATCGATTATCATGTCCATATTACCTCTGATATCGGTTGTCATCTCAACTTAACACCCATACTTAATTCTAAGTACGCCAGTGGTGTTAAGTCCATAAAAAACTGCTATGTTCATATTACCTCTGAGCAGATATATACCTCCATTCTCAGTGGAGGCTCTACTCAAAAGTTTGTCATGTTCATATTACCTCTGAACAAACTTTTCTGAGTTTTGACTATCGATTATCATATCCATATTACCTCTGATATCGGTTGTCATCTCAACTTAACACCCGTACTTAATTCTAAGTACGCAAGTGGTGTTGAGTCCACAAAAAAACTGCTATGTTCATATTACCTCTGAGCAGATATATACCTCCATTCTCAGTGGAGGCTCTACTCAAAAGTTTGTCATGTTCATATTACTTCTGAACAAACTTTTCCGAGTTTTGTCTATCGATTATCACGTCAATATTACCTCTGGCAGAGTTTATCCTAAACTTATTACTTGCACTTTTGTGCACAACAAGTAATAGGTCCACAATGGAAACGAAGAGTTCACGTCCATATTACCTCTGAACTATTTTCATATTCCTCAACGGAGAAAAAGTCAGTTCATGTTCATATTTTCTCTGAACTACGTCTTTCCACCATCCCCACAGGGTCGTATTTTACAAACATCTATATTACCTCTGTCGGGATTTGTCTCAAACTCATTACTTGCACTAACGTGCGCAAAAAAGTAGTGGGTCCACAAAAATATCCCCAGCATAATGTCTTTACTAGCTAGAGACTTGTTTCGAACTTATTATTTGCACTCCAATGTGCGCAACAAATAATAGGTCCACCAAAAATCCCCCAGTGGGTTGTCCTCAACAAAAACGGTATTGTACTACGTCCATATTACCTCTAGTACAAATACCCGAATTTCATACAAACAATCATAAAGGAATAGAAGGCCCTTTTTGATTGAAAGAACGTTCTCAAACGACGCTTACGGATGAGCCAAACCTAATGAAAACCTTATAATGGCTCTTATCAAACTTCAAATTCCCTAAGAAGTACTATGCTTAATCTCCCTTGCTTAAATGGAGTATGATGAAGATCTCAATCTGGCGACACTATATACAAAGATTAACTGGATCACATTCTATCAGGATTCATGTGACCTCCGAATAGATATCCTTAAAACTAATTTGTAAACCTATCATATTCATATTATCTCTGATAGTGTTTAGTATACAAATTTAGTTGGATTATATTCTTTCAGGTTCGTGTTAATTCTGAATAGATTTATATTCAGCAAAACCTTAACGAAAGTATGTCATGTTCATGATACCTCTGATATCACTTTCACCCTACCCTTATCGTTTATATTCCAAAATTATGGGTCCACCAAAGTCAGATAAAGTCTCTTCATTATCCCCAGAAAGAGCAAATTACATAAAAAAACAAAAAGGTACATCATTTGGGAGGAGCAATTAAGTCGCGAATCTGTTGCACCAGAGCGACCATTCTCTCATCCCTGGAGCTCAAGACGTCGGCGCGAGCCCGCTCCAACCTTGTCGCCTCATTGTTTAAAGCAGATAGCTCGGATCGATCATGTACACCTGCGTGGATGACACCTACATGCGTCAGGTTTTGCTGATCCGTCTCCATTCGATCCTTCAACACATCGCGAGCTGTTGATAAAGAAAGAGCCTTCTCCTTGGCCTTAGCGAGGTCGTCTTCCAATTTGTGGACCCTCGCTTCTTCTTCCTCATATTCGGCCTCGCACTGAGCCAACTGGGGGATGACATACCCCAATACGGCACGCTCCTGATCCATCTCCTGCTGCAGTTCCTGGACAGATTTGTTCAGAGATTCCATTTGCCCAGTAAACTCTGCAGTTAAGGAGTCATATCTAGCTTGAACGAGACCGTCGATGCTGCCCTGGGATAGTTGCAAATAATTATTAATGGGTTGTTCCAAACCATTAACTATCTGCTCCAGTGCATCAGCTCTCCCAGTATCGTTGAAATCTTTGATCGATACTATCACAAACTGGGAGGACCTCCTCAGAGCCTCGAAGCCTAGATTCTTCTCCAGCACCATTGATATCAGCGTCTTCAAAATAGTATAGAAAAGACTAGTATGCTGCTCAATCAACATGGCAAAATCAGGTTGGACGCTGGGAGTGGCTACAATATCGGAGAATCCCCTTCCAGGAACGACTGCAGAAGGTGTCATCACAGTCGTTACTTCAGTAGAGGATGCGACAAAGGTAGAGGCATCGACAACGGCCGAAGTGGCTGAAATACTCAAAGGAGGCATAGTCGTAATGACAGGCTCATCCTCCTCTTGAGATATCGGAACCGTCTCGGGCGAGCCGACACCCGAAAAGGTTTTCTCTTCAAAGTCGGGCACCTCCGTGTCATCGATAGTAGCTGCAACAAAGCCAAAAGTTGCGTCGACGCTGTCCTCCCCGTAGATGTCTTCCCCTGAAAAGAAGACAAGAAAAATTTAATATCAACATGATGTTTATTTTTCTAAAAAGAGGCGTAAAGACGATATTTACCCATGGCCGATGGTATATATGGCGCGTCTGCAGCCAGTACAGCTAAATCATGTCTTAATGATGCTAAGCGAGTTGTCATACCTGGAGAAGAGGGTGTGCCAACGGAAACTGGCAGGTATTCTTCCAGGTCTTCACCGAGATCCAATCGAGGTTCATCAGGTGGAATCTCGCTGGGTATACTTACAGACGCGGCAGGGGTCTCTCCCGTCGCTGGTCTAGATAAAGATATTCTTATTTGGCTTATTCCCGAAGGCAATCTCGTACCACTACCTGAAATGGTAGCAGCAACAGTAGCCTCGAGCAAAGATTCTCCGACACTGCCAGCCGGAATTATGGAGGTTTCCTCTCTAATAGGCGAGGGACCTCTAATCAAAGGATCATCCCCAACAGGGGAGACATCAGGCCTACTCCTAGGAGCCTCATGACTGAAAATCCTAACAGGACTACCAACAGTCTTTTTCTTCTTGCGAGGGGAAGCCTCCTTCAGAACAGGAGCCCTTCGCTTTCCAGGGATAACCAGAGGCTCTACAGGCGGAGGTATTGTTCCCCTTGGCACTGCCAGCAAAAGCTCATCTGGATTGACAGAGTCTTCACCCTCATTAGAGGAAACTGATGGGAGTTCCTCTCTTCCCGCGGACTTAGAAGAAGGCAACCTAAAACTTTCACGCATATCAAAATCGCGATAGAAGGTATTGGAGGCCACATAAAATTGGGCGTACGAGTGGAGGATGCGCAACTCCATGGAGAGAGAAGTCACTGGTATAGTAAAGGCCGCTCCAGTACAACCCATTATGAAGTATCGCCATCCTCTTGCTCCGTCAATAAGTCCACCTCTGGACTTGAAGCTGGTGATGGCGTTTCCCACGTGCAACTGGTCATACCCGAACTGCCTGGCGAACCGACTAGGCAGATAGGGCTCCAAAAAGTAGTGATCCTCACTTCTGTATAACAAATGGGAAGGTCTATTATAGACCAACCAATAAAAAGCTTCAGGAGAAAGAACGGTCTTTCCTTCACCTAAATCCTGAAGTCGCATCCCCTGTTGATTGAGATGTATAGTGGGGACGGTACAGAAGAGCTTCCAGCTGTGAGCAAAATTTAACGTTCGCCGACAGTCTAAAACTGTGGTCACGTTCCAGGTGGAATTCTTGTAATTCAATAAGAAATTATTTCCCGAACTACTAGCAGAGCCGGGAGACATCACTCTGGGGTTATGAAGAATTAACCATCCCATCAGATACAGGAACGATAATTTTACCCTGGGAAAGCTCTCACGACGAGTTTTGTCTGCAAGCAGCCCATCAGTCATGGCCCTCAGGCCAGCTTGTATTCGGTATACCATGGCAGGGAGCAGGCCCAGTCTTGCCCCAAATACCAAACGTACCGCAGGCCATAAAGTGTTACAGTGAATGCGATCCGAGGATGCAATGTCGGGTACTACCAGTCGGCGCAGCCATATAGAGAGGAAGCCAGCCAGTTGATCTTCTTTGGACAGAGGCCTGCGATAATGCCTCAAATAATTGTAGGCTTTAGTACCTGCAGGATATTTCCCTATCCCTTCATCGAGGATTTGATCTGAAGCCCCAGCGTCTTCAATAAGGTCATCGACTACTTGAGCACTAAGCACGCTCAGAAAGCTCAAAGGCCTATCCCTGCTATCCACGACTTTGTCTGGCTTAGCATCTCTAGCCTGATGGAAAAAGATGTAGGACGCCCATTTGTTGGTATGAGCCAAATCAGAGGGCTCATTATAGAAGGCGGTGCACGCTAAATAGTGGCACATCAGCTCCTGGTATACCGCCACCACCCGAGGGTTTGTATCACCCAGCTCTCGGTTTGTGGGAACGTACTCTTCATAAGGAGTGTCCCCCATTGGCAGTCTTAAAATCTCTGCCATTTCATGAAGGGCCAATCCCAACTCCCCCAATAGAGTGGCGAAAGTCCCCGTGAGCGAGATATATTGCTCCATCAAAGCCAAAAATAGGCTGGGGTTGAGAGGTAACCCAACACTGGTAGCCTCCACAGCTTCGTACAGACCAATGCTCTCCAGGTCCATCTGAAAGTTCTTCAGGGCCCAGGCAGCTAAACGAACCCATCGAAGATTGGTAGGGGCAAGCCACCCATTGGTCCGAGGATTAACCTTGGGGTATACTCCTCCATGCTCCATGAAGTCATTGCAGAAAGTTGATAATTGGACTGGCTGGAATAATGCAGTGTCTTCACTCGGGACAATGCCCGGAAATAATCCCCTGAAAGGTATGACAGGACTGGAAGGGCAGCTTACAAATGACCCTCAGTCAGATCCTTTCTGGTAAAATATCTTCCCCGGCTGGCCGTGAAGATTGGGAGTCAGAGTCCACGACATCCTCCTCGGATGTGTGGCATGGTAGAATGCCAAGATAGGGTAATCTCTCGATATCTTGGGCAGATACAGGACCAGGCCCCTGGCAAGAAAAACCCAATTTTCTTTCTTGGGCTTCGTCTGGGATTGTTTGTGAATTATATTCCCGAAGAGGAAAGCCAGTTTTATGTATTTTGCCACGTCTATATATGTCAGGGGCTCTCCGTTGATCATACTCAACAGCATTCGCTCTCCTTGAGACGATATCAGGATTCTCCTTCCTTCAGGATACTAGGGTCCAGAAATAGGAAATGTCACATGGGACAAATCCTCCAGGTAATTGGAGTTCCGTATCCCAGCGGCAGAACCCATCAGCTCAGCCAACAGAGGTATCTGCAAGTCCACTACAAAATACAAGAAGAACAAGTCAGTTTCTATACTAGACATTACAATCTTGCAGCTTATGCCGAAGATCAACAGTCTGTGCTTTTATGCCAAGACTGTGAAAACTTGAGTTTTTACGTTGGAACATATTTCCAAGGCGTAAAATTCAAGGTTGGCAGTATACAGTCTGTGTTTTTACACTAGACTGACAAAGTTTGAGTTATTACGCCAAAATTTTCATCCAGAGCGTAACACCCAAAATTTGTATTATACGCCAAATTTTGACAATCGAAGCTTTTACGCCAGACTGTGAAAATATGGAGTTTTTACGCTGACACATTAGGAATGTGGGCATAAAAGATAAAACATCTCTGTGCATCATCTTCCTCGAAGAGGCTATCAGCACAGAAAATGACCTAGCGCATTCACGTACAACGTGTGCGAAGGGTTTTCTTCGTTCTTGTCGTCCCAAAAGCTTTACCTATGACACCCGGTGCACAACTTGATGGTGGGACACTTCATTCAGAGCGAGGTTCGCCCTGCCCGATGGGAGTCGCTCTTGCTTGGGCAGCGGAGCGAGAAGAGGAAGCAGCCTTCTTTCCCTTAGAGGAGAAGATCGGTTTTGGTGCCATTGCTAAAGACTCAGAATGCTCAGAGAGGAAACGAAGAAAAGTGCTCAAAGAGATGAAGGGTTTTCTTTTGCAAAAGACAGGTGAAGAATTTTCTTTCTGAAGGCCTTGGGGTATATATAGAGTTCAGATGGACTCCTCGAATCCCTAACCAAATCCGATATTTAATATTTGGTTATGATTGGGGACCACGTCAGCCTACTACTCAGGGAAGGTGGACAGTCAACGAATTCAAAAAGTTTTTCGCGCAGAGCAGATTCATGATTTTACGCCAATGAGCTTTTTACGCTCGGCAGCTACAAATCTTCGGTTTTACGCTCAGAGGCTATAAGTCTATGGTTCTACGCCCGGATGCTTTTACGCTCGGTAGCTTTTACGCTCGAGAGGCTACAAACCTACGACTTCACGCTCAGAGGCTACAAATCTATTATTTCATGCTCAGAAGCTTTTCGACGCTCGGAGGCTACAAATCTACGACTTTACGCTCGGAAGTCTTCTTTTCGGAGGCTATAAATCTACAGTTTCACGCCTGGATGCTCTCATGCTCAGCAGCTTTTACACTCGAAAGGCTACAAACTTATAATTTTATGCTCATCTATATTACAGATCTATGACTCTCCGTATATCTCGAAATACGCAAGCCAGAGTATGTGTATATCTGAACAAATTCCCAAGTCGACCCGATGAACTCCGGTAATCATCTTGGTATGGTAAAGGAAATATGGGAATAATAGGTTAACTTATCAGCCTTTATATAGGCAAAAGAGAATACACCGAATCCCAACAAATCCCCAAAAAGCTGCCAAGAAATCAGCCTCGAAGAACGAGTCAGACTTGACCGTTTCATGCTTCATTCAAAGTGTTTCAAATTACGAGGAATTTGAAAACTTTGAAGAGGGTCTTGTAGAAGCATGAAAAATACGCTGCAGAGTTATACGCAACATTTCAGTACTGTGTGGCGTAAGACTTGACTTCAGAGCCATCGGCGTACAAACAGAGCTTCATCGCTAGTACAGCGTAAAATATAAGCTCCAGGACAACCCGCGTAATACAGTATTTTCAGGCTGCTTCAGCGTAAAGAGGTTGTTACATCGCCTTTAGGGCGTAAAACTTATCTGCTTTTAATACAGCATGAAAGTAAAGGAGGAACGCTTCGAATTCCTTGAATGAACCTGTCAGATGATGCAGTGAACCTGACTCCTGACAAAGAGTACTGTAAAACTATCCAGACGACGGCTGTAATGATGGTGCGGCACAGAGACCCAAAATCGTCGTTTAGTGATATTTCCCTCATACAAACTGCTTTTACGCATACAAGGGAATACGCTGCCTAGTTTTACACAGACAGATGTGAGCTTTTATGTTCAGCAGAAGACAAAATGAACTGCTACGTCAAAAGCTGCTCTTCGTACAGAGTTTGAAGCACGTCTCTGTAGTTAATGCGCAGGATGGGGGCAGATCTCTGTATTTAATGCACGGGATTTGGTTCTATTTTCAAAGACTGGGTGAGCCATAATTATGGCTAATACGTCCACATCATCACTTCTGCATGTTACGCAACCTGGCTTTTTTCAGCTATAGGAGCACGCTGTACGCTATCTTCTCAGAATACGCCAACTCAGGCTACATTTGTATTTGTGCATAATAAGGCTATTTTGTCCAAAATATGCTCAAGACCTCAGTCAAGGAAGGACGAGCGGCTATCTTTACGTCGACTACCTATCCGTACAATATCAGGCTTCTACGCCTACGGGGCTTCTACGCCTACTTGGCTTCTACGCCAATTCAACCGCTACTTGGCTTCTATGCCAACTCGATAACTATTCGGCTTCTATGCCTACTGGGCTTCTACGCCTACCTGGCTTCTATGCCAGTTTGACAACTATTTGGCTTCTACGCCATGGTGACAGTCATTGGCTTCTACGCCAACCTTTTCTACGCGAGGGGCAGTTACCCACGCGGCTTGCATGCCGTGATCTTCATAGCAGTTATACACATTACCTATTAATGGGACACGCGTCACACCCTCATTTAGAAGACCATTTATACGTGGGTGGCAGTTATTGTAACTGTCGCATAAAAAGTGCCATACTCTCCACTATCCGGCTTCTACGCCGACTGGACGGTTACTGTCACTAAAAACCCTATAAATAGAGACCTTTGTTGACAGAGGTCGGAGGGGAGATAGAGGTTGAAGAGTCGAATTCAAGAGAGAAAAGGTCGAGAAATCGGAGAACAGAGGTCAAGGTCTTTGACAACGAGAGTTCAACCTTTCTTGCAACCTTTAAAGCTTCTACTTCTTCTACAACACTTCTTCATCATCGTGTGGTCCAAGGGACAAAGTGATCGATCGCAGATCAGACTCTTATAGCAATATTTACCCAGATTAAAATTTGTACTTAACATCCTCGTATAGGATTAATAGTACTTCTTGTTTGTAAACCTAAGAAAGGGTTTTGTATAAACCTAGTTTTATATCTTACATTTATTATCAAACAGTGGTACCCTCTAGCATCCATGCGGCCCAATATATGCGCGCCCAAGGATGATTATACATACCCGGGTAGCCTGCACAACAAAAAGAGAAAAAAAATAGAGAGAGAGAGAGAGAGAGAGAGTGTGTAAACCCCCTCGACCAAATTTGAGTTTACTTAGCTTAGATAGAGAGATTAGGGTTAATTTGGTGCAAATTAGAATTTATACACAGAGTTTTATTTATTGTGCAATATTTATATTACTTAGTGCACCTTACCATTGTTTCGATATTTAGAGCACTACACTAGCTATTACCCTCAAATAAATTTCATATACTTTTTCTAGACATGCCAGCCTACTATTCTGACCCTTGTGTAACTCACAAATACTCTTTCTTGTGCTTCATTTTAGTTGCACAAAATTGTTACAAACGTCCGTGCTTAAATTTAATTAATTCCAACTCTGCATTCTTTGTCCGTTCCAATCGAAATTGGGACACAATATCAACCCATTTTGTCCAACCCAAATTATGACATTATTCTATTCTAAGTCTACTACGTCCACGACGCTTGTGTTCCACCCAATTTTAACCCCATGTATTTCCAATTAATTAAAGAATATCATGTGCATTAATTTTAATTAAATTAATGTAATGATCCAACCTCACTCAAAACTAGACCCAACTCCAACCCAAACCCAAACCCATACTCACACCCTCAAGACTCATACTAAACACCATACACTATTCTAGCCCACTACACAACACCAAACATGGTGTTTTGCCACATCCAATCCCAAATTCTAATTATTGTGCAATTTCCTAATTGTTCAGGGACTTTTATGAAAATAAGCCATGAGGTGCCCTCCTCTCATTGGTCCAACCACATGAAGAATGAAACCCCCTCCCTTGACCGATCCACTTTGGGTTCCCTCCATTTTGTTGTACTCTACACAACTTTATGTAACAACATCTCCATCCTACATTTTAAACCCCTTAAATCCTAGACACATGTTCATCATGTGGAGGCTTCCCTCAAACCTAAGAAACTACGCCAGCCGGCCCTAATCCCTAGGAGCACTCCCCCTCTCTCTCTCCTACAAATACTACCTACACTCTCTGTCTAAACCTCACACCAAAACCCATCTACACCTAAGTAAAACCCTAGGAAATACTAACACCAACACCTCCCTCACCACTCCCCCTCACCACCCGACCTCCTCCCTCAGCTCACCAATGCCCCCTCTGCCTTCGGCCACCCAGGACCCCACTTTTCCTCCCGTCCGCCCTCATCGACACCCCCAACAGCTATACCCCCAACACCACCATCAACACCACCACCACCACCACCCGACCACACCCCTGACCGACTCCCCTCGGCTCACTCCGCCGCCTCAGCCACCCTCGGCCACCGCCACCATCACCCCCGACCACCTACGACCCCTCCCCCGCCGGAGCTTACCCTTGGCCACCTCCCCAACCGCCGCTGCAGCCGCTGCAACCGCTGCAACTGCTGTTGCTGCTGTCGTGCCCCGTGCATGTTTCTTCCCCCCGTCGGAGCTCTCCCCCCCCTCGCCGGCGATGACTCGTACGGCGGACACCCCCCCTGGACACGACACAAGTACACTCTCACCTCATATTATACGAGTATATATATATGTATATCAATGTATAAATGTATAATTAGTTATATTATATATAGTATGTATATGTTATTAATTATATTGTATGTATATGTTATTAATGTATATACAATTTTTAATTTATTATGTGTATATACTATATAATGTATTATGTATAAATATACATGTACGATATTGTGTTTATGTATATATATACATATGTATATTTAAAATGTATACTTTATGTATATACGAATTTATGTATATATGTTGTTATTTTATATATATATGTATATGTATAAGTATGTGTATTATATTATTATGTATATATATATATGCTTATTTAAAATATATATATACGTATTACACTTTATGTTTATACATATTTATGTATATAGTTCTGTATATATGTTGTTATTTTATGTCTTATATGTATACGTATAGGTATATGTGTTATATTATTATGCATATATATATATATATATATATATATATATATATATATATATATATATATATATATATATATATATATATATGTACATACATATTTTATTTATGTATTTATGATTATTATGTATTTATGTACATATATATGTATATATGTACTATGTTATCCTAGTCAATTAAACAATAAAGGTGAAATTACGTATTCTTGTATTAAATGCTATTGTAGCATATTCTCGTAACATGTTAGGAACTGTATTTGGTGTACACGTAACTCGAGAAATGACACGTGTACGTTTAGCTACGTGCACACGTGATCCAACTAGATGGACAGTCGTGATCCTGCGTTAGTTCGTTACTGCAATATAGTGTGTCATAATCGTACTATTGTAGTGACTGTTGATGGTATTATTATATTATATATATAGGGTCACTGGATCATACAAGCGAGACTTCATGAGCAGGATATTGGCACTCGCAGCTAGAGGACTCAGGCAAGTATACCTTGCTTGATTTACTGTTTAATTTAAATCATAAACGGTTGTATGATATCTTGTTGCAATATACATATAACTGTGCGCGTTCGAGATTGACTCTGATGCAGTCAACGAATGCGTCGATGAGTAGTGTACTTGACCTAGTTGCTAGCAGACTCACCTACTATTGCGAGGATATTCTGATATCTTCCTAGATCGTGATACTTGTACACGCATCACGATAACAAACTCATATTGGGATACGGGTCCGCATACCCGACTAGCTTTCGGTACGTATGACATGCATCACGGTTTAGTACATAATTAGGGTTATCTGGTTAGATGAGACTTAGCATGTAGTTACGGGGTATGCACATCGTGTATTCAACTTGTATATCCGCATTGGGCGGGGAGAACAACTGATAGGCTTATGGGATACACACATTGGACTCTGTAGTATCCAGAGGAGCCACGGATCCAATGACTTTCTTTATTCAGATACCGCATTCTTCAGAGCGATACATATATATATATATATACATATATATATATATATATATATATATATATATATATATATATATATATATATATATAGATACCTCATTCTTCGGAATGATGGACGTTACATGGACATATACCATGCTCTTCAGAGTATGGACGTTATGCCTACACCTACCCATACGTACCCAGGTTGTCCTCATATTGCATTTACTTAGATGGTTAGCACACCCCTTTATTTTACTCAATATTATATATGGCATGCATTTTTGTATCTTGTTACGTCCCTCTGAGGACCTGGTTCTCTTCCAGATTTGGATGAGGCATATTATCCTACTGTGTACGGACCTGGATTGGAGACAAGGTACGCTTCCGAGGAGGAGCTAGAGGTGCTACCGTCAGAGTTCCCTTGATCATCTGGTAGGCCTTCCGTCTAGGACTGGAGCATTCCTTATCTAGTTAGCTGATGCTCTAGTCGTACTCTCTTTATTTTGTCTTCAGTACTCTTATTCATCATTTGTAGTGGGTTTGTTCCCATCGGACATATCTGGTTTGTACTATGACATTTCAGACTCTGCACTTATTTTCCAGTATTTATTTCAGTATTTCTTGTTGTATTATGGATGAGATTAGACACTGCCTGTTGTATGATAGTATTAGGCTTGTTAGTTTTAGGACAGCGTAGCACGCTTTGCTAGAATCCATTAAATTGGGATATCCTCGGAGACGTGTCAGCTGGCCAATGCCACGTGGCCTGGTCCCGTATAGATTGGGACTGGGGTGTGACATGGTTTTAGTGGTGGCCCATGCAGGTCTTGTTTATCGCTTGTGGTATGGTAACGTGCCCAGCGAGCCTGCAATAGGATAGAAATTACTAGGTCTCGTCCACTTGATTACGCCTTTGAACCTCTTTAGTATTTTTAAATATCTGCATCCTGTTTGATTGATTCTGTACTCTTTTAATAAAGTTATATCTCTTACAGCGAGATGAACCTACGCAGTGGATATGAGGCATATGGTGCCATAGTGCCATCCGCCACCGCACCGAGGGAGGAGATGTCCTAGGGACCACCCGTAGAGCAGTCTCAGCCACAGGCACCGGTGATCCCCCAGGCCCCGATGATACATTGGCACCAGACCTCTCCCAATGACAGGATACAGCGGCCGGAGGGCCAGACTTCTCAGACTGTCCCGATGCAGCACTTCGAGGGACAGACATCAAGGGCTACGCCGATGCCGCAGTCCGAGAGGCCGACATCTGAGGAGACGCCGATGATGCAGGCGGAGGTACCACTACCACCATCTCCACCATTTCTACCCCAGATGCCACCACCGGAGGGACGACCGCAGATATACCAGTTCTTCCAGGCGATGATGCATGCATAGTGGCATCAGACCGAGACCCTGAGACAGAGCTTGACTACGGTCAGGAATGCCCTATACTCCCAGTTCCTGCACTTGGAGCAAAGGAATTTGACTATGGACGCATACGATGCAGAGTTCAGTCGACTCAGCCGATTTGGTGCTGCTTTGATACCCAACAACCTGGAGAAGGCCAGGAGATTCCATCACGACCTTACCTTCGAGCTACAGAGGTATACCACCACACAGGCGAGGATATCTTATGAAGAGGTTCTTTCAGAGGCGAGGATCCAGGAGGCCATTGGCGGAGGAGCAAGACGTTCCAGCATGACCATACCAGCCAGAGTCTAGCCCGGAGCAGGAGGACCGATCCGTCGTCCAGGAGCACAGACGCAGCGGTGGATAGTGCCATACCAGCATAAAGAGATTCCGACTTGTCACCATTATGGCAAGAAGGGACACATTGTCAGAGATTGCCGGAAGAAGCTTGAACTGTGCATGATATGTGGAGCTAGTCAGCACCTTGCCAGAGACTGCCCGTAGCACAGAGATGTAGCCCCACAGACCGAACAGAGGCCAGTAACACCAGTCCAGAGGATACTACCCCCGACATGAGGTCAGCGTCTACCAGCACCCGAAGGATTTCAGAGGGGACCACCCTTGGCCCACAGGAGGCACAGTTTGATCGAGCCAGATAGCAGGCCAGAGGACAGAGGCACGGGCAGGCCTTTGTATTAGCAACAATTGAGGAGGAACCAGAAGGGGAAGCTATCATAGGTACCATTTTAGTTGCGTCATTGCCTGCGATTGCATTATTTGATTCTGGTGCTACACTATCTTTCATATCTAGTAGTTTCGTAGCCATGCATAGAGTAGCTACTTCTCCCTTACCTAAGAGTTGGAAGATTCTTACCAGAGGAGGCATCGTGCTGGTTACCAGCACTATTAGAACGTGCTCGATAGTAGTTTGTGGTAGGGAGATGAGATCACAATTTTTGGTATTCCCAATGCCAAACTTCGACGTTGTGTTAGGCATGGACTGGTTGAGCCAGTACAATGCCATACTAGATTGCCGGAGGGGTAGCGTCACTTTTAGACCGCCAGATCACCTAGAGTTCAAGTACATGTAGGGCACCATCGAGCGAGGAGCAGGACAGACAGCTGGAGCTTACATGGCTATGGAGACGGCACCCCCAGCAATTGTTGCAGAGTTCGAGGATGTTTTCTCGGAGGAGTTGCCAGGCCTACCGCCTGATAGAGAGGTAGAGTTCACTATTGAGTTAGTGCCTGGAGCAGCGCTGTTATCTTCAAATGTGTACCGGTTGGCGAAGAAGGAACTAGACGAGCTGAAGCTACAGTTAGAGGAGTTACAAATCAAGGGATTTGTCCATCCTAGTGCATCACCCTGGGGAGCACCAGTGTTGTTTGTACCAAAGAAGGATGGGATATTCCGTATGTGCATTGATTACAGAGCCCTCAATGCTTTGACTATCAAGAACAAGTACCCCCTGCCGCGGATTGATGATCTGTTCGACTAGCTGACAGGAGCAGTGGTGTTCACGAAGATCGACTTGAGATCGGGTTATCATCAGGTAAAGATGCGGAGTGAAGACATTCCAAAGACAGCATTCAGGACTCGTTATGGTCACTATGAGTTCTTAGTGATGCCTTTTGGATTGACAAATGCGCTTACTATATTTATGAACCTGATGAACAGAGTCTTCCACCAGTATCTGGACTAGTTTATGGTAGTCTTCATCGACGACATCTTGGTGTATTCAAAGAGCCACGAGGAGCATGGATAACACTTGAGGCTAGTGTTAGAGACGCTGAGACATGAGAGGCTTTATACAAAGCTGAGCAAGTGTGAGTTTCTCCTAGATTGTGTCACTTTCCTTGGATACGTTATCTCAGGAGATGGCATTTGGGTAGATCCAGCGAAGATTTCGTCAGTAGAGACGTGGCCGACCCCTACCAATGTCTCGAAGGTGAGGAGTTTCCTAGGAGTTGCCGGATATTACCGGAGGTTCATAAAGAACTTCGCAAGGATCGCAGAGCCGATGACCCGCTTGACCTGCAAGGAGCAGGAGTTCACCTGGACAGAGGAGTGTTAGACGGCGTTCGATGAGCTGAAGAAGCGTCTGACTATGACACCTATCTTGACCATACCTTCTGGACCCGGAGGATTCGCGATCTATACCGATGTGTCCAGGAAAGGATTAGGATACGTCTTGATACAACATGGGAAGGTTGTGGCCTATTCCTCTAGACATCTGAGGACCCATGAGAAGAACTATCCTACCCACGACTTGGAGCTTGTCGCAGTGATCTTTGCTTTGAAGCTTTGGAGGCACTATCTATACGAAGAACGAGTAGAGATATTCACAGATCACAAGAGCCTGAAGTACGTCTACACCCAGAATGACCTAAACCAGAGACAAAGACGTTGGCTCGAGGTGATGACAGACTTCGAGATCGAGCTACAGTACCATCCGAGAAAGGCCAATGTAGTAGCCGACGCTTTAAGCAGGAGGCCCATAGCATTCTTTTTGACCACCCAACAACATCGGTTGAGAGATCTAGAACAGTTGGGTATAGAGGTCATTGTGCCCGGAGTAGATGGCCAAATATCGAGTTTCTAGTTGCAATCGACATTAGTTGAGAGGATCAAGGCTGCCTTACCAACAGATGCCAGATTCCAGAGGCTTCGACAAAGGACAGAGGTCGGGATACAGACATGATTGCGCATACATAAGGACGGGACTTTAAGATGTGGAGACCGTCTCTATGTTTCGAATGGAGAGCTTCGTCAGGAGCTGATGTCGGAGGCACACAGTTCAATATACTCTATTCATCCAGGAGGCACGAAGATGTACAGAGACCTGAGGCAGTACTATTGGTGGCATGGAATGAAGAGGAAGATAGCCCGCTTTATGGCAAAGTGCCTGGTGTGTCAGCAAGTCAAGGCTGAGCATCAGAGGTCTGCAGGATTACTTCAACCGCTCCCGATACCTGAGTAAAAATGGGAGCATATTACTATGGACTTCGTTATGAGCTTTTCAAGGAGTCCTAGTGGTCGCAATGCGGTATGGGTAATCGTAGATTGACTCACCAAGTCTGCCCACTTTTTACCCTTTAGAGTTGGGCAATCTGCGAAAGTCTTAGCATATATGTATATGAAGGAGATAGTGCGACTACATGGAGTGCCAGTTAGTATAGTGTCTGACAGGGATACGAGGTTCATATCTTACTTTTGGCAGAGTATACAAGAGAGTCTCGGTACCCGCCTAAAGTTCAGCATATCGTATCACCCGCAGACAGATGGCCAGTCCAAGTGCACCATTCAGACGTTGGAGGACATGTTGAGGGCGTACATGCTTGACTTCAGTGGATCATGGGAGAACCATTTGCATTTGGTCAAATTTTCCTATAACAATAGCTATCAAGCAAGCATTCAGATGGCTCCCTATGAGGCATTGTATGGCAGGAAGTATCATTCCGTAGTATATTGGAGCGATGTAGGCGAGAGGCAGATTCTAGGGCCCGAGTTTGTTATTCGTATAGTGGAGAAGGTAAAGAAGATCCAAGGGCATCTGCGAGCAGCACATGACAGGCACAAGTATTGGCAAATGTGCATCGACGACCCCTAGAGTTCTAGGTTGGAGATCATGTGTTTCTGAAAATCTTACCTACCCGAGGAACCATCAGATTTGGAGGCAGAGGAAAGCTGAGTCCGAGGTACATCGGACCATTCGATGTGCTGGAGCGCATCGAAGAAGTTGCTTACAGATTAGCCTTGCCATAGACACTAGAAGGAGTTCATGACATCTTCCATGTATCTCAACTAAGGAGGTACATGCCAGATCCGAGTCATGTGCTTGACCACTCGGAGATCACCGTCGGGCCGAGTTTGTCATACCAAGAGGAGCCGATAGAGATTCTGGACAAAAGCGAGAAGGTACTGCGAGGCCAGACTATCCCTCTATTTCGTGTCATATGGAGGCATCATGCACCAGGCGAATTGACTTGGGAACGAGAGGACCATATTCGGCAGCATTTTCTCCATCTCTTCGAAGGCCTAGGTATGTAGTAGCATTTTAATTCAATCAATAGTTTTACCATATGTCTGTTTTAATTTCGAGGACGAAATGCTCTAAGGAGGGTAGATTGTAAACCCCTTGTAAACCACCTCGACAAATGTAGGATTTATTTAAATTGAGGAACAACCACAACCCAATTCCCAAGTACCCAAATTAGGGTATTAGCCTACACCAAGCCTGCTACGCCCACGACTCTTGTGTCCCACCCCAAATCTAGTTATATATGTCTTCAATGCATTAGGAAACACCATGTGCAATTGTTTTAATTTAATTAAATTAAAGGCTAATTTCACCTCAAGCAGGACCTAACCCAGCCCACGTTCTCCCTTTTATGTGGACCAGCCCCCACTTCCATGAGTCCTGGCTGGCCCAAGCCTCGAGGCCAGCCCACAAACTTTCCCACATATAAATACACATCTTCAACCATAGAACCCTAAAACTAACTATTCATTACCTTCCCCCAAACCCTAGCCGAATGCCTAACCCGAGCCCCCTCTTTCCCGACCGGACACCCACCGCCTCCAACTACACAAATACCCTCACCACCACCACAAGTCGCCACTCCCACTACCACGATCGCCGCTTGCACTCCACCACCCCAGCACCACCATCATCAGCGTACCATCACCATCCCCATTGCCGGCATCCACTCCGCCTAACCCAAACCCGACTGATCCCGACTGCCCCAACCGCCTCTAGCACCGCCCAACACTATCGTCAGACCAACCCCGACCTCCCAAGGATCATTGGATCAGCTAGAAGATACTGCAGGAACCGACTTTTGGCATTCGCAGCTTGAGGACTCAGGCAAGATACCTTGCCATATTTTACTGTTATATTAAATGCTGTATATGTTGTATGATATCTTGTTGCTTTATTTTATATGACTGTGCACGTCCGAGATTGACTCGGTGCAGTCGACGAAATGCGTCAATGATTTAGTATACTTGACCTAGTCACTAGCAGACTCACCCCATTGGAGGATACTCTGATATCTTTCGAGACCTGACACTCTTACACGTTTCACAGTGACATTCATATTGGAATGCGGGTTCGTGTACTCGACTAGCTATCAGTGCGTGTGACATACATCACGGTTAATACGTAATTCAGGTTTATATTTTATGTTAGTAGAGACTGGCATATAGATACGGGTATGCACGTCGAGTATTCAATTTGCATATTTACATTGGGAGGGAAGGACCACTAGTAGGCGTATGGGATACATCCATTGGACTCCGTAGTATCCGAAGGAGCCACGGATCCAATGACTCCCTATATTCAGATTCCCCATTCTTCGGAGCGGTATGGACGTTATACTATTCAGATTCCCCGTTCTTCGGAGCGGTATGGACATATATATACTTGCAGATTCCCCGTTCTTCAGAGTGGTATGGACATTATGCCTACACCTACTCATACGTACCAAAGTTGTCCTCATATTGCATTCACTTAGATTGGTTAGCACACCCTTTATTGCATTTACTTTATTCAGTATTTATATATGGCATGCTTCTGTGTATCTTGTTACGTCCCTCTGAGGACCTGGTACCTTTCCAGATTTGGATGAGGCTTACTATCCCACAGTGTATAGACCAGGACAGGAGACGAGGTTCGCTACCGCAGAGGAGCTAGAGGTGCTATCGTCAGAGTTTTCGTGATTACTTGGTAGGCCTTCTGCCTAGGATTGGGTGTATCATTATCTAGTCAGCCGATGCCCCAGTTATTATCTTTTATCTATTATTTAGTATTTTATTTTGTCATAGTAGTGGGTTTATTTCCACCAGACATTATTGGTTGTACTATGATATCTTGAGACTGGTGTTTATATTCCAGCAGTTTATTTAGTACTTCTTGCTGTTTATATTGTGGATAAGATTAGATTACTTGCTTTATATATATATTTGGGACATGTTAGTATTTAGGACAGCGTAGCACTCTTTGTTAGGATCCATTAAATTGGGATATTCTCGGAGACGTGACAGCTGGCTATTACCACGTGGCCTAGATCCATATATTTTGGGACTGGGGCGTGACATGATTTTAGTGGTGGCCCATGTAGGTCAACTTATTTGCTTGTGGTATGTTAACTTGCCCAGCGAGCCTGCTATAGGATAAAAATTACTAGGTCTCATCCACTCTGATTATGTTTTTGAGCTTCCTTCGTGTTACTTCTAAATATCTGCATCCTGTTTGTTTGATTCCGTCCTCTTTTTAATAAAGTCCTATCTTTTGTAGCAAGATAAATTTATGCAGTGGACGAGGATCACCCAGTGCCACGGTGCCAGACAACACCACCCAAAGAGAGGAGGTACCCCAAGGGCAACCCCCTCTACAGACCCTGCTGATACATTGGCACGAGGCTTCTCAAGACGATCCTACACCACAGCACGAGGAGGGACAGACTTCCCAGACGATCCCCACGCAGCATTATGAGGGCCAGACTTCAGGAGCTACACCGATCCCGCAGACCGAGAGGCCGACATATGAGGAGACGCCTACTTCACAACCAGAGATTCCCTTACCACCATCTCCACCCTACACACCCCAGATGCCACAGATAGACGGACAGCCACAGATACTACAGTTTCTCCAGACTATGATGCAAGCACAGTGGCATCAGACAGAGACGTTGAGGCAGAGTTTGATGGCAGTACTAGAGAGGATACCTGTCCCAGCACCCGTACCAGTACCTCCCCCAGTCCAGACAGGTGGCACTGTTAGATGGTTCCGACAGATGGGACCAGATACCTTCTCAGGCAATGAGACTGCATAACAGATTTCCGATTGGGTCGCCAATACGAAAATGCTACTAGAGGCATCACAATTGCACCCAGACCTTTGGATGACTGCAGTAAGGGCCCAACTAAAAGGCAACGCCCATCACTGGTGGGATTCCATTGAGCACAGTATAGGCAAGAACCAGACCTGGGAATAGTTCTTAGAATACTTCAATACGAAGTATTTTCCAGCCACAGTTAGGAATGCCCTATACTCCCAGTTTTTACATCTAGAATAAGGGAATATGACTGTGGACGCATATGACGTGGAGTTCAGCTGTCTTAGCAGATTTGGTGCCGTCATGATATCCAATAATCTAGAAAAAGCCCAAGGATTCCATCATGGCCTCAATTTTGAGCTACAGAGGTAAACCACCACTTAGGCGAGGATTTCTTACGAGGAGAATCTTGCAGAAGCAAGGATCCAGGAGGCCATTGCCAAAGGAGCTAGACGTTTCAGCACGACCTTGCCAGCCAGAGCCCAGCCCGGAGCAAGAGGACCGATCCGTCGTCCCGGGGCACAGACACAGCAGAGGATAGCACCATACCAGCAAAATAAGTTTTTGTCTTGCAACTACTGTGGTAAAAGAGGATATTACCAGAAGGACTGCCGAAAGAGACTAGAAATATGCATGATTTGTGGAGCGAGCCAGCACTATGCCCGAGACTGCCCACAGCGCAGAGACATAGCACCGCAGACAGGACAGAGGCCAGCAGCATCAGTTTCGAGGATACTACCCCCGCCAGGAGGACAGCGTCCACCAGCACCTGGAGGATTTCAGAGGGGACCACCCTTGGCCCCACAGTAGGCACAGTTTGATCAAGCCCAATAACAGACCGGAGGACAGAGACAGGGACAGGCCTTTACATTAGCAGCTACTGAGGAGGAAACAGAAGGGGAAGCTATCACAGGTACCATTTTAGTTGCATCATTACCTACAACTACATTGTTTGATTCTGGAGCTACATTATCGTTTATATCTAGTAGATTCATAGTAATGCATAGAGTAGCTACTTCCCCCTTACCTAAGAGTTGGAAGATTCTTACCGGAGGAGGTATCATGCCGGTTACTAGCACTATTAGAATGTGTTCGATAGTCGTATGTGATAGAGAGATGAGAGCACGATTCTTGGTATTACCCATGCCGTACTTTAATATTGTGCTAGGCATGGACTGGTTAAGCCAGTATAATGCTGTACTGAACTGCCGGAAGGGTAGCGCCACTTTTAGACCGCCAGATCAACCGAAGTTCGAGTACATATGAGGGACCGTCGAACAAGGAGTATGACAGATAGCTGGAACTTGTATGGCTATGGAGATGGAACCCCCACCACTAGTTGCAGAATTCGAGGATATATTTTCTGAAGAATTGCCAGGCTTACCGCCAGATAGAGACGTAGAGTTCACCATTGAGCTAGTACCCGGAGCAGCACCAGTATCTTCTAATGTGTACCGATTGGCAAAGAAGGAGTTAGATTAGCTGAAGCTACAATTGGAGGAGTTATAGAGCAAGGGATTTATCCGTCCTAGTACATCACCTTGGGGAGCACCAGTGTTGTTTGTACCTAAGAAGGATGGAACAGTACGTATGTGCATTAATTACAGAGCCCTTAATGCTTTGACTATCAAGAACAAGTAACCCCTGCCATGGATTGACGATTTATTCGACCAGTTGACAGGAGCAGTAGTGTTTACAAAGATCGACTTGAGATCGAGTTATCATTAAGTAAAGGTACGAAAGGAAGACATTCAAAAGACAGCATTCATGACTCGTTATGGTCACTACGAGTTCTTAGTGATGCCTTTTGGATTGACGAATGCACCGACTGTATTTATGAACTTGATGAACAGGGTATTCCACCAATACTTAGACTAGTTTGTGGTAGTCTTCATCGACGACATCTTGGTGTATTCGAAGAGCCACGAGGAGCACGAGGAGCACTTGAGACTAGTGTTAGAGACTCTGAGGAGAGAGAGGCTTTATGCCCAGCTGGGCAAGTGTGAGTTTTTTCTAGATCATGTCACTTTCCTTGGATACGTCATCTCAGGAGAAGGTATTTCAGTAGATCCGACGAAGATTTCATCGGTAGAGACATGGCCGACTCCTACCAATGTCTCAGAAGTGAGGAGTTTCCTAGGACTTGCCGGATATTACCGAAGGTTCGTAAAGAACTTCGTGAAGATTGCAGAGCTGATGAACCGCTTGACCCGTAAGGAGCAAGAGTTCACTTAGACAGAGGAGTGTCAGACAGCGTTCGATGAGCTGAAGAAGCGTTTGACTATGACACCCATCTTGACCATACCATCTGGACCCGGAGGATTCGTGATCTACAGTGATGCATCCGGGAAAGGGTTAGGATGTGTCTTGATGCAGCATGGAAAGGTTGTAGCCTATGCTTCTAGACAGTTGAGGACACATGAGAAGAACTATCCCACCCACGACTTGGAGCTTGCAGCAGTGATCTTTGCTTTGAAGCTTTGGAGGCACTACTTATATAGAGAAAGAGTAGAGATATTTACTGACCACAAAAGCCTAAAGTACGTCTACACCCAGAAGGACCTTAATCAAAGACAGAGACGTTGGCTCGAGGTGATGACAGACTTCAAAATTGAGCAACAGTACTATCCGGGAAAGGCCAACGTAGTAGCTAACGCATTGAGCAGAAGACCCATGGCATTCTTCTTAACTACCCAGCAACATCTGTTGAGAGATTTAGAACAGATGGGTATAGAAGTCGTTATGCCTGGAGTAGACGGACAGTTGTCGAGTTTTCAGTTACAATCGACATTGGTAGAGAGAATCAAGACTGCATTGCCGCCAGATGCCAGATTTCGGAGGCTCAGACAGAGGACAGAGACTGGAATACAGACAGGATTACGTATACATGAAGACGGAACCTTGAGATGTGGAGATCGTCTCTACGTTCCAAATGGAGAACTTCGGCAGGAGTTGATGACAGAGGCACACAGTTCGACCTACTCCATTCACCCAGGAGGCACGAAGATGTACAAAGACGTAAGGCAGTACTACTGGTGGCATGGAATGAAGAGGGAAATAGCACGCTTTATGGCCAAGTGCCTGGTGTGTCAGCAAGTCAAGGCTGAGCATCAGAGATCTGCAGGATTGCTTCAACCACTAACTATACCGGAGTGGAAATAGGAGCACATCACTATGGACTTTGTTACGGGTTTTCCGAGGAGTCCTAGTGGTCGTAATGCAGTATGGGTAATCGTGGATAGACTCACCAAGTCTGCACACTTTTTATCTTTCAGAGTTGGGCAATCTATAGAGGTCTTAGCAGACATGTACATGAGAGACATTGTGCGACTGCACGGAGTGCCAGTTAGTATCATATCTGACAGGGATACGAGGTTCACATCTTACTTTTGGCGGAGTATGCAAGAGAGTCTCGGTACCCGCCTGAAGTTTAGCACAACATATCACCTACAGACAGATGGTCAGTCGGAGCGCACCATTCAGACATTGGAAGACATGTTGAGAGCGTGCATGCTAGATTTTGGAGGATCATGGGAGGACCATTTGTATTTGGTCAAGTTTTCCTACAACAACAGCTATCAAGAAAGCATCCAAATGGCTCCCTATGAAGCGTTGTATGGAAGGAAGTATTGTTCCCCAGTATGCTGGAGTGATATAGGCGAGCGACAGATTCTCAGACCAGAGTTGGTTGTTCGTACAGTAGTAAAGGTGAAGAAGATCCAAGGGCACCTACGAGCAGCATAAGACAGACAGAAGCATTGGGCGAATACGCACTGACGACCCTTAGAGTTTCAGGTTAGAGATCACGTATTTCTAAAGATCTTGCCTACTCAAGGGACTATCAGATTTGGAGGCAGAGGAAAGCTGAGTCCGAGCTATATCGAACCCTTTGATGTGTTAGAACGCGTCAGAGAGGTTGCTTACAGATTAGCCTTGCCACAGACTTTGGAAGGAGTCCATGACGTCTTCCATGTATCTCAGCTGAGAAGGTACATACCAGATCCGAGTCATGTGCTTGATTATTCCGAAAGCACAGTCGGTCCGAGCCTGTCATACGAAGAAGAGCCTGTGGAGATTCTAGACAGAAGTGAGAAGGTATTGCGAGGACAGACTATTCCCCTAGTTCGTGTTGTATGGAGGCATCATGCACCAGGCGAGTCGACCTGGGAACGCGAGGAGGATATTCGCCAGTGTTATCCCCATCTCTTCGAAGGCCTAGGTATGTATTAGCATTTTAAATTCAGTCTTTAGTTCTTACCATACGTATGTTTTAATTTCGAGGACGAAATGCTCTAAGGAGGGTAGATTGTAAACCCCATCAACAAATGTAGGATTTATTTAAATTGAGGAACAAACACAACCCAATTCCCAAGTACCCAAATTAGGGTATTAGCCTACACCAAGCCTGCTATGCCCACGACTCTTGTGTCCCACCCCAAATCTAGTTCTATATGTCTTCAATGCATTAGGAAATACCATGTGCAATTATTTTAATTTAATTAAATTAAAGGCCAATTCCACCTCAAGCAGGACCTAATCCAGCCCACGTGCTCCCTTTCATGTGGACCAGCCCCCACTTCCATGAGTCCTGGCCGACCCAAGCCTCGAGGCCAGCCCACAAACTTCCCTACATATAAATACACATCTTCTACCATAGAACCCTAAAACTAACTATTCATTACCTTCCCCCAAACCCTAGCCGAACGCCTAACCCGAGCCCCCTCTTTCCCGATCGGACACCCACCGCCTCCGACTACACAAACACCCTCACCACCACCACAAGTCGCCACTCCCACTACAACGACCGCCGCCTGCACTCTACCACGCCAGCACCACCATTATCAGCGTACCATCACCGTCCCCATTGCCGGCATCCACTCCGCCTAACCCGAACCCGACTAATCCCGACTGCCCCAACCGCCTCCAGCACCGCCCAACACCATCGTCAGACCAACCCCGACCTCCCCCACGGCCTGACAGACACCTAGGCGTCGTTCTCCGTCGACCAAGCAGTTGTAACTGCTGCTGCGACCACCGCCGTTGCTATTGCTGCCGCTGCCGCTGCTGCCGGAGTTGCCGCACGACGCCGGAGCCACCGCACCGAAGGACTGACGTCGACTGGACAGCACCCCCTCGACTATGATTGGTAAACACCCCTTCCTTCGTTATATGATTGATAAATCGTAACAACCATGTCGTCGTGTCGGATGACGACACAACCAAGTCACAGTACACCATATGTATATAAGTATGAATGTTTAATTCGATTAAATGAAAATTTATAGTTAATAATTATTCTGACCATATGACCTGTACAGGAAACTTGTATCCCACCTAAAAGCGTAGACATAGACTTAGTACATTATGCATGGGGAATAATAAAGTGTAATTTAACAAGACGTAGTGTAGTTTCGTAAACCATAATTTAGTGATTTATTAATGTGAGGTACACAGTGACAGAGGACAGGGCACGCATGCATCTTAGCTACGTGCACATGCGACCCTGTAGTCGATCCACCGTGAACTTGCGTTAATACCTAGGAGCAACATCGTAGTCGTATATGTATTATTTAGTGTCTGATGCTGGATTGCTATATTATATTGTGTTCAGGATCATTAGATCAGCCAGGAGACACTGCAGGAACCGGCTTTTGGCATTCGCAGCTTGAGGACTCAGGCAAGATACCTTGCCATATTTTACTATTACATTAAATACTGTATATGTTGTATGATATCTTGTTGCTTTATTTTATGTGACTGTGTGCGTCCGAGATTGACTCGGTGTAGTCGACAGAATGCGTCGATGATTTAATATACTTGACCTAGTCACTAGCAGACTCACCCCATTGGAGGATACTCTGATATCTTTCGAGACCTGACACTCTTACACGTTTTACAGTGACATTCATATTGGGATGCGGGTTCGCGTACTCGACTAGCTATCAGTGCGTGTGACATGCATCACGGTTAGTACATAATTCAAGTTTATATTTTATGTTAGTAGAGATTGGCATATAGATACGTGGTATGCACGTCGAGTATTCGATTTGCGTATTTACATTGGGAGGGAAGGACCACTAGTAGGCGTATGGGATACACCCATTGGATTCTGTAGTATCCGGAGGAGCCACGAATCCAACGACTCCCTTTATTCAGATTCCCCGTTCTTCGGAGCGGTATGGACGTATATATACTTGCAGATTCCCCGTTCTTCGGAGCGGTATGGACATTATACTATTCAGATTTCCCGTTCTTCGGAGTGGTATGGACGTATATATACTTGCAGATTTCCCATTCTTTGAAGCGGTATGGACGTTATGCCTACACCTACTCATACGTACCAAAGTTGTCCTCACATTGCATTCACTTAGATTGGTTAGCACACCCTTTATTGCATTTATTTTATTCATTATTTATATATGACATGCTTCTATGTATCTTGTTACGTCCCTCTGAGGACCTGGTACCTTTCCAAATTTGGACGAGGTTTACTACCCCACAGTGTACGGACCAGGACAAGAGACGAGGTTCGCTACCGCAGAGGAGCTAGAGGTGCTACCATCAGAGTTTCCGTGATCACTTAGTAGGCCTTCTTCCTAGGATTGGGTGTATCATTATCTAGTCAGCCGATGCCCCAGTCATTATCTTTCATCTATCATTTAGTATTTTATTTCGTCATAGTAGTGAGTTTGTTTCCACCAGACATTATTGGTTGTACTATGATATCTTGAGACTGGTGTTTATCTTCCAATAGTTTATTTAGTACTTATTAGATTACTTACTTTATATATATTTGGGACATGTTAGTATTTAGGACAACGTAGCACTCTTCGTTAGGATCCATTAAATTGGGATATCCTCGGAGACGTGACAGCTGGGTATTGCCACGTGGCCTAGTTTCATATATTTTGGGACTGGGGTGTGACATCCCTCGACCAAAATTGAGTTTACTTAGCTTAGATAGAGAGATTAGGGTTAATTTGGTGCAAATTAGAATTTATACACAGAGTTTTATTTATTGTGCAATATTTATATTACTTAGTGCACCTAACCGTTGCTTCGATATTTATAGCACTACACTAGCTATTACCCTCAAACAAATTCTATACACTTTTCCTAGAAATGCTAGCCTACTATTCTGATCCTTGTGTAACTCACAAATACTCTTTCTTGTGCTTCATTTTAGTTGCACAAAAATTGTTACAAACGTCCGTGCTTAAATTTAATTAATTCCAACTCTGCATTCTTTGTCCGTTCCAATCGAAATTGGGACACAACATCAACCCGTTTTGTCCAACCCAAATTATGATATTATTCTATTCTAAGTCTACTACGTTCACGACGCTTGTGTTCCACCCAATTTTAACCCCATGTATTTCCAATTAATTAAAGAACACGTGTGCATTAATTTTAGTTAAATTAAGGTAATGATCCAAACTCACTCAAAATTAGACCCAAATCCAACCCAAACCCAAACCCAAACCCAAACCCACACTCACACCCTCAAGACTCATACTAAATACCACACACCATTCTAGCCCACTACATAACACCAAACATGGTGTTTTGCCACATCCAATCCCAAATTCTAATTATTGTGCAATTTCCTAATTGTTTAGGGAATTTTATGTAAATAATCCATGAGGTGCCCCCCTCTCATTGGTCCAACCACATGAAGAATGAAACCCCCTCCCTTGACCGATCCACTTTGGGTTCCCTCTATTTTGTTGTACTCTACACAACTTTATGTAACAGCATCTCCACCCTATATTTTAAACCCCTTAAATCCTAGCCAGATGTTCATCATGTGGAGGCTTCCCTCAAACCTAGGAAACTACCCCAGCCGGCCCTAAACATTAGGAGCACTCCCCCTCTCTCTCCTACAAATACTACCTACACTCTCTCTCTAAACCTTACACCAAAACCCATCTACACCTAAGAAAAACCCTAGGAAATACTAACACCAACACCACCCACACCACTCCCCCTCACCACCCGACCTCCTCTTTCAGCTCACCACCTCCCCCTCTACCTCCGGCCACCCCGGACCCCACTCCGCCTCCCGGCCGCCCTCATCGACACCCCTAGCAGCCACACCCCCAAAACCACCATCAACAACACCACCACCACCACCCGACCACACCCCTGACCGACTCCCCTCCGCTCACTCCCGTCGCCTCAGCCACCCTCGGCCACCGCCACCATCACCCCCGACCACCTACGACTCCTCCCCCGCCGGAGCTCACCCTTGGCCACCGCCCCAGCCGCCGCTGCAACTGCTGCTGCTGCTGCTGTCGTGCCCCGTGCACGTTTCTTCCCCCCGTCGGAGCTCCGCCCCCCCCTCACCGGCGACGACTCGTACGACGGACACCCCCTGGACACGACACAGGTACACTCTCACCTCATATTATACGAGTATATATATATGTATATCAATGTATAAATGTACAATTAGTTATATTATATATAGTATGTATATGTTATTAATTATATTGTATGTATATGTTATTAATGTATATACGATTTTTAATTTATTATGTGTATATACTATATAATGTATTATGTATAAATATACATGTACTATATTGTGTTTATGTATATATATACATATGTATATTTAAAACATATACTTTATGTATATACGTATTTATGTATATATTTATGTATATATGTTGTTATTATATATATATATATATATATATATATATATATATATATATATATATATATATATATATATATATATATGTATATATATATATATATATATATATATATATATATATATATATATATATATATATATATATATATATATATATATATATATATATATATATATATATATATATATATATATATATATATATGTGTGTGTGTGTGTGTAAGTATATGTATTATATTATTATGTATATATATACATGCTTATTTAAAATATATATATACATATTACACTTTATGTTTATACATATTTATGTATATAGTTATGTATATATGTTGTTATTTTATGTCTTATATGTATATGTATACGTATAGGTATATGTGTTATATTATTATGCATATATATATATATGTTTATTTAAATATATATATATGTACATACATATTTTATTTATGTATTTATGATTATTATGTACATATATATGTATATATGTTATATATGTATATATGTACTATGTTATCCTAGTCAATTAAACAATAAAGGTGAAATTACGTATTCTTGTATTAAATGCTATTGTAGCATATTCTCATAACATGTTAGGAACTGTGTTTGGTGTACACGAAACTCGAGGAATGACACATGTACGTTTAGCTACGTGCATACGTGATCCAGCTAGATGGACAGTCGTGACCCTGCGTCAGCTCGTTACTGCAACGTAGTGTGTCATGATCGTACTATTATAGTGACTGATGATGGTATTATTATATTATATATATAGGGTTGCTGGACCGTACAGGCGAGACTTCAGGAGCAGGATATTGACACTCGCAGCTAGAGGACTCAGGCAAGTATACCTTGCTTGATTTACTGTTTAATTTAAATCATAAACTGTTGTATGATATCTTGTTACAATATACATATAACTGTGCGTGTCCGAGATTGACTCGGGTGCAGTCGACGAATGCGTCGATGAGTAGTGTACTTGACGTAGTTGCTAGCAGACTCACCTACTATTGCGAGGATATTCTGATATCTTCCTAGACCGTGACACTTGTACATGTATCACGATAACAAACTCATATTGGGATGCGGGTCCGCGTACCCGACTAGCTATCATTGCATATGATATGCATCACAGTTTAGTACGTAATTAGGGTTATCTGGTTAGATGAGACTTGGCATGTAGTTACGGGATATGCACGTCATGTATTCGACTTGTATATCCGTATTGGATGGGGAGGACAACTGATAGGTGTATGGGATACACATATTGGACTCCGTAGTATCCAGAAGAGCCACGGATCCAATAACTTTCTTTATTCAGATACCGCGTTCTTCGGAGCGATACGGACGTATATATATTTGCAGATACCTTATTCTTCGGAATGATGGACGTTACATGGACAGATACCATGCTCTTCGGAGTGTGGACATTATGCCTACACCTACCCATACGTACCCAGGTTGTCCTCATATTGCATTCACTTAGATGGTTAGCACACCCCTTTATTTTATCCAGTATTATATATGGCATACATTTTTGTATCTTGTTACGTCCCTCTGAGGACCTGATTCCCTTCTAGATTTGGATGAGGCATATTATCCTACTGTGTACAGACCTGGATTGGAGATGAGGTACGCTTCCGAGGAGGAGCTAGAGGTGCTACCGTCGGAGTTCCCTTGATCATCTGGTAGGCCTTCCGCCTAGGACTGGAGCATTCCTTATCTAGTTAGCTGATGCTTTATTCGTACTCTCTTTATTTTGTCTTCAGTACTCTTATTCATCATTTGTAGTGGGTTTGTTTCCATCGGACATATCTAGTTTGTACTATGACATTTCAGACTCTGCACTTATTTCCCAGTATTTATTTCAGTATTTCTTGTTGTATTGTGGATGAGATTAGACACTGCCTGTTGTATGATAGTATTAGGCTTGTTGGTTTTAGGATATCGTAGCACGCTTCACTAGGATCTATTAAATTAGGATATCCTCGGAGACGTGTCAGCTGGCCAATGCCATGTGGCCTGGTCCCGTATAGATTGGGACTGGGGCGTGACAGAGAGAGAGAGAGAGAGAGAGAGAGAGAGAGAGAGGTCGCCCAACACACACACAGAGAGAGAGAGAGCATACAGAGATGAGCAAAGAAAGAGAATAAGCTTCCTCACCCTGCATCAGATCGTCAATAGGGTAAAGGGGCTGCCACAACGCTCGTTGTCCATCGTTACACCCCAGATCAAAATATTATACTTAGGCAATTCTGTTTAGGATTATTTGTTCTCTTTTTTGTTCCTTAAATACAAAGTTTGCAAGAACATATTTAATGGCGAACAAGATGGCAACTCTGCTGGAGACTTCTTTCTCCTATGATGAGAAAGTTGTGATGCAATCTGACGCAACCAAGCTCAAATCAACTCAAAGAATGCTGGTGGTCCACTTCGACCAGGAGGCTTTCGAAGAGATGCCCTCGGATGGAACCTCTAGTCCTTCTCCAAGGCTAGCAAAGTCTAAGAAGACCCACAGGACGTGGGTTGCAAAGGCCACTGTGTCTCACCCAACTGCAGAGCATGCGCTCCCCGACTCTCTCTACCGCAGGGACCCCACATTATGCGTTCATTGCTTATGCGACAATCTCTTCCAACAAGAAGGGTGCTCAGCACCCGAAGACCTGCAGGACATGGGTTGCAAAGGCCGCTGTGCCTCACCCAACTGCGGAGCATACTCGCCATGTCTCACTCTCTGCCACAGGGACTGTCACGCCCCGATCTCCCGCAGGCTAATCGGCCGTCCCCGCTAGGCGGGAATCACCCTCGCCAGCGCTCCCGCGGGACGATCGCTTCGACCCATCCGGGCGTGATGCCGCACGAGCGTGATCCACGCCCGTGCAAGGCCGTGATTCATTGGCTGGCGGTAAGAGTTCTTAGCCACAGAGTCGCACAGATTGTCCGAGTGCAGCGGAGTCATGAACGCATAGCGATTCGGTAACAAGTTCTCTGAGTTGACAAATATAGCGGAAGCAGTGAAACACAAGTTGAAGTAAAGCAAGCTCTTTTATTGATATGAACATGTGTTACAGGCGGCGTATAGCCGAGGTTACAAGTCGCTCAAGCCTCTCTCTCTGAAACATAAAATCGTGCCAAGTGGCTACAATTGTGGAATGATTGTAGGGACGACGTTCAGGCGATGTTCACAACTTATGTCTTGTATATGTGCTTCAGTTCCGGACACACCGTTGCTTCGGAGTGATGTCCACGCCTTAGCACGCACGTTGGAGGCGTCCGCACCGAACGAGGTTCTCCCGCACCCTGCACACAAACTGGTGGATTATCAGTACATTGAATGCACTGGTGGGGAAGCTACTCGCCCGCTCGACAAATCCAAACACGTAATACAGGTTTCGTGCACAACTATTAAGTTGTCTTTCTAGTTGCCTTAGGATCAGTTTCATGCAAATATTGAATAGCCTAACGTGTCGGGCAGTGCGCCATGCGATATTGAGGAAATACGGCGAGACTTACCATTTGGCCTTCCCTGTCCAAGGCAAACATTGTTAATTCAAGCACGGGCAAGTATAAAACATTCAGGAGGCATACTTGATGAAAACCAATAGCATATGCAACAAGAGAGTCGTTATGTCTTGATCGTTCAGGTGTTTAGTTGTTTCTTGATACGATGCAGTGACTCACACGCGGATAGCCGCTAAGCGAGGATGACTTATCTATATGAACAGTTGTCGCTGGCAAAGCCATAAAGGACCATTTATAGTCTTGGGCGGTTGGGTGCGAGAGGTCTTGTATCGCTATACGTCACCTCGCCCGGGACGGTATGGAGCGAGACGCTAGGCCATGGGGGCGTTCACTCCATGCCGCCCACTCACGTTAGACTATCAGAAAGTTCCGTCCGGATCGAATCGGTTCCGGTGCCCCGGTGTAACCGTCCGCAGGAACTTGAACGTTCAATACCTTGTGCACAGGTTGTCCACGACATGCAGTTGTTGGGTCAGTCAATTATCACGAGATACACGGGAACAGGAGTGCACTGGAATTGAGGACGCAAATGCACTTTGAACACGAGAACACGAGATACTTGAATCTTGATTCTGTACAGTGATTGACTTGTCTTGATGCATTCCCCTGGTTTGGGGCTGCCTGATGACCCAACGGTCTTAGATACTTGCAGGTTCAATCACGCACGGGACGACTACTTAGTAGTCTCCCGGGGTTTGGATGAAAACAAGGCAAACATTAAGCAGACAAGCATGCGTTTCTAAGGAACATAAGCAGGCACGTTGCTCGGACCCGAAGGTAAGCCGAGAGTTGAAACCGTTAAGGGACTTAGCATGCGAGGGTCTGAATACAAGCAGTATTTCAATTTCCATATTCTAGCATAGGCAATACAAGTTGGGATTATTCCCTTAGCTAGGTGCGTTGGATTTATTAGCATGCAGGGGTGAATCACCTAGCGACTAGCATAAATATTCCAGATTTTATGTGTGCTGGCTAAGCAAAGACAAGTTCACCGTAGCCACCCACCTTAGCGATGATTCGCCTCGGTAGAGCGATACGTCTGAGCGAGCCTCTGAAAGCCTAAGCCGGATTCCTGCAGGGACAAGTCTGGATATCCTTTGCATTCTCATGAGGCAAAGCGAGTCGGGACAGTTGCACTTTTGCCGTTTGAGTCGGCAGTCCGCTAGAACGGAACGGGGTGTTACATCCTACCCAACTCAGAAAAAGTCTCGTCCTCGAGACTTACTGAGGACAAGCAGTAATCTAGGGTTGAGGCAATCCTAGACAAGTCGTTGTACTTATTTCTTTTGGATATTCACTTGCACAAGCGTCGAAATCAGCATATCGCTTAGACTGGATTGTGCGCACCTTCGACATGCATTTCTCGTGTGAGCACGTCAACCAGCTTAGTGATAGCGAAGTCTCAGCACTCGAGTTCACATTTTCTTAAGTCTTGGATGGTGCACTAGTTCAAGGCGTCCCTCGAATAGATGCATTCAACCAAACTTAGAGTTAGTGAAAATCGGACAAGCTACTAGCGATACTCTCAAAAGGTTCGCACAGGTTGGCTCAAAGGCCACTCGCAGCATACAACCAGACAAGCAAGCATAGCATTCAAAACGCATTTTGAAAGTATTTAGACTTATTGTTGGAACATCTCATCGAGGCATTGAGAGAGAGCGTGCACGTAACCCACGAACGAGCTTTTGAAACAGAGATATCGAATCGAAGTCCAAAGGCGTAGAAGCCAGGCTCTGATACCACTATGTCACGCCCCGATCTCCCGCAGGCTAATCGGCCGTCCCCGCTAGGCGGGAATCACCCTCGCCAGCGCTCCCGTGGGACGATCGCTTCGACCCATCCGGGCGTGATGCCGCACGAGCGTGATCCACGCCCGTGCAAGGCCGTGATTCATTGGCTGGCGGTAAGAGTTCTTAGCCACAGAGTCGCACAGATTGTCCGAGTGCAGCGGAGTCATGAACGCATAGCGATTCGGTAACAAGTTCTCTGAGTTGACAAATATAGCGGAAGCAGTGAAACACAAGTTGAAGTAAAGCAAGCTCTTTTATTGATATGAACATGTGTTACAGGCGGCGTATAGCCGAGGTTACAAGTCGCTCAAGCCTCTCTCTCTGAAACATAAAATCGTGCCAAGTGGCTACAATTGTGGAATGATTGTAGGGACGACGTTCAGGCGATGTTCACAACTTATGTCTTGTATATGTGCTTCAGTTCCGGACGCACCGTTGCTTCGGAGTGATGTCCACGCCTTAGCACGCACGTTGGAGGCGTCCGCACCGAACGAGGTTCTCCCGCACCCTGCACACAAACTGGTGGATTATCAGTACATTGAATGCACTGGTGGGGAAGCTACTCGCCCGCTCGACAAATCCAAACACGTAATACAGGTTCCGTGCACAACTATTAAGTTGTCTTTCTAGTTGCCTTAGGATCAGTTTCATGCAAATATTGAATAGCCTAACGTGTCGGGCAGTGCGCCGTACGATATTGAGGAAACACGGCGAGACTTACCATTTGGCCTTCCCTGTCCAAGGCAAACATTGTTAATTCAAGCACGGGCAAGTATAAAACATTCAGGAGGCATACTTGATGAAAACCAATAGCATATGCAACAAGAGAGTCGTTATGTCTTGATCGTTCAGGTGTTTAGTTGTTTCTTGATACGATGCAGTGACTCGCACGCGGATAGCCGCTAAGCGAGGATGACTTATCTATATGAACAGTTGTCGCTGGCAAAGCCATAAAGGACCGTTTATAGTCTTGGGCGGTTGGGTGCGAGTGGTCTTGTATCGCTACACGTCACCTCGCCCGGGACGGTATGGAGCGAGACGCTAGGCCATGGGGGCGTTCACTCCATGCCGCCCACTCACGTTAGACTATCAGAAAGTTTCCGGATCGGATCGGTTCCGGTGCCCCGGTGTAACCGTCCGCAGGAACTTGAACGTTCAATACCTTGTGCACAGGTTGTCCATGACATGCAGTTGTTGGGTCAGTCAATTATCACGAGATACACGGGAACAGGAGTGCACTGGAATTGAGGACGCAAATGCACTTTGAACACGAGAACACGAGATACTTGAATCTTGATTCTGTACAGTGATTGACTTGTCTTGATGCATTCCCCTGGTTCGGGGCTGCCTGATGACCCAACGGTCTTAGATACTTGCAGGTTCAATCACGCACAGGACGACTACTTAGTAGTCTCCCGGGGTTTGGATGAAAACAAGGCAAACATTAAGCAGACAAGCATGCGTTTCTAAGGAACATAAGCAGGCACGTTGCTCGGACCCGAAGGTAAGCCGAGAGTTGAAACCGTTAAGGGACTTAGCATGCGAGGGTCTGAATACAAGCAGTATTTCAATTTCCATGTTCTAGCATAGGCAATACAAGTTGGGATTATTCCCTTAGCTAGGTGCGTTGGATTTATTAGCATGCAGGGGTGAATCACCTAGCGACTAGCATAAATATTCCAGATTTTATGTGTGCTGGCTAAGCAAAGACAAGTTCACCGTAGCCACCCACCTTAGCGATGATTCGCCTCGGTAGAGCGATACGTCTGAGCGAGCCTCTGAAAGCCTAAGCCGGATTCCTGCAGGGACAAGTCTGGATATCCTTTGCATTCTCATGAGGCAAAGCGAGTCGGGACAGTTGCATTTTTGCCGTTTGAGTCGGCAGTCCGCTAGAACGGAACGGGGTGTTACAGGGACCGCACATCATGTGTCCACCTCTCATGCGACATTCTCATCGGACAAGAAATGTGCTCAACGCCCAAATTCTAGCAAAGGAAAACACTACGATGCCAGAAGTTTAGGTGCTAAGACATGTTCCATACGGCCACAGTAGAAGCCACATAAGTTGACGGCCGCCAGTGTTGGTCACAAACAAATATCCACATACGGCTAGGACAGCCACAGAAGTTCCGTCTTCGACTGAATTTTACGCATCGCTGACTCCATGCGCCTTACTGAAAAATGGAAAGATGTGAACTTGGACTCTTCCTACTACGCACCGACGCGTGATAGGACAAAGAAGCCTAGGAAAATGCAAGCTCGCCAAGCCCAAGAAATTGTTTATTCCATCGACCACCAGCAGGCGCCGCTTATGATGCGTGCCCTCGACGGGAAGTCATACAAAACTGGCCTATGTGTCCAGCCTGTAGCGACAAATGGGCAGGGTCCATCTCAAAAGTCTTCCACTGACAATCTGGGAAAAGTTCTTGTATGAACCCTAGATCAGGGAGAAAAATCAACACCTATGTGCCCATGTGCTCGGTCTACCCGGGCTCATAAAGAAGGTGCAAAGGTGATTCAACACTCGCTTGACTTGCGCAACGTGATCAATCACAAGCACAAAGCAAGGAAAATAATTATGACATACGAAGTATCCTTCCTAGGGCATCACTGTTCCAATATTATTATCAACTACTGCTGTAACAAAATAGTAGTACCTACAAAAAGGTGGTCGATATTTCAACAGTTACAACCAAAGGCACCCACCCGGCTGCAACCCGGAGAACAGGTGCAAGCACTAGAGGAAGAGGAGCTGCATTTGCCTTATGCTATTCTGCTCGGAAGGCCCCTCCATGAGGGAAGGCCAGAAGCCCAGCACCTCTAGTTCGTCACTCTCAACCAGCACATTAAGAAGGCGACTACCAGGAGGACCAGCAGCAAGACCTGCAGAAAGTGTTTTCCAAGGTACCCGCTCGAAGAAAAAGCTATCAACCGCTGGGGGTGGTTCTTCCTCAGGACCCCTGGGGGTTGCACAAGCTGGAGGTAATGATCCTCTGGACCTATACAATAACCCGACATTCCGAGAAGGTGGTGATTCCTAAGTAACAGACTCCGGTGTCCCTGGGGGTGGCCACCCTCGTCAAGATGATGTAGCCTCCTACGCTGGGGTAGTATTCTCTTCGAATCTGAGGAGGAGGCGATGCTACCTAATGACTACTCCCAACAAGAATATGAGACGGAAAGTGCGGCATCCACTGCCCCATCCATCTTTCTCCATGTGAGGACTGTATAAATTGAAGGGGGCGATCACGAAGGCCCCAGCAACCGACAACACCTCAAGATTCTTGAGGCCATTATGCAAAAGGTGAGTTCATCAATACAAGCCCTGACCCAGGCAATGCTAAAAATTAAAGCAAATATGGCTTCCCAACCAGCAAGGGCTTCTGGACAAGCAAGCTTGGGCCCTGGGACCAACGCGGACTCCGACGCAACTGCTTCGCCTATAGGTGGTAATCACCCTCTTCCTGGCTTATCTGCCTCTTCTGCCGAAGACGAAGCCAGAGAAGCAATGAGGAAAGTCCATGAACTCAGGGCTCGTCTAGATTCCATGGGAAGCCGAGACTCAGTGCGCAAGCTCGAAATACGATAACCATACCCCCGCGAATAGAGAGATGTGCCATACCCGCCCATGTAAAATCCTTTCAACTTGAACCCATTCGACGGAAAGACTTTCCCTAGTCAATACATGAGTTATTTTGAGACTGCAACATCGCACCTACCTCACAATGATGCACTCCTCACAAAGATCTTTTTGGGGGCATTATCCGGGGTAGCATTCGACTGATTTTGTAGCCTACAAGATAACTATATCTCGTCGTTTGATGACCTCAAGAGTCTTTTTCTCAAAAGATTATATGATGGAGGAAGCGACATGACGATGTCCTCCCTGATGGATGTTACCCAAGGAAAAATAGAACTCGCCCAAAATTATATCGAGCATTTTCGACAGGCAGCGTTAAGCTTGTTCCCAGGTAATCCCGAGTCGACACTGATGGACATGTGCCACATGAATTTACTTCTAGCAGTCAGCCTCTGGATGGCCGATGGTCAGTTTAAAGATTGGACGACATTCATCATAAGCACTGTCAGCACTGAGAAGAAGGTCAAGGACGTTCGGCTCTTGGGAATATAGATCTCTATGACCGACGATAAGGGAAAACATCCCAACAACAACAACAACAACAACAACAACGATAACAACAACCGCGATGGAAAAGGAAAGCAGGCCTTGGTGGCCAACTTAACCAAGAAGTCTGAGCAAAAGCCGACTGAGGTTCCAAAGCCCAAGGAGACTTACTCCTATGAATATGATGAAGTCATAACCATCTTCGACGTACTGATGAATGGTGGTAAGCTCCGTCTCCCCGACGTCAAAGGACCTATTAAAGCAGTCGAGATGAATAATCCGAAGTACTTCCACTACCAATGTTATGTACATCATGCAATGCGGGACTGCTACATGCTAAAGCGGTACATCCAGCGTCTGCTCGACACCAAGGCCCTCACCTTGGACATCAATGACAAGACAGTTGCCGCTAACATGGTATCACTCTAGTTCGACAACTTCCCGATGACAGCACGGGGTAATCCCAATTCCTCGAGCAATGATGGAGGTCGTCAATCTTCTGCCAGCTCACAACCAAACGGCTAGGCTAATACCTCTCACCACGCCACGTGGGGAGGTCATGTGGGTTCATCCTGATCTTGCTCCAGAATTGATGCAACAGACAACACCTTCTGCCACCATATCTAAGGGAAAAAAGTCCAAGTCCTGCTATACGATTTCCCTCCTATCTGAGGAAGCTATAGAAGGAGCAACAAGATCAGGCCTGGAATACCAAAGCCAGTATGACACCCCTGACGATGGTGCACTCCCCATTGTCGCACCTGCAAAATCGGATCAAGGTCCATCCCAGCCTCCGCCAGCGGATAAGTCCAAGCAGAAAGATACTCGCTTTGATAAATCGCAGGACAAAGATACAACCCAGAGATTGGAAAAACCCTATAACTTTGACATCTTGGCCCAACTGGCTAACACTCCAGTGAAGCTGTCACTATTCGAGCTCTTGCGTCTCTCTCAAGATACTCGGGCCGCTTTGAGTGAGACTTTATAGAATATCGACATCTATCCAGCACAGGTAAAGCTGCCAGTTGAAGATCCCGCTGCATGCCCCTACTGCAATAATATAATGGAGGCAATACCTAAAATTACATTCTCATAACATGTTATATTTCTAAAGAATAACCGACACGATCATCCCCTATTTTATACAGGGTATATTGGTGCTATCTAGGTGGACCAGATGCAAATAGATACCAATTCATCAATCATCATCATCCCGCAAATTCTGCTTCAGACCTTGGGCATTCTGATGCATCGCCTGGCAGCCACCAATACTCCCATCACTGGCTTCAACACAGGAAGAAGCTACCCTCTAGGCAAGATTCGCCTGAAATGCCAGATAGACGATTTAAAAATAGAGGTTACTTATAATTTTATTGACATAGATGTATCTTACAACGTTTTGCTCGGACGCCCAAGGAATACATGAATATATGATCGTGCCGTTTGTAGAAGCATGAAAAATACGTCGGATAGCTCTACGCAGCATGGTGACGCAGGGCAGCGTAAACAGAGGACCTCAGAGCTATCAACATGCAAGCATGGCCTTTTTCCGCTAAGCACAGCATAAAATATGAACTGAAGGACCACCCGCGTAAATTGCAGTATGTCCAGGCTGCTTCAGCGTAGACAGGGTGCTTCATCGCCTCTATGGCGTAAAACTCCTCCGCTTTCAATGCAGCATTTAAGCGTACGAGGAACGCTTCATATTCCCCGAAATGAACCTGTCAAATCATACAGTGAACCTGACGTCTGACTTCTGACAAAGAGTACTGCACGACTACCCAGACGACGGCTGGAATAATGGCAGACCACTCGGGATGCGCCCCTGCATTTAATGTACATGATGATGGCGAATCTCTGCATTTAATGCAGGAGATTTGATTAAATCACCGAACCATCATCTACTGACGTCTCCTCGGCATAAACTGCTCTTACGCATACGAGGAGATACGCTGCCTTGTTTTACACAGGCAGATGCGAGCTTCCTACGCTCCGCGGAAGACAAGCCGACTGCTACGTCAAAAGATGCTCTTCGTACAAGGCTCAAGGCACGTCTCTACATTTAATGCTCAGAATGATGACAGATCTTCAGAACACGCCTCTGCAATTAATGCAGGATAATGGCGGATCTCTGCATTTAATGTAGGAGATTTGATTATATCCCCAAGAGCCGTAATTTCGGCTAAGGATCGCTCGGCTTCTACGCCCACACAGCTTCTATGCCTGCTCGGCCTCTGTGCCCTCGACTTCTATGCCTACTTGGCTTCTACGCCATGGTGACAGACATTGGCTTCTACGCCAACCTCTTCTACACAAGGGATACCTACCTACGTGGCTTCTACGCCGTGATCTTCGCAGCAGTTATACGCGTTTGTCCCTTAGTTGGACACGCGTCACACGCTCATACAAAAGATCATCCATACACAGGCAGTGGTTACTTTAACCATCGTGTAAAAGGGTGCTGTACTTTCCACTACTCGGTTTCTACACCGATTGAGTGGTCACTGTCACCAAAACTCTATAAATAGAGACCTCTATTGACAGAGGTCCAAGGTTGAAAAACTCGAACCATGGTCGAAAAACTCGAACCAAGGTCGAACTTTAGAAAAGATCGAACCAAAGGTCGGGAAAAATAGGTCAAAAGACCTAGGAGAGAAGTCGAAGAGTCTTCGAGAGAGAAAAATCCGGAGCTCAGGCAAAGAGTAGCGATCGACGACTTTGGCATCGTGCATCCGCCCTCTTTTGCAACCTTCGAAGCTGCTTCCCGTCTTCTACGGCACTTCTTCACCATCGTGTGGTCCAAGGGCTAAAGTGATCGACTGCAGATCAGACACCTATAGCAATATTTACCCAGATTTAAAAATTGTACTCGACGTCCTCGTATAGGATTAATTGTACAAGCTTGTTTGTAAACCAAAGAAACGGGTTTCGTATAAACCTCGTCTTATATATATTTCTTCTTTCGTTTATTACCATAAATAAGATGGCGACTCTGCTGGGGACATCCTTCTCCTCTAACGAGAAGGCGATTGCTTAACACGATGCGGTATCCGTAGGATCCGTAAAGAAGATACTGGTCGTCCAGTTCGACCAGTCTGCCTACGAAGACATGCTTCGGACAGGGGGTAGCTCTCACTCTCTCTCTGTACAAGACAACAAGAAGCTACGCAAGGTCTGGATGCCCAAGACATCCACTACCGTTTCTGTCGACTCTCCGATTTCTCCGACCAATGAGGTTGTAGCATTGCTCCCTCCGCGCCCTGCGTGTGAAATTCAGTCTCCCGTCTCTGGCAGAATAGACAAAACTTCTGGCAAGGCCTTAGTGCCAACCCAGAAGTATCACCCGGGCCCTGCGCATAAAATTCAGTCTCCCATCTCTGGCGGAATAGACAAAACTTCTGGCAAGGCCTAAGTGCCAACCCAGAAGTATCACCCGTGCCCTGCGCGTAAAAATCAGTCTCCCGTCTTTGGCGGAATAGACGAAACTTCTGACAGTACCTTAGCGCCAAATCAGAAGATCCAAACACGCTCTGCGTGTAAAAATACATCTGCCCTCCGCGGAGAAGCAGATGATCCCTGCAATCCACACAAGGGAAAGCAAGCGGCGGACTGCTCAAATTCTCGGCCTTTACGCCCGTAAGAGAACGATCTGCCCGCCCTCCAGATTACTCGAAGTGCTGATGGCCGGCCGAGGACCTCCTCAGTTTTATGCCAGTCGGGATTACGCCGGAAGGACTCCTCCAGCATAAAGCAGACTCAGTTTGCAGAAGAACAAGCTCCTCGGGGATTATCCGCTAACCAGATAGCCAACCTGTTGCACACAGGTGGCACAGGGAAAATCATGGTTCCCAACCTTTGCATGCCCACTGATGTAAACAGAAGGAACAAGCAAATTTCTTCTTCCTCTGTGAATCCTCCCGACCTGCGTGAATATCTGATCTAGAAGCGCAAGGATAGGGGATCTTCCAGCATGTCTATTATGCCTCCAAGCGAGCACTATTGTAATAGTCATAGGATTGTCATTGATTATTGCTGTTCTAAAGCAAAACGGTCAATTTTTGACCGGTTGAGCTACTCTCCATCTTTTCAGGAGGAAGAGCCCACACACGCATCAGTGAACATGGCTTCACACATACCTGGAGGACGATCGAACTCAAGGCGTCATCCCTCTAGAACTCCGAGCCAAAGGGGATTAAACCAGCTCCTCAGGAACACTGAAGCTGGGGTGTTCCGAAACACCCGTTCGAGGTCACGACAACTGACTTCGTGCTCTTCTGATTCCGAAGCTGGGGGTCGCCAGTCCCCCGAATCAGATGCTGAGAGTGTAGAGTCTACTTCTATAGAGACCTATACTAATCCTTCAATGACACCCAGGGAAATGAGAGTCTATGCCATTGGAGATGAATGCGAGGAAGCTTCTCCATCAGGAAGCACTGAGCAATGCATCACTATACTGGAGACATCCCTGAAGGAGATGCAATCCATGATGGAGAACATGCACCAAATAATGCTGACTCAACATACAGCTGCCATGTCTCAAGCATCGGTCCCTCCAACTCAGATACGTATGGGGGTGGACTTACCACCATCCAATCCGATCCAAGAGCCTGCTCTGGACCAAGAGTCAGTAGTTTCTCCACTTTCTCACTCGGAGAATACAGTACCTCCCATTGGAGTCACGACGCAACCGATTCCCTACCACTCTGTAGTCCCGCTACCGGCTGAAAATCCGATGCAGGCAGTACGAGAGTTGAAAGCCCAATTCGATGCCTTGAAGCACAAAGATCAGCTCAAGAAATTGGGAATCAACCAGCCTTACCCGGCTTTCTGGGAAGAAGTCCCTTTCCCTCCGAGATACAAACCACAGACCATGGCCTTGTTCGAGGGAAAAATGTCACCAAGTCAGTACATGAACTAATTCAGTATGATGACGGTGCTATTACAAGGGAATAATGCCCTCCTCACCCGGGTGTTCAAGGGCTGTCTCTCGGGAGCAGCTTATCAGTGATACCGTAGCTTGGCGGACAACTGCATCTCATCCTTCGAAGACTTCAAGGCTTTATTCTTCACACGATTCTACGAGGGAGGGATGGACATGTCTATGTCCTCTCTCATCGAAGTAAAATAGAAGGAAAGAGAGGATGTTAGCATTTTCGTCGAACGTTTTCGCCAAGCCACTTTATAAATGCCTCCCGGAGTTCCAGACTCGGCGTTGGTGGACATTTGCAGGAAGAACCTTCTTCCCGTAATCTCGGTGTTCACAGGACCATATCAGTTCCATGATTGGCCCTCATTCATCATCTCAGCGGTAGCCGCCGAAGACAATAGTCGAAAGGCGCGTGACAATGGCATCATGATCTCTGCCTCCGACAAAGGCAAGAGGTCATCTCCCAACAACGACCATCCTCGTGGTTCCAAAGGGAAGGAAGCCCTGACAATCAACACGTCCAGGCAAAAGACTGCGGCTACCACGCAGACGAGACCTGGGACTTCCAGGCCCATTGAAGTCTACTCTTTCGACGACGATGATATTCCGAGCATATTCGAGTGCCTCGTCAAGAGCGGCAAGATTACCCTTCCTGAGGAGAAGCGGCCCAGTGAAGTCGGCAGTATCAACAACCCTAAGTACTGTGTCTTCCATAGATACGTACACCACCCTACAAAGATGTGTTATGTACTGAAGAGGAAGATCCAGGAGTTGATCGATGCTAAGGCCATCACTCTGTGCAACAACGAGAAGACGGTCACGGCCAACATGATCTCCCTGCAATTTGGCAATCTGCCTCCCCAAGAAGTCCCGGACGGTGTGGCACCTATTCCCGGACAACGATGAACATCGTCAATCTCCCTCCAGCTAGGGGTCAAAATCATGACCTGGTACCCCTAACCACCCGGCGGGGCAAGATTATGTGGGTTCATCCAGATTTGGTGTCGGAGCTCGAAGAAGAGACTAATGCTATTAAGGCTAAGTCTAGGAAGAACTCCAAGTGCAAACCATGCCATATGGTTGCCACTTCTTCGATATCAGACGAAGATGAGGTATTGGCTGCAACCCGTTCAGGGAAAGCTTACCTCAAAGACTACGGAGCGAGTCAGGAAGATGCACCGACAGACGTTGTAGCTGCCAAGCCTTCAGAACCGGAGTCCGCCATACCAAGAGTCGATCTTTCAAGACCAACGTCGGCGGACAAGGGGAAGCAAAAAGAAGTACGCTTCGATAAACCTGTGAAAAACATTCAAAACAAAGGTTTAGAGAAGCCCTACAACTTTGACATCCTGGCCCAACTAGCCAATACACCAGCCAGGTTGTCCATCTTCGAGCTGCTCAGGCTTTCCCAAGACACTCGTCAAGCCCTGAGCGAAGCATTGGTGCAGGCGGATGCATACTTGACCCAGCTCAAGTCCCCTGACGAAGAACCCGTGGCATGTCCTTAATGCCACAGTGTGATGGAGGTGGTCCCGAATATCACTTTCACTCAAGATGACATGCTGTTAAAACATAACAGGCATGACAGACCCCTCTATTACACCGGATACATCGGTTCCATGGAGGTCGATCGGATTCACATAGATCCGGGATCATCAATCAGCATCATTCCTCATAGTCTGCTCAGACCACTGAGGATCCCCACCAGCGAATTGGCTTACACCACCACTACAATCGTGGGTTTCAACGCAAGAAGAAGCAAGCCATTGGGGAAGATTCGGCTGAGGATCCAGATCGGTAACCTCAGATCAGTAGCTATACACTATGTCATCGATTCAAAGGTATCATACAACATCCTGCTGGGAAGACCGTGGAACCACGACCACAACATCGTTCCTTCGACTCTGCATCAATGCTTCAAATATGTAGATACTCAAGGAACAGTACAAACGGAGGTTGCTGACCTGAACCCGTTTAAAGGAGTAGAATCCTACTACTCTAACGCCATATTGTACTCCCAAGGCTACATGGAAGAGTTGTTAGGCGAAGCAGAGAAGGAATCCCACCGGGAGCCTGAAGAACCCTCTGTCGAACAACCACTGTCAATCAGAGTGAAAGGGCGAATTACTCGTCCAAAAGCCATGGAGCCTATAGCTATCCACCTGAACAAAACCAGGTCAGGAAGAGGAGGCGTCCTCTGGTGATCACTTTGAACCAGAAGCCTCCACCCTTGGTCATCAATCTTCGGTACGACAGGCAGCCGACTGATGTAAATACAGCCAGGAATGCAGTTTCCGATGATAATAAAGGACCTCTTTTCCAGTATATCGACGCTCAAATTCTAAATCAGGAATCCTCTCCCCATGACGATATAGAGCCTATAGCACAGAAATTCTTGGCAGCTATAGATTCCTATCATCCCTACATATGGGAAGTGGCGTCATCATCCAATGTCACCACGACTTATGGACCGCATGAGGACTCTATCTTCGTTGTTCCGTCTACTCGCAGCAGTCAGCGTTCAATAGTCTTCGGCCGTAGGCGCGACGGACCCACTATACAAGAAGATTCCTTCAACGATGTTGCTGGTGAAATGCAAGTTCATAGGTACAGCCCGCAAGCTTTAAAAATCATGCAAAGTATGGGTTACGACTTGAAGCTGGAACTAGGTCTCAGCTACGGGAAAGGCAGACGGACGCCGCTACTCGGCAACCCCCACTATCAACAAACTCGCTTCGGGTTAGGATACGCCGCCTCCCTTGCAACTTCCGAGTCAAACGAGGATGTCTTTTCCTCTTTTTAAGACGGTTCATCGCCCTCCGACTCATCGGAGACTCTCGAACAAACATTATCAGTGAATATGGTAGTGGCCGATTCCTTCGAAACAGACGAACAAGAATCTGAGCCGTTTGAGAATGACTCTTGGGCTCAACAAATGGGTACACAATGGGAATTCCGGTTCGAGCAGAGAGAACCTTCCACTGAAGACGAAGTTATCCAGATCAATGTTGGGAATGAACTTTCGCCAAAGTCGATATTTATCAGTAACAATCTTTCCCCAGCTGAAAGGAAAGAAGTTATCCAGCTGATAAAAGAATACAACGACGTCTTTGCATGGAATTATGAGGATATGCCCGGCCTTGATCCAAAGGTGGCTACTCATAAACTCAACATATTGCCCGATTCGAAGCCTGTGAAGCAGCACCAACGCCGGTTCCGCCCGGATATGATGGACGCCATTGAAGCTGAAATCAAGAAGGTGATAGCCTGCGGTTTTATCCGGGAGGAACAACATCCCGACTGGGTCGCCAATGTTGTCCCGGTCATGAAGAAAAATTGGAAAGTGTGCGTCTGCATCAATTATCGAGATCTGAACACAACATGCCCCAAGGATGAGTTCCCCCTTCCCATTACGGACATCATGGTCGACAACACATGCGATTTTGAACGCATGTCCTTCATGGACGGATTTTTAGGATACAATCAAATCAAGATGCATCCTGAAGACGAGAAGCATACTGCCTTTCGGACACCATTGGGGGTATATTGCTATACGGTCATGCCCTTCGGATTGAAGAACGCCGGGGCTACATACCAACGGGCTATGAGTAACATATTTTGCGAGCATTTATGCAAGACAGTGGAGTGTTACGTGGACGACATAGCTGTCAAAAGCTGCCTCAAGGATAATCACATCCAAGACTTGAAGACAGTATTCGAGCTGATGCGCCAATATCAACTCAAAATGAATCCCACAAAGTCCTTTCTGGGTGTATCTAGTGGCAAATTCTTGGGATTCGTCATTACCACCAAAGGCATTCAAGTGGACCCTGATAAAGTCAAGGCCATCTTAGAAATGTGACCACCCCATAATCTGAGGGAACACAGGGGATTCCAAGGTCGTCTGGCTTATATCCGAAGATTCATATCCAACCTCTCCGGGAAATGCCAGCCCTTTTCCCGTCTCATGAAGAAAGGTGTATCCTTCGTATGGGACGAAGCCTGCCAACAAGCGTTTAACGATATCAAGTGCTACCTCACTCATCCGCCCGTTCTGGTGCCTCCCGTCATAGAAAGATCATTCTTGCTGTATGTTCGAGCAATGGATCATTCTTTGGGAGCTCTTCTCGCACAGAAGAACGATGTGGCACATGGACAGGCTATCTACTACCTCAGCAGGATGATGGTCGGAGCCGAACACCGGTACAACCCGGTAGAGAAAGAATGCTTGGCCCTGATGTTCGCTATTCAGAAAATGCGACACTATGTCACAGGTCAAACGATTCACATTATCTCCAGGATCAATCCTCTTCGGGTACTGATGAACAAGCCAAGTGTTCTTAACTCCCGACTCGCGACCTGGGGGATGTTATTAACACCGTATGACATGGTGTACGTCCCTCAGAAGTCCATCAAAGGCCAAGTATTGGCTGACTTCCTAGCTGCTCATCCGATCCCGGATGCCTCCAAATTATACGAGGATATTCTCGACGAAGTTGCAGAATGTAATTCCGTAATGGAAAGTGACGCATGGCAACTATTCTTCGATGGCGCCTCCAGAACTGGTCCCAGGGGAAACGTAGTTTCAGGAGTAGGGATTGTCCTGGTTACTCCTGACAAACTCGTCATCTACCGAGCATACTCTCTTAGCGAGCCCTACTCCAAGTCGCTAAAGAGCTGAGGGTCGAATCTCTGGAAGCTTTCGGTGATTCCCTGCTGATCGTCAATCAAGTCAGAGGGATATATGAAGTCCGGAATCCAGACCTCATCCCCTATCACCGAGCAACGGTCGAGATAGCCGTGACATTCAAAGGGTTCTTCTTAGAGCATGTACCTCGATCTCAGAATCTGGAAGCTGATGCCCTAGCCAGTCTAGCTGCAGATTTAGCTACTCCTATAAGAAGGCAGGATTCGGTGATCCTCCTTAACAGGGATTTATTCTGTGAAAAAAATAACTTTTACATAGAATGCAGCTACGTTGTAAACATCGATCCTCCCACAAGGGACTGGAGAAGTCCCTTTATAGATTTTGTGGCATACGGAATCTTACCAGAGAACCCCAAAGAAGCAATATCCGTCAAAAGACGATCCTTACGCTTCTACTTTGATGCATCCTCACAGTGTCTATATCGCCGGACCTACGATGGACTGCTACTGAGGTGCCTCGCTGACAGCGAAGCGTAGCAGATTATCCGTGAAGCTCACGACGGCGTATGCGGAGCACATCAACCCGGTCCTAAGCTACAGGATCGTATCAGGAGAATGGGCTATTACTGGCCCACTATGATAGCAAACACAATCAAGTATGCCAGATAATGCAGAGCCTGTCAGGTTCATGCAGACTTCATACACCGACCGTCTGAACATCTACATCCTACGGTTGCATCCTGGCCTTTCGAAGCATGGGGTATGGATATCATTGGTCCTATTCACCCGTCTTCTTCCAGAGGTCACCGGTTCATACTGGCCATCACAGATTACTTCTCCAAATGGGCAGAGGCGATCCCTCTTGCTGAGGTGAAGACATTTAATGTGATCAACTTCATGAAGAATAATGTCATTTATCGCTTCGGGATCCCCCGAAGGATAATTCATGACAATGGGCCTCAGTTCATCAGCCATGCGTTTCACCGATTTTGCGATAAGAATCGGATACAAAATATGGCCTCTATGGCATATTATCCAGCTGCTAATGGTTTGGCGGAAGCCTTCAACAAAACCATTATCAATCTCTTGAAGAAGTTCGTCTCCTCAAACAAGAGAGATTGGAACGAGAAGCTAGGAGAATGTCTCTGGGCATTCCGCACAACGGTACGAGCACCGACAGGTTGTACCCCATTCTCATTGGTCTACGGGAGTGAAGTAGTTCTTCCCATCGAAATTTAAATTCCGTTACTCAGGGTAGCCGTAGCTAATGAGTTAACTCAAGTGAAGAACGACCTACTAAGGCTTCAAGAGCTGGAAGGATTAGACGAGAAACGCCTTCAAGCTCAGCAACCCATCGCGTTCTACCAGGCACGCATTTCTAGAGCTTTCAATCATAAAGTGAAGGAAAGAGTGTTCAAAGTTGGCGAGCTAGTTTTAGCTGTGAGAAGGCCAATGATCATTACTCACAAGAGTAAGGGCAAATTCCAGCCCAAATGGGAAGGTCCTTATGTGATCGAGACGACGTTCTCAAACGGCGCTTACAGGTTAGCCCAGCCTAATGGAGACCTGCTAATGGCTCCTATCAACGGTAAATTCTTAAAAATGTATTATGCTTAATCTCCTCTGCTCAAGTGGAATACGGCGAAGACCTCATTTCTAACAAAACTACTTCCAAAACAAAACTAGTCGGGTCATATTCTATCATGTCCATATAACCTCTGAATAGATATGTTCGACTAATTTGGAACTGCAAGGCCTATCACATCCATATTACCTCTGATAGTATTTTGTGTACAAAACTTTAGTCAAAGCATATTCTATCATGTCCATATAGCCTCTGAATAGATATGACCTACTAAAGCATATTCTATCATGTCCGTATGACCTCTGAATAGATATGCCCTGCTAAAGTTTACCGAGAGTATATCACGTCCATATTACCTCTGGTATCACTCTCGCCCAAACCTGTCATTTATATTCCAAAATGATGGGTCCACAAAGTCAGATGAAAGCCTCTTTGTTATTCCCAAAAAGAGGGGAGCAAAAATACATGGAAAAGCGTTCTGGGTTTTATCCCCAGCAAAAAGAAAGAAAGAGGGAGGTACATCATTTGGGGGGAGCGGTTAGGTCGCAAATCTGCTGCGCCAGAGCAACCATTCTCTCATCCCGGGAGTTCAAGACGTCAGCGCGAGCCCGTTCCAACCTTGATGCATCATTGTCCAGAGCAGCTAGCTCGGACCGATCCCGCACAAAACCTGAGTGGAAAGCGCCCATGCGCGTCAAGTTCTGCTGAACAGTCGTCCGTCGCTCCTTCAGCACATCTCGGGCCGCCGACAAAGAGAGAGCCTTCGCCTCTACTTGAACGAGCTCCTCCTTCAATATACGGGCCTTCGCTGCCACTTTCTCATATTCGGCTTCACACCGGGTCAACTCGGGGACGATGTACTCCAATTGGGCATGCTCCTGATCCATCTCCTGCCACTGAGCCTCGATGGACTTAGTCAGGGACTCCATTTGCCCGGCAAACTCCGCAGTCAAGGAGTCGTACCTAGCTTGAACGAGACCGTCAATGCCGCCTCGAGCTAGCTGCAGATACTCGTTAATGGGTTGCTCCAAACCATTAACTATCTCCTCCAGGGCATCAGCTACTCCAGTGTCGTCAAATGCCCTGACCGGCACTATCACAGCCTGAGAGGACCCCTTCAGAGTCTCGAAGCTCAGATTCTTCTCCAACACCATTGATATTAGTATTTTCAAGGTGGTGTAGAAGATACTGGTATACTGCTCAGTCAGCTGGGCTAGGTTCGAATGGACGCTGGGAGTGGCTGCGATATTGGCGAACCTCCCTCCAGGGACGACCGTAATCGATGTGGCCACAGTCGTCGTCTCGACAGATGGTGCGACAAAAGAAGATGCGCCAACAACAGTCGAAGTCATCAGCATACTCGAAGGAGGCGATGTCGCAATGACAGGTTCATCCTCCTCTCGAGGTATCGGAATCTCGTCGGCAGGCAAGCCGGCACCCGAAGGTGTTTCCTCCTCAACATCAGCCACCTCCGTGTCGCCGTCAAGACCTAACACAGAGCCGAAGGGTGCATGTGCATCGCCCTCCCGAAGAGGTCTTCCCCTGAAAAGAAGACAAAAGGAAGTTAATATCAACATAAATATTAAATTTCCTGAAGAAGAGGCATAAAGACGACATTTACCCATGGCCGATGGCATGTATATCGCATCTGCAGCCAGTATAGCTAAATCATTTCTTAGGGATGCTAAGCAAGCTGTCATACCTGGAGAAGGGGGCCTGCTGTCTGACACTGGCAAATAGTCTTCCAAGTCCTCGTCAAATTCCAACCGAGGCTCATCGGCTGGATTCTCGCTAGAGGCGCTGACAGGCACGGCAGGGGTCTCTCCCGACGCTGATCCGGATAAAGGTGTACGGAATCTTATTATACTCAGCCCCGGAGGCGACTTCGTTCTACTACCTGAAGCAGTAGCAGCGACAGCAGTCCCCAGCTGAGATTCTCCGGCACCGTCCGCCGAAACTGTAGAAGGTCCCTCTCTAAAAGGCGAGGAACTCCAATCAAAGGATCATCCCCAACATGGGGAGAAGCAGGCTCACTTCCAGGAGCCTCAATACCAGGAATCCGGAGAGGACGTGTAGCCGTCTTGTTCTTCCTCTTACGGGGGAAAGCCTCCTTCGGAGCAGGAGCCCTTTGCTTTCCAGAGATTACCAAAGCCCCTGCAGGCGGAGGTACTTCACCCCTCGGTATCGATACAAGAGGCTCATCCAGAGTAACGGACTCTTCACCCTCGTCAGAAGAAACCGAGGGTACCTCGACTCTTCCCCCAAGCTTCGAAGAGGGCACCCTAAAACTTCCATGCATATCAAAATCGTGATGGAAGGTGTTGGTGGCCACATAGAACTGGGCATACGTATGGAGGATGCGCAGTTTCGTGGAGAGTGTGATGACGGGCACAATAAAACTTGCCCCAGTGCCGCCCATGATAAAATATCGCCATCCCCTCGCTCCATTAATGAGTCCACCTCTGGACCTGAAGCTGGTAATGGCGTTGCCCATGTGCAACTGATCGTACCCAAATTGCCTAGCAAACCGACTAGGCAGGTAGGGTTTAAAGAGGTACTGGTCTTCACTCCTGTACAGCAAGTGGGAAGGTCTAATGCAGACCAACCAATTAAAGGCCTCGGGAGAAAGAATGGTCTTCTCTCTACCTGAGTCCTCAAGCCTAATCCCCGATTGATTGCGATGTACAGAGGGGACAATGCAGAAGAGCTTCCAGCTATGGCCGCAATTCAGCACCCGCCGACAGTCTAGGACTGTGAGCACGTTCCAGGAGGATTTTTTGTAATTCAGCAAGAAACTACCCCCCAAGCTACTGCCGGAACCTGGAGACATCACCCGGGGGTTATGGAGAATTAACCATCCCATCAAATATAGGTATGGCAATTCCACCCGGGGAAAGCTTTCACGCCGAGCTTTATCGGCGAGCAGCGCCTCAGTCATCGCCTTCAAGCCAGCTTGTATGCGGCACACCATAGCCGGGAGCAAGTCCACTCTCGCCCCGAACACCAGACGCACTACAGGCCACAAGGTGTTGCGGTGAATACGATCCGCAGATGTGATGCCAGGTACCACCAATCGGTGCAGCCATATAGAGAGGAAGCCAACCAGTTGAGCTTCCTTGGACAGAGGCCTGCGATAATGCCTCAGATAACTGTAGGCCTTAGTGCCTGCAAGATATCTTCCAATCCCCTCGTCGAGGATCCGATCTGGGGCCCCATTGTCCTCCATAAGATCATCGACTACCTGAGCAGTAAGCATGCTCAGAGGATTCACAGGCTGATCCTTGCCTTCCAATACCTTCTCCGGCTGAGCAGTCCTGGCCCGATGAAAGAAGAGGTAGGACGTCCACCTGTTGGTATGAGCCAAATCCGAAGGCTCACCATAAAAAGCGGTGCAAGCAAGGTAGTGGCACATCATCTCCTGGTACACTTCCACTACCCGAGGGTCTGAATCCCCTAGCTCCCGGTTCGTGGGAACATACTCTTCATATGGAGTATCCCACATCGGCAGTCTCGAGATCTCTGCCATCTCATGAAGGGCCAATCCCAACTCCTCCAGTGGAGTGGCAAAAGTCCCGGTGAGCGAAATATATCGCTCCATCAGTGCCAGAAATAGGTTAGGGTTAGGAGGTAACCCAACACTGGTGGCACTCACAGCTGCAAACAGACCAATTCTCTCTAACTCGGTCTAAAAATGCTCCAGGGTCCAATCAACTAAGCGAGCCCATCGAAGGTTCGTTAGGGTCATCCACCCATTGCACCGAGGATTCACCTTGGGGTACACTCCTCCGCGCCCCATGAAATCATTGCAGAAGGTCGGTAATTGCACCGGCTGGAGCACTAAGCTGTCTTCACTCGGGACACTGCCCGGGTACAATCCCCTGAACGACGTTACAAGACCGGAAGGGCGGCTGACAAATAGACCAGATCCTTTCTGGTAGAAGATCTTCCCCGGCCTGCCGTGAAGATCGGGAGTCAGCGTCCACGACATCTTCCTGGGATGTGTAGCATGGAAGAAGGCCGAGATGGGATAATCTCTCGACATCTTGGGCAGATGCAAGACCAAGCTCCCGGCAGGGAAAACCCAGAGTTCTTTCTTGGGCTTCGTCTGGGACTGCTTGTCGATCATGTCCCCAAAAAGAAAAGTTGGCTTTATATACTGCTCCCCGTCTACGTACGTCATGGGCTCTCTATTAATCATGTTCAGCAGGGTTCGCTCGCCCTGACCCAATATCAAAAATTCCCTTCCTTCAGGATACTGGGGTCCAGAGATAGGAAATGTCACGTGTGACAGATCCTCCAGATAGTTGGAGTGCAGCATCCCGACGGCAAAACCCATCACATCGGCTAGCGGAGACTCATGCAAGTTAGCTGTAAGGGTGCAAGAAAAACACGTTAGTTTCCATACTAGACATTACAATCTTGCAGCATATGCCAAGAGCCAACAGTCTGTGCTTTACGCCAAGACTGTACAAACTTGATCATTATGCCAGAATTTTCATCCAGAAGCGTACAATTCAAGTCGGCGGTATACAGTCTGCGCTTTATGCCAGACTGACAAAATTCGAGTTTATGCCAGGACTCTCATCCATGAGCGTACGACTCAAAATTTGTAAGTATACACCAAGTTCTCGACAGTCAAAGCTTTTACGCCCGACTGCAAAAAACATGGAGTTTCTATGCTGGCACATTAGAAATGTGGGCGTAAAAGATGAAACGTCCCTGTGCATCATCTTCCTCAAAGAGGCTATCAGCACAGAAGACAACCTAGCGCTGTCACGTACAACATGTGCGAAGGATTTTTCAGTCGTTCTTTTCGTCCCAGAAACTCTACCTATCAGGCCGGGTGCACTGCTCGTCGGCGGAATACTCCGCTCAGAATGGAGTTTGCCTTGCCCGACCGGAGATACTCCCGCTTGAGCGGAAGAACGAGAAGAAGAATCGACCTTCTTTCCCTTAGAGGAGGAGGTTTGTTTCGAGGCCATCACTGAAAACTTTGAAGACTCGGGAAAGAAACGAAGAAGAACTCGAACAGTCGAAGCCTTTCTTTCGCAGAAGACGGATGAAAAGTTTTTCTCTTAGAAACTTGGGGTATATATAGAGTTCGGATGGACTCCTCGAAACCCGAACCAAATCTCCTAATTAATATTTGGTTATGATTGGGGACTGCGTCAGCCTATTACTCAGAGAAGGCGGACAGTCAGCGAAATTCGAAAAGTTTTCGTACAAAGCAGATTCGTGGTTTCTACGCTAAGGAGCTTTCTACGCTCGAGAAGCTACAGATCTACGGTTTTACGGTCGCAGGCTACAAGTCTATAGTTTTACGCCCGGATGCCTTTGTGCTCGGTAAGCTTTTACGCTCGAGAGGCTACAAACCTACGACTTCACGCTCCACAGCTACAAATCTATGATCTCACGCTCCGATGGCGTTTAGTTTACGCTCAGAAGCAACAGATCCACAATTTCACGCTCGGAAGATTTCCTTTTCACAGGCTACAAATCTACAGTTCTACGCTAAGGAGCTTTCTACGCTCGACAGCTACAAATCTACAGTTTTACGTTCGGAGGCTACAAGTCTACGATTTTACGCCCGGATGCCTTTGTGCTCGGTAAGCTTTTACGCTCGAGAGGCTACAAACCTACGACTTCACGCTCAGGAACTACAAGTCTACGATTTCACGCTCGGTGGTGTTTAGTTCACGCTCATGAGGCTACGAACTTATAATCTTATGCTATGACTCTCCGCACATCTGAAAGATACGCGGGCCAGAGTACCCGTACATCTAGACGATTCTCAAGGCGGTCAATTACGAGAGTTCACACATAAGATACTCCTTCTTGACCAGAAGATATCCCCAAATACCCGAAGCATACAGAGTTCAATATTGAAAATTAGTCTTCTTCGTGGGACGATTCGAAGTTCATCCAGACTCCAGTCTGAATACTTCATCTACAAATCAAGATGGCAACTCAGTTTGACGGCCATTTCTCGCCCTGATTCCAAGGGACTTTTCGAGAAATCACTCTTGAAGATGAAGTCTGAACAGGAATTCTGTTTATCAGAAGCAATATTTCAGAATTCTACGCGGTCCCTCATTCCTAGCAACAGGACAGTTCAAACACTCGAATGCTGAGCGACTTTTTGCGTATCCCTAGCTATGCGTGAAAGACAGGACAGGACCTAGCACTCTTTCTCAAACAGAGTCGGCATAAAGAATCAGACGTGTTGAAACTACACATATTCAGACTTCACAGCAACATATGGCAAAACGGTCATGTGCGCAGAAGAATTTCTTTTATTAAAATTAAAATCATGATTACATGTGAGGGAAATCCTATCTACAAGGGGTTTTTCTTCATTTTCATGATTATATATGAGGGAAATTCCGTCAACAAAGGATTTCCTCATCTTCATTGGAAGGCCACCCCCAGAATCTGTTCTTCCAGGTTCTCACATCGGCGCAGGTCTTCCTCTTCTTCTATGGCAGTTTATCGACTCCCACAGTCGATGAACAAGAAAATAATCAAATGGCGGAAGGATACAGGACTGGGCATGCACAAATGATGCAGATCCCATGCTCCGTACGCCATGACAGGTTGAGTTAGGATATTTCACCCAACTCAATCCTGGACAGAGCTAGTCTATCTGCTCTCGTCCACGGAGGTAACGGGAGAAGGCACCGCTTGCAAGTAGTATGGTCTAAGATGACCCTTCCTCTCTCCGAAAGAACTGCCATACAAAGTTGCTGATTATCCCGAGCAAAGGAGGCTATGATATCCTTCCATGATCCATCGTTGCAGTGGACATTTGCTCGAAGACGTCGTCTCTTTTGGCTCCTTACATACCGGAAGAACATGATCTCCTTCTTCCTCAGGTCAGCCCGACGAACTCCGGCGATCATCTCTGCGTGGTAAGGGAACTGTGGGAAGAACAGGTTAACTCCTTAGCCTTTTTATAGGCGAAAGAGATCACACCGATCCCCAATAACTCTACCATAAAGTTAGCCTTGAAAGAATGTGTCAGACTTGACCGATTCAGGCTCCATTCAGAAACGTTTTGAGTTACGAGGAACGGTTCATGCTTCATTCAAAGCGTTTCAAATTACGAGAAATTTAAAAGCTTTGAAGGGGGTCTTGTAGAAGCATAAAAAATATGCCGGATAGCTCTACGCAGCATGGTGACGCAGGGCAGCGTAAACAGAGGACCTCAGAGCCATCAACATGCAAGCAGGGCCTTTTTTCCGCTGAGCACAGCGCAAAATATAAACTCAAGGACCACCCGCGTAAATTACAGTATGTCCAGGCTGCTTCAGCGTAGATAGGGTGCTTCATCGCCTCTATGGCGTAAAACTCCCCCGCTTTCAATGCAGCATTTAAGCGTACGAGGAACGCTTCGTATTCCCCGAAATGAACCTGTCAAATCATACAGTGAACCTGACGTCTGACTTCTGACAAAGAGTACTGTACGACTACCCAGACGACGGCTGGAATAATGGTAGACCACTCGGGACGCGCTCCTGTATTTAATGTACAGGATAATGGAGGATCTCTGCATTTAATGCAGGGGATTTGATTAAATCACCAAACCGTCATTTACTGACGTCTCCTCGGTGTAAACTGCTCTTACACATACGAGGAGATATGCTGCCTTATTTTACACAGGCAGATGTGAGCTTCCTACGCTCCGCGGAAGACAAGCCGACTGCCACGTCAAAAACTTCTCTTCGTACAAGGCTCGAGGCACGTCTCTACATTTAATGCTCAGAATGATGACAGATCTTCAGAACACGCCTCTGCAATTAATGCAGGATAATGGCGGATCTCTGCATTTAATGCAGGAGATTTGATTATATCCCCAAGAGCCATAATTCCGGCTAAGGATCGCTCGGCTTCTACGCCCACACAGCTTCTATGCCTTCTCGACCTCTGTGCCCTCGGCTTCTATGCCTACTTGGCTTCTATGCCATGGTGACAGACATTGGCTTCTACGCCAACCTCTTCTACACAAGGGATACCTACCTACGTGGCTTCTACGCCGTGATCTTTGCAGCAGTTATACGCGTTTGTCCCTTAGTTGGACATGCGTCACACGCTCATACAAAAGATCATCCATACGCAGGCAGTGGTTACTTTAACCATCGTGTAAAAGGGTACTGTACTTTCTACTACTCGGTTTCTACACCGATTGAGTGGTCACTGTCACCAAAACTCTATAAATAGAGACCTCTATTGACAGAGGTCCAAGGTCGAAAAACTCGAACCAGGGTCGAAAAACTCGAACCAAGGTCGAACTTCAGAAAAGATCGAACCAAAGGTCGGGAAAAATAGGTCAAAAGACCTAGGAGATAAGTCGAAGAGTCTTCGAGAGAGAAGAATCCGGAGCTCAGGCAAAGAGTAGCGATCGATGACTTTGGCATCGTGCATCCGCCCTCTTTTGCAACCTTCGAAGCTGCTTCCCGTCTTCTACGGCACTTCTTCACCATCGTGTGGTCCAAGGGCTAAAGTGATCGACTGCAGATCAAACACCTATAGCAATATTTACCCAGATTTAAAAATTGTACTCGACGTCCTCGTATAGGATTAATTGTACAAGCTTGTTTGTAAACCAAAGAAACGGGTTTCGTATAAACCTCGTCTTATATACATTTCTTCTTTCGTTTATTACCATAAACACCGTTTACCCTACACCAGTGCCTGAAGTACGTCGACGAATATGGCACGATCAAAATAGAGTTTGCTTATGTCGATCCGTTCAAAGGGATCGAAGCCTATTACTCTGATTCAATCCTTTACAAATAGGTCTACCAGGATGAAGGCGGTAATAACATCGATGATGAGGCAGAGGCTAGGATAACACCAGAAGAGTCCTTGATAGTCCATCTAAAGGCACGCACTCCTGATACAACCTCTTCCCTCGTCGTAAAACTATACAAGAAGGCACCCGAACCTCTGGTCGTCCACCTTCGTAGGATGGATCAATCACCGAAGGATGGTTTGTCGCCTCCTACAACGTCCAAACCTCTGATCGTTCGCCTTCTCAGGCCGATTCAACCTCCAAAGGATGCTCCACCGCCTCCTATAACATCCTTGCCTCTGGTAGTAAAGCTTTACCGGAAACCTCCAAAGTCGTCGCTCGCACTGGAGGTAGATCTCGGAAAGGATGAGCTAGAGGAGTACGTAGTTGCTCACGCAGACGTCCCTTCTCTGGATGATGTAATCCCTGAAGAAAAATTACCTTATTTTATGAATAAAGGGCTATCTTTGAACTAATCTAAAGTTGCACATATAAGCATACTGTATTCCATGGAGCATAGTCTAGGCCTACGCCTGGAGATACAAGTGACTACTACCTGTGCAGTAAACCAGATCCTTCCTAGCCAAGGTTCCTACTTCAGGGTTCCAGCAAGGAGGAGGAAGACAAGTCCATCATCTTCGGCAGGGTTGAATGCCCCCGATTCTTTATCCCAGAGGAACAAGAGCCAGAACCCAATATCGACGAAGTATAACTCTACCGGTTCAGTAGTCAAGCCAAACTCCTCATCCAAAAAATAGGTTATGATCTTAAAAGCAACCGAGGTCTGAATTACGGTAAAGGTCGACGACTGCCCTTGCTCCTCGCCACTCCGGCAGGCAAATTCGAGGATTACTACCATAAGACCAAGCATGGCTTAGGTATGTTACATCCCCCACAACCCCTGAAGGCTCGGATGAAGAAGATGAGTTATACTCTCACTCTTCAGAGTCTTTCTCTTGGGACTCCGATGTCAGTATCGGGGAGATGCTCAAGCAAACATTGTTTGCCAATATGGTGTCAGCTGATTCTAAAGAAGACGACAAGGATCAACTAGAACTCTTTGAAGTAGAACCGTGGGCCCAATGCCTAGATGCACAATGGGAGATACGGTTCGAACAACGAGAACCTTCTACCGAGGACAAAGTTGTACAAGTCAATCTGGACAGCGAATCCTCCCCTAAACCTATCTTCAACATCAAGAGTCTGACTCATAAGGATCAAAAATCTCTACTATAGCTCATCAGGGAATACATTGATGTCTTCACCTGGAGCTATAAAAATATGCCAGGACAGGACCCCCAAATCATGGTCCACAAGCTCAATATCTCACCGAACGCTAAGCCTGTCTAGCAGCAGCAATGGCAATTTCGGCCGAATATTATGAACGCCATCGAAGTTAAAGTCAATAAACTGATAGCTAGTGGCTCCATCCACAAAGAATAACATCCAGATTGGGTAGCCAACATCGTGCCCGTCGTCAAAAAGAACGAAAAGATCCAGATCTGCATTGACTTCCATAATCTAAACGCGACCTGACCTAAGGACAAATTCTTCCTTTCGATCACAGACATAATGATAGACAACACCTGTGGCTTCGAATGCATGTCCTTCATAGACGAATTCTTAGGCTACAATCCAATCAAGATGTCTCATGACAATCAAAAGCATACATCATTCCAAACGTCGATAGGAGTATACTGCTACACAGTCATGCCCTTTAATCTAAAAAATATGGGTACCACTTACCAGCAATCTATGAGCACCATCTTCCATGAGCATATATACAAGACGGTCGAGTGTTAGGTTGATGACATCGTCGTCAAGAGTCGCTCCAAAGATGATCACCTCAGGGACTTGAAGACTCTGTTCGACCTCATACGTACACACCAACTCAAAATAAACCCTACCAAATCTTTCCTAGGAGTCTCCAACGGCAAATTCTTGGGTTTTATCCTGACTTTGAAGGGTATCCACGTAGACCCTGGCAAGACCAAAGCGATCCTTGAAATGTGCCCATCGAAGAAACTCAGAGAACTTCGTGGCCTTCAAGCAAGATTGGCCTATATCAGAAGGTTCATATCAAATATCTCTGGACGTTGTCGACCGTTCAATCAGCTTATAAAGAAGGGATTCTCCTTTTTCTGGAACTAAGAATGCCAATGCACTTTTGACGACATCAAGGAATACCTCACTAGCCCTCCAGTATTAGTAGCCCCAGTTATGGGAAATCCCTTTCTGCTCTACGTATGAGCAATGGATCACTCTCTTGGTGCTCTGCTAGCCCAGACAAGCAACGTAGGTCACGGGAAGGCCATCTAATATCTTAGTAGGATAATGGACGACACAGAGCACAGGTATAACCCCATCAAGAAGGAGTGTCTTGCTCTAGTATTCGCCATATAGAAGACCTGGTATTATGTGGCAGGATAAACCATCCACGTGGTCTCACAAGTTAATCTCCTTAGGGTCCTCATGACAAAACCTGGAGTGCTTAACTCTCACCTAGCCACATGGGCAATACTGTTATCACCATATTATATGGTATTCGTCCCATATAAGGCGATCAAAGGTCAGGAAATGGCAGATTTCCTTGTAGCCCACCCGGTACCGAAAACCTTAAAGCTTTACGAGGAGATCCCAGACGAGGTCGTTGACTCAAAATTGATCATGAGTGCAGAAGCCGTTTGGCCAATATTCTTCGATGATGCTTCAAGAACAGGGCCCAAAGGCAACATCGTCGCTGGAGTCAGGATATTGTTGATCTCTCCATATGATCTGGTTATCAACCGTGCCTACTCCCTCGCTAAGCCATGCTCCAACAAGGTGGAAGAGTACAATGCTCTCATCATTGGACTCCAACTCGCTAAAAAAGTGGGAGTTGACCACCAAGAATCCTATGATGATTCCAAGATGATAGTCAATCAAGTCCGAGATGAGTAAGAAGTCCAGAATAAAGACCTACTCCGCTACTACCAAGACACACTTGGAATAATCTCCAGGTTCTTCATAGATCTTGTCCCTCGGCTATAAAATATTGAGGCTGACTCCCTGGCAGGCCTCACAGCCTCTCTAGCTATTTCGGTCAATACTCATAAACTGATCACCTTGATCGGTCAAGAGCTGGTCTGCCCGAAGAAAAACCTCTTTTTTTGCCGGAGCTACTCAATATAGATGAGCGCTGACTCATAAGACTGGAGACTTCCATTCATCGACAACGCAGTCTATAGAATTCTCCCCGAAAACCCAAAGGAAGCTACTTCGATCAGAAGATGTTCCCTCCAATTTTGGTACGATACGACTAGCAAAATTTTGTCGCTCCTATGACGGTCTTATGCTATGATGCCTATCGAATACAGAAGTGAAGTAGGCTCTCCGTGAGGCTCCCGACAGGGTTTGCGGTGCCCATCAGCCAGGGCCCAAGCTATAGGACCGCCTTCGTAGAATGAGTAATTATTGGCCGACAATGGTAGCAGACGCCGTTGACTACGCAAGAAAGTGCCAAGCGTGCCAAATCCATGATGACTTCATCCACCATCCCTCGGAGTTTCTACACCCGACCGTGGTGTCCTGGTCGTTCAAACCCTGGGGCATGGATATCATAGGGCCGATTAGTCCGCCTTCGGTTAAGGAACATCGGTTCATCTTGGCTATTACCGACTACTTCTCCAAGTGGGAGAAAAGTCGTACCACTCACTGAAGTCAAGATGTCCAACGTGGTCAGTTTTATCAAGCATCATGTCATATACCACTTCTGCTTGCCACAAAGGATTATCCATGATAATGGTCCACAATTTGCAAGTTACGTGTTCTATCGATTTTGTGACAAAAATTGGATTAAGAATGTAGCGTCAACTGCTTATAACCCGGCAGCAAATGGTCTGGCGGAAGCCTTCAATAAGACCATCATAAAGCTACTCAAAAAGTTTGTATCATCCAACAAACGTGACTGGAATGAGAAGCTGGGTGAATGTCTCTGGGCATACCGTACAACGGTCTGGATAGCTACTGGCAATACGCCTTTCTCTCTGGTGTACAAAAGCGAAGCGGTCCTCCCGCTTGAGATCCAAATCCCTTCACCCCAAGTAGCCCTCTCCAACCAATTAACCATCGATGACAATCACCGTCGATGTCTACAAGAGTTAGAAGCACTCGACGAGAAATGTCTCTTAGCTCAATAGCGCATTAAGCTATACCAAGCTCGTCTCTCGGGATCCTTCAACAAACTGGTGAAGAAGAGAACCTACTAAGTGGGTAATCTCGTCCTGACCGTAAGGAGGCTGATGGTTATGACCTACAAGGCGGATGCCAAATTCTAACCCAAATGGGAAGGCCTATTCGTCGTAGAATCGGTATTCTCCAACGGCGCCTACCGGCTCCTGAAATCCAACGACGACTTATTCATGATGCCTATCAATGACAAGTTCTTGAAAAAGTACTATGTCTAATCTAGACTTATACTCCTCTTATCCCCAGCCGGGCAATCAAGATGTACAGTCCTTATACTCTCGGTTCTTCATCCCCAGCGAGGGCCTATGTACAATATGTCCCTTTCCTTATAAATTTTTATAAAAGCCATTATCTGTATCCAGGAGTCCTGGATATGCATCAGATGATAGATCCTCAAAGTCCCTCAAGTAGAGCAATCCTCAAGTCCACCGATACACTTTCACTTGGACCACCCAAAAATCAGTCTCGTTAGACTTTAGTCTCCCCAGCAGAGAAATTCTCAGGTCTATCTTCATTCTCGGATAGACCACACCCAGTAAATTACTTCTCAATGAGTTTTTCGGATATTGGTTCACGTCCATATTACCTCTAAACTACTATCCTAATATTTCTCCCCGGCTGAGTTTGCCATGTCCATATTACCTCTGAGCAAAACTCCGGGTCTTGACTATCGATCATTACGTCCATATTACCTCTGATATCGATAGTCATCTGCACTTATCACATGTACTTACCAAGGTACACCAGCGGTGTTAAGTCCATAAAATCTGCCACATCTATATCACCTCTTGTAGGGCTTGTTCCAAATCTATTACTTGCACTCAGGTTTGTAAGAAGTATTAGGTCCACAAAATCTATCACGTCTATATTATCTCTGATAGGGATTGTTTTTGAACTTATTATTTGCACTCAACATGCACAACAAATAATAGGTCTATCAAAGTTCCCAGTGGGACATCCTAGACAGACGATGATATTAATCTACGTCCATATTATCTCTAGTACAATATCCAAAGTTCACACAAAACTCATACACAATAAGACAAATAAAGAAAAAAGTTCTAGAAAAAGAGAAACCTTTATTCAAGATCATGAGTATATATGATGAGAATCTACTACATTTTTAAGGGTTTTCATTAATATTCAAGATCTCGGGTACATATAATAGGAATCTTTTTTAAGGGTTTCTATGGGTTCTCGCCGACAAGAACCTCTTCCATTACAAGACATCCTGTGATGTTTCTGCCATGGACACAAGTGAGCCCAGCAGCAGCCCTTAATGCTTTCTGGATCATCCCTCCATAGTGCAAACCTCAGTATATAGAAAAGAACCCATACTGATAGATAGAAAGGGAGGAATATGGGCAGATATTCTACAACCAGGCGGAAAGACCGACGATAAGAATTTTAATTAATCCAAATCCTGTCATCGACATCGTAGTCTCCCGGCCGGTAGCAAACTACATAAATAGGAGAAATACAGTTAGCACGCTGCACGAATAAGGACGGCTCAGCATGTAACGCAGGATGATCATCCTCTTCTTCTGAGTCAGCCTTTGTCGAACTATCCTCGTCTCCTGGATCAGTTCTTGGCAAATTATCGTATAAAGTTAGTCTTTACCCCGAACAACGGTTGTTATAATATCCTTACATGCTCCATCATGAGCCGCATAAAGGTGAACAAAGCCTGCACAAGGAGAACATAAGGCGTTAGTAAACAAAGACAATATGAAGTATATACGACAGAGCCTAGTCGACGCATGAGGTGCCTGCCATGGTGGCCGCATGTCGAGTCGAGCCTCCATCACGCGGCAGAGATATGATGGTCGCATGTCCGGATTGAGCCTTCATCCATGTGATAGAATCATGGTGGTCGCATGTCCAGATCAAGCCTTCATCCATGTGGCAGAGTCTTAACTAGCGCAGGATGGTTACTCTTCCATACGATAGACATGAGAAAAGCCAACGTTGTTTGCCATTTAAATGAAAAAAAGAACTAAGAGAACTTAATTTTGATTAATAAACTAGAGAGTATAGAGAAGATTCCTAAGAGACATTTTAAATACAAATTTGTTTTGATCTGGGGGATGACGGTGGAGGGTTAGGAGTATAGCAACTCTCTTTACTCCATGGACGATCCGAACGCAAAAATATATCCCCTTGGTTCTAGTGTGAATTTGCAGCTAGCCAACCTCCTTGCATGAGGGTAATACCCTATTATTTATAGTTATGCTATGGGTGCCGCATATCCCCATGCTTGCTGGCCGCGTGGGGCTTCTTCAGCAGGATGCAGCCGTAACGGTAGCCACATAGTATGGGAAAGCCGCCACCTGGGTTTGGTTAGGATTTTATTTGAAGAGATCTCGGGGCTGCTGTGCGCATAACTAGGTCAATTGGACACTTGGTCGCCCCTACCTGTGCGATAAATCATCTTTAGTCATTACAAAAAATCTTGTGAGTCGAGAGTCGCATACTGTTGTAGTCGAATAGGGACTCTCGTTGGTCTTGGTCGAAATAACCCTCTGGCTGTACATGGACGAGGCTGCATGGGTCTTGAAGTTGCATGCGTCCTCTTATTTGGCCTTGGTCAGATGGACACTCTGGCCGCATGATGTCGAGGCCGGATGGGTCTTCGAAGCTACATACGTAGGACACATAACATGGCCCGTCTGTCGAGGCAATTAATGCACTGATGTGACTTATTATATTTTTTGAGTCATTCTTTGTACGAATTCTGAAATATCTCAGGGTGATGAGTGAGATGTCAGAACTTCTGACAGACATCAAAATCTGTGTCAGGAGTTTTACGCGACCGCCCTGCTCTATGGTCGTTCAGGTCGTATATGTGAACTGCATGGAGTCGAAGCTACATGGAGTCAAAAATGCAAGGGATACATGGAGTCTGGGACACATTAGGCCAGAGATGCCTGGAACGCGTGGAGTCTGGGACGCATTGGGCCAGATATGCAGGGATCTTTTATCGTTTTCTGCTTTCGTGGCATGTGAACAGTTGTATACTGCCGAAAGTAATTATGACGCAGATGTCAGCACGGATTCTAATCATCGGTGCAGGATTCGAGATGGTCAGAATGACTGTCTATTGTGTCAGATTCATAAATGCTCTGATGTGACTGTAGGGACGATGCGTCACAGGACGATATGCGTCTCGGCCTATCCTAGGGCATCATGCGTCCGCTGCTGTTATGCGCCCACCGCAGTTATGCGTACCTTACTTATTTGTTGACTGTAAACTGGAGCGCATTGAGGGATTTTTATGCTTCTACAAGGCCCCCTTCAAAGTTTTCAGACTTGGCTAAGTATGGAATACTTTGAATAAGAAGCATAAATTAAGCACACATTCACTGTCTGTTTTTGTCATATTGATGCATGTAGAGGTTGTCGCATGGAGGGCTCTGCTATGCTGTCAAATCTGCATTAAATAGTGAGATTTGATTTTATCTTTGAATTGGTCCATTGGGATCCCAAGCCATCTGATAACACGGGGCTCGAGGCATCAATTTTCGAGGAGATAAAAGAGGATCATACGGATTGAGGTATTAGGTTCATCTCATTAACCGCTCGGTTCATTATCTTGATCCCTTTATGTGGTTTTGGAGCCTATAAATAGGCAATCAGGGGGAAAAAGAGAACTTTTATCCACTTGCTTCATTTTCTCTTTTTTTTGTGAATGATGTCGAAGGCTGTGACTCTTCTCGTCGAAGAGTTTGTCAACGGTGGTCTCACTCCGTGGCCTCCTGATCTGGATATTTTTCTTGGAGGTAGTCTAGTACCGTCTTCTCACTCTATTCTGTGAAGGACGCAAAGGCACCAGTATACCTTCTTGCTATAGAAAACTCATCTTGGGCATGCACAGTCCTCTTCCGTGTAAACGAGTACTCCTCCATAATATGTGTATCGAGTTTTGGCATGGCCACTTGGGTGGGGGGTCATTTTCTTTCATCCGCGTAGAGCTCTATCTTTGGCTCGACCGTATGGATGAGACCCCCTCTTACTCGCGCGTACAGAATCGTTCATACATCGATGCGGTCGGGCAATAGTGTGTGGTAATTATGTCTTTATGCGATCTTTGCTTGAGACTAATGCATATCTTATTTTTGCAGGTTTTGTCCTCGCTCATGATGATCATGGTGGAGCGTGGAAGGATATCAAAACACCCGTTGTTTGAGATAAACACCTACCTTATGCGGCATTTCTCTAGGAGATGCGGTTAGTTCGGCAAGAACTAATCCAGGAGACGAGAATGAACATCATGTGTCATTTGTTGAGCTGCCCTTGTTCATACAGCGCTTCAGCTGCTTTTCTCCATTTTATGTGCTTCTCTATTGACCAGGAGGCTGCAGGGTCGATAACAAGATTTGAATTAATGGCCATTCCTATCGTCGGTTTTCCCACGTGGTCGTAGAGCGTATGCTCCTGCTCTTTCCTTGCCATCCATCAACATAAATTTTTTATATACTGAGGTTTGCATTGTGGAGTAGTGAGACAGAAAGCCTTGAGCTCTGCTGTTGGTCCCAACTTGTGCCAGTAGCGACGATAGCATAGAGTGGCACTTCTAATGAAAAAGTTTTATATTCAACGAGACTTCATTTAAAACCTGTTTTTACCTTGAATATTAATGAAAATCCTTGAATGTAATGGATTTCCATCATATGTGCTCATGATCTTGAATATTAATTAATGACGTCTCTCACCTTTTTCAGATAATATGAATGTACCATGCTATGGCTTTTTAAGGATATCCCACTGGGGGATTTTGGTGGACCTATTACCCTTTTGCACCTTTTAGTGCAAGTAATATGTTTGAGAAAAGCTTTGCCAGAGGTAATATGGATGTAGCAAAATATGACTCTGTGGGGATAGTGGAGAGATATAGTTTAAAGAAAATGTAGACTTGAACTAACTCTTTCTTCGCTCTGGAAATTGGAGTATGGATTTTAATCATTCGTTTCCATTGCGGGTATCTCGCTGGGGATTTTTTGTGGACCTATTACTTCTCGTGCATGAAGGTACAAATAATAAGTTCGAGATAAGCCCTGCCAGAGGTGATATAGACGTGGCAGTTTTGTGGACTTAACACAGCTGGTGTATCTTGGTGAGTACGGGTGATAAGTTTGGACGATGATCGATATCAGGGGTCTTGTAGACGCGATGATCGATAACCAAACCGACAGGTTTGCTCAGAGGTACGAAGGATATGGTAAACCCTACTGGGAAATTTTTGGGCGGATTTATTATTTGTTACGCACGTTGAGTGCAAATAATAAATTCAAAAAACAAACTCTATCAGAGGTAATATGGACGTGATAGGTTTTGTGGATCCATTACTTTTTTGCGCATGTTAGTGCAAGTAGTAGGTTCGAGACAAGCCCTGCCAGAGGTAATATAGATGTGGCATTTTTTGTGGACTTAGCGCCGCTGGCTTACCTTGGTGAGTACGGGTGGTAAGTGGAAATAACAACTGATATCAGAGGTAATATAGACGTGATGATCGATAACAAAGATCCGAGATGTTTGCTCAGAGCTAATATAGACGTGGCAAACTCCACCGGAGTAGTGTATTAGAGCGATTGTCTAGAGGTCCTATAAATATGAACCAACGCCTAGGAAGATACGATGTAGTTTGGTGATAGAGGAGTACTAGTCTGATTTAGACGTAGTACTATTTGAGGAACTTGTCATTGATGGGCATCATGAGCAAATCGTCGTTGGGTTTTGCCAACCGTTAAGCGCCGTTGAAAAATACAGTTTCCACGATGAACGGGCCTTCCCATTTAGGTTAGAATTTGCCTGCTGTCTTGTGGGTCATAACCATGGGTATTCTTACTATTAAGATGAGGTCACCCACTTGGAACGTCCTTTGTTTTACCCGTTTGTTGAAGGCTCCATAGAGACGTGCTTGATACAACTCTATGCGTTGTTGAGCTAAGAGCTATTTTTGTCTAGTGCTTCTAATTTCTGTAGCCGTCGGCGATGATTGTCGTCCATGGTTAGCTGGTAGGAGATCTCAGAATAGTCCAAAGGTACCCCTTTATTCAGAAAGTAGGGTAACTTTTTATCTGGGATTACATCATCTAGGGAAGGGATATTAGCCTGAGCGGCTACATACTCCTCCAACTCGTCTTCCTCTTCAGCTACCCCAAGTGCAGGTAAAGGTTCTGACCGTTCTCGATGCAGTTTTACTACGGGAGGTTCGGTACTTGTCGGGTCTTCCTTTGGTGGTCTACTAGATCTGCGAATGTTAACGACCATAGTTTCAGAAGGCGTGGATGGTAATGGACTTTCCCTAGGTGGTCGGCTTGGCCTGTGAAGACGAATGACCATAGGGTCGGAAAGAGTAGGTGGAGCCGGTTCTCTCGTTGGTGGTCGGCTCAACCTGGGGAGGCGAACGACCAAAGGATCTGATAATATGGAAGGAGCCGAGGGCTTAGGTGCCTTTCCTTGCAGTTTGACGATAAGGGGAGCGGCTCTGCCGGGAGTCCGAGACTTGAGACGAATTCTCATGGGCTCCACCGGTGTAGTTGTCATCTCCGCTTCATCATTGGCTTCATTGCCCTCTTTGTCTTTAGGGACTTTTTTTTGTAGAGGATGGCATCGGAGTAGTATACCTCAACCCCCTTGAAAGGGTCGATGTCTGCAAACTCTATTTTGACTTCCCATGTTCGTTGACTTATTTGAAATACTGGTGGAGAGTTGATGGTACGATCATATATTGATGTAGCCAAGGCCGTCCGAGCAAGACGTTATATGATACATCTACGTCGATGACGTAGCAAGTGACTTCCATTTTTAAGTCGCCAATCTTACATTTTAGGCGGATCTTGTCGAGAGGATATGTTCTCCCTACATTGAAGCTACTGTTGGAAGTATTGGTAGCTGCCAAGCGATGCATCACGATCCCCAAAGTTTGCAGTAGGCTCCTCAGAATGATGTTGATTGACAAACCAGGATCGACGTGCATCCGATCTACTTTTATGGCACCAATATACCCTGTATAGTACATGGGATATTCATGCTTGTTATTCTTTAGCAACATATCCTATTGCAAAAATATAATATTGGGTACTGTGTCCACAATGTTATTGCAGTGAGGGCAGGCTGCCGGATCTTCAGCTGGCTGCTTGACTTGCGCCAGATAGGTGTCGGCATTTTATAATTCCTCGTGGAGTACGGTTCGAGTATCTCGGGAGAGCTGGAGCAACTAGTAGAGTGACAACTTTGCCAGATTGTTGGCCAGCTGTGCCAAGATATCAAAGTTATAGGGCTTCTCCAGCCCTTAATCAATTTTCTTGCGCAACGGCTTGTCAAAGTGAGCCTCCTTTTGCTTGGGTTTGTCTGTTGTTGGAGGCTGGGATGGTCTCATATTAGACACAGCGGGTGCAGTGGGTGCGATCGTTCATGGGTCCCTTTCATCGTTATAGTCCTGCTGGTAGTTCAAGCCCGACCTAGTTGCCCCTGCCATGGCTTTCTCAGTGATAGAGGATACCATATGGCAGGACTTGGACTTCCTGCATTTGGCCTTGGCGGCAGGAGATGTCGCCGTCTGCATCAAGTCTGGAACGAGGTCCGGATGGACCCACAAAACCTCTTCTCGTGGTGTGGTAAGAGGTATTATCCTGGCCTTTTGGTCTCGAGCCGGTGGAAGATTGACAACTTCTATAGTTGCCTTAGGGATTGGAATTACACCGTCTTAGGCCTCCCTTGGTGGAAAGTTGCCAAACTGTAGGGATACCATATTGGCGGTAACTGTCACATCGTCAAAATCCAAGGATAAGGCCTTGGTTTTAATCAGACACTGGATGTACTGCTTCAAAGTATAACAGTCCTGCATCAGGTGGTAGACGTAGTGGTGAAAGTGGCAGTACTTTGGGTTATTCATCTCTGCCACTTCTGGCTGGCGCTTGACTCCGGGGAGGCAAATCTTACCTCCTTGCATCAACATTTTGAAGATCGATTTGACATCACCATCTTTAAAAGAGTAGATCTCCTTTGGCTTCGGATGCTCTGCTTGCTTTTGCTCAGGCTTCTTGGTTATGTTGGCGACCATAGCCTGCTTTTTCTTTGTATCGCGGCTGTTGTTGCCGCTGTTGCTGTTGTTGGCAGGACGTTTACCTTTTTCCTCAGCCGTAGGGATATGGATTCCCAAGCGTCGAGCATCTTTGAGCTTCTTTTCAGTGTTGACAGCACTTATAATGAATGTTGTCCAGTCGTTGGATTGGCTCTCGCCCACCCAGAGGCTAACTGCAGAAAGCATTTTTTCAGGCGCATCTCCATTAGTGTGGTCTCGGGATTTCCAGGGGGCAACCTTAGCGCCGCCTGTCGGAATCGCTCGATGTAGTTTCGTGTTGGTTCCTTTTCACCCTGGGCGACGTCCATCAGAGATGACATCATCATGTCATTTCCAGCCTCATAGAATCTGTTGAGAAACAGACGCTTGAGGTCATCAAATGACAAGATACAGTAATCTTTGAGACTGTAGGACTAGTCGAAAGCTACCCCCGACAATAACCCGATGAAGAGTTTGGTAAGGATAGCATCGCTTCGGGGTAAGTGTCCCGTTGTGATCTCAAAGTAGGTCATGAACCAGCGAGGGAAGGACTTTCTGTCAAACGGGTTGATGTTGAAGGGTTTATACTTGGGTGGATATGGTATGTCCCTCCATTCTATCGGGTATAGTTGTCATACCCCAAGATCGTGGAATGAGTCACGATTGTTCAGAGAATCTAGGCGAGCCCAGAGTTGTCGGACCTCTCTCATTGCTTCTTTGGCCTTGTCTGCCGCTGATGAACCAGGCAAGGGAGGATTATCGTCTGCAGATGGGGCATTTGTGTTTGAATCTCCGTTGGTCCCAGGGTCTAAGTTTGCTTGCCCAGAGGCCCTTGCTTGTTGGAGGGCCATATTTTCCTTGATTTCTAATATTATCTGGGTCAACGCTTGCATTGATTCCCTCATCGTATGTATCATGGCCTCGAGAACCTCGAGGCGTTGTCGGTCACCGGGGCCTTCATCGTCGGCCATGTAAACCGTCCTTACTTGGAGCAAAACTGATGGGGGCAGTAGAGGCCGTGCCCTCTGTTTTATACCCTTGTAGTAAGTATTCTTCGCGGAGAGCAGGTGATGTTGTATCCTCCTCAGATTTAGAGGGGACATTACCTCCAGTATAGAAGATAATGTCATTTTGATAAGGGTAGCTACCCTCAGGGATCTCGGGATCTGTCCTATGGGGATCATTGTCTCCTCAGAACGCCAGATTATTGCGTACCTCCAGGGGGCACTACCCCCAGCTTGGGCCATCCTCAGAGGTTCTGAGGAAGAACTACACCCAGGGGCTGACAGCTTCTTCCTTGAACGAGTGCCTTGGAAGATGCCTTCCGCTGGTGCCGTTGTCGGCACTCCGGGTAATCGCCTTCGCGATACGGTAGCAGACAGTACCGGACCAGAGGTGATAGACTGCTTTCTTTCCTTGGTGGCAGAAAGCTTTCCAGTTGAGTAGCATGAGGCGAAGGGAAACTCCTCCCCCTCTGATACTTGTACCTGATCTCCGGGTTGCTGTTGGGTAGGTGCTTTCTGGTATAGTCGCTGGAAGGCCGACTTCCTGTCTGTGAGTACTACTGCTTTATTACAGCAACAGTCGATGATGATGTTGGCACAGTAGTGCCTAGAAGAGGGCACGTTGCACGCTGTAGTGGTTTCCTTCGCTTTGCTCTTGTGAGTGATCACTTCACACAAATTATACGAAGGATGTTTCACCTTTGCATCCTCTTTGCAAGTCTGGGTATCCCGGGCACGCGGATGCGCATGCAATATATTTGCTCCTGGACCAAGGGTTAGTACACGAACTTGCCCTGAGGTACTGGTGGAAGACTTTTGGAACGAACCTTGTCCGCTGATCCCAGTGGGTTGGACGAATGGGTCAGTTCTGTACGAATTTTTGTCGGAGGTCGGCGTAATAGTTAGCGATGCCTGTTGGCGGTCAGTCTCATGAGCAGTTGTTTGAGATCGACGAGCTCGCTCTACCCTAGACATCTTCAATTTAGCACTCGCAGGTGCATAGTAAAAAGAGTTCAAATTTTGGTTTTCTCCACTCTCAGTGGGTCACATAGGATCTACACCGCATGATATATGGTCAAAAATAGAAGTTCTGTTGTTGTCAGAGTCGCATACGGCTGTCTGCCCGCGGTTGTGATTGATGCCGCATAGAAAATATTATGTGACATGTGAGTAGATGATGCATGGACAGTATTATGCGGCCTTCTTCTTGGACATATAGGACCTGCCCCAGCCCTAGGACGTCTGGCATTGTAGTGTTTTTCTTTGCCAGATTCTGAGTGCTGAGCAGTTCCTGCGCCCGCCGAGGATGCCGTATAGATCTGGACTTCCTCCGCAACATATTGAGAGGCAAAGATCGCCTCCTCGACAGTTGGATGAGGCACAGTGTCTTTTGCTACCCACGTTCCGTGGGTCTTCTTGGGCTTGGCTTGCCTTGGCGAAGGATTCATACTTCCTTCAGAGAGCATTTTCTCAAACGCTTGATGGTCGAAGCGAACTACCAGCATCTTTTGTGTTGAGCCAGGTTTGGCCATGTCAAATTGCATCACCAATTTCTCAACAGATGATAATTCGGTCCCCATCAGAGTCGCCATCGTGTTTGCCATTTAAATCAAAAGGAAGAACTAAGAGGACTTAATTTTGATTAACAAACTAGAGAGTACAGAGAAGAGTCCTAAGAGACAATCTAAGTATAAATTTGTTTTGATCTGGGGGGCGACGGTGGAGGGTTAGGAGTGTAGCAACCCTTTTTACTTCGTGGACGATCCGAAAGCAGAAACTTCTCTCCTTGGTTCTAGTGTGAATCTACAGCTAGATAACCTCCTGGCATGACGATAATACCCTATTATTTATAGTTATGCTATGGGTACCGCATATCCCCATGCTTGGTGGCCGTGTGGGGCTTCTTCACCAGGATACGGCCGTAATGGTAGCAGCATGGTGTAGGCAAGCCACCACATGGGTTTGGTTAGGATTTTCTGTTTGAAGAGATCTCGGGGCTGCTGTGTGTATAACTAGGTCAATTGGACACTTGGTCACCCCTACCTACGCGATAAATCATCTTTGGTCATTACAGAAAATCTTGTGAGTCGAGAGCCGTATACTGTTGTAGTCGTATAGGAACTCTCATTGGTCTTGGTCGAAATAACCCTTTGGATGTACGTGGATGAGGCCACATGGGTCTTGAAGCCGAATGCATCCTCTTGTTTGGCCTTGGTCAGATGGATACTCTGGCCGCATGATGTCGAGGCCGCATGGGTCTTTGAAGCCGTATACGTAGGATACATGGCATGGCCCGTCTGTCAAGGCAATTAATGTACTGATGTGACTTGTTGTATTTTCTTGAGTCATAATCTGCACGGATTCTGAAGTATCTCAGGGTGATGAGTGAGGTGTCAGAACTTCTAACAGACATCGAAATCTGTGTCATGATATTTTATGCGACCGCCCTTCTCTGTGGTCGTTCAGGCCGCATATGTGAACTGCATAGAGTCAAAGCCGCATGGAGTCAGAGGCGCACGGGACTCATTGAGTCTGGAACGTATTGGGCCAGAGATGCATGAAACATATGGAGTCTAGGACGCATTGGGCCAGAGACGCATGGATCTTTTGTCTTTTTCTGCTTTCGTGGCATTTGAACAGCTGTATACTGCCAAAAGTAATTATGATGCAGCTATCAGCACGGATTCCAATCAGCGGTGCAGGATTTGAGGCAGTCAGAATGACTGTCTATTATGTCAGAGTCATAAATGCTCTGATGTGACTGTAGGGATGATGCATCACAGGACTGTATGCATCTCGGCCAATTTGAGGGCATCATGCGTCCGCTGCTGTTATGCATCCACCGTAGTTATGCGTAGCTTACTTATTTGTTGAATATAAACTGGAGCGCATGGAGGGATTTTCATGCTTCTATAAACACATGTTCATGATGATCTCTCATCCACACGACAAGGCTGTGTAAAGAGTCTGTGCGTATCCTAGATAATTTCTCATCCACGCTGCAAGATTGTGCACTGGTGTCTCTGTGTCCTCGGCAGCCCAACACGAGAAGCTGGGTGATCCATTAGCTCTATCAGGAGGCCACGGATCAAGGCCGCCCCCGGCAAACTCTGCGATGAAAATAGCCGCAACCTTCTGCATCCCTCACAGGAGAAAGAAAGGAAGCAAAGAGATAAATTTCTCTCTATACTCCCCATTGCTTATTTATAGGCCTCAAAGCCACGTGAAGAGATCGAGACAATGAACCAAGTAGTTATGGGGATGAATCTGATGCCTCAATTTTTGTGACCCTCTTTAAATCTCCCTGGAAATCGTTGCCTCAAGCCCCGTGTCAGGAGAAGGCTCAGAATCTAATAGGAGATCCGCTCCAAAATCAACAAAAAATTATCAGTTAATAAAGAAGTGACAGCCTGGAAGCACTAATCCATGCTGCCCGGAACCAAGCGGTCCCAATGTCCATGCAACACAATATCCATGCGACCAAAAGTGCTTTTTCCTCCATACTTCTTATTCAACATATTTTAAACTTATCAGTTTGAAAACTTTGAAGAGCATTTTGTAGAAGCACAAAAAATATGCATCAATGCGCCCAACAACCATGCGCCCCAAAGTAAAGCTCAGAAGAGATTGGGCCACAGAATCATCCTGTAGCCCAATATGGCAACATCCATGCATCCCAATCAGCAAAAGCAGCTTTGGCCGCAGATGGACCTGACCTAGCATCCTAACAACAGGAACATCCCTAACACAGAATCCTGACAAAGAGGATTTTCTGAATGTCTCAAAAGATGTGAACACACTAAATGACAGAAGTCACACGTCAGGACATAACTTCACTCTCGATGGATGTGCAGTACCACGGGTACAACACAACTGGTCCCATGCATCCCAGACTCCATTCTATTCCATGCGTATTTGGCCCCATGCATCCCAGATTCTATGTGTTCCATGCATCCCTGATCCCATGCATCCCAGACTCTATGTATTTCATGCGTCTCTGGCCCCATGCATTGCAGACTCTATGCGTCCCTGGCCCCTTGCTTCCCAGGCTCTATGCGATCCATGCGTCTCTGGCCCCATACGTCCCAGACTCCATGCGTTCCATGCATCTCTGGCCACATGTGTTACAAACTCCATAGAGACCAAATCTTGCTGTTACAACAGGAGTGATTCTCTCCAACCAAGTATGGACCATGTATCAAGCTAACCAAGTCATGCCCACAAATGACGAGAATTACCCAGATCTTCAGGAACAAAAAATCCCAATAAGCGCCCACGTGACAGCCTGGCCCGCTCACGGTTACAACTATACCCTGTTAAGGAGGCATACGTGGCATCCTCTAGAATCCATGCGGACCAACATATGCTTTCCTAAGGATGACTATATATACCCGGGTAGCCAACCTCTTCTTCATCTCTAGTCAAAACTGGAGCTGTAGTCAACCTCTTCTTCAGCTCCTCAAAAGTGGTTTGACACCCCTCTGTCCAGATAAACTCCACGTACTTCCTGGTCAGCCTAGTCATCGGCTCTACAATCCTAGTAATCCTAAATAAATCTTCGATAATAGCCTGAAAATCCAAGAAAGCTCCTGATCTCTGCCACTGAACTCGGGGTAGACCATGACTCAACTGTTGATATCTTTTTTGGGTCCACTGAAATCCTATCTCCTGTAACCACATGACCAAAGAATTCAACCTTGTCAAGGAAGAACTCACACTTCAAAAGCTTGCCATAAAGCTTCTCCTTTATGAGAGTCTCCAAAACTATCCTCAGGTGCTCCTCGTGCTCCTTCGGGGTCTTTGAATACACTAGAATATCATCAATAAATACCACCATAAACTTATCAAGATACTGGTGGAATAACTTATTCATCAGGTTTATGAATACCGTCGGGGCATTAGTCAACCCAAACGGCATCACCAAAAACTCGAACTGGCCATACCAAGTCCGAAAAGTTGTATTCAGAATATCTTTCTTCTTCACTTTCACCTGGTGGTAACCCGACCTCAACTCTATCTTCGAAATTACCTTCGCTCGGTTCAAATGATTAAATAGATCATATATCCTCAGCAACAGATATTTGTTCTTGATAGTAAGGTTGTTTAAAGCTCTGTAGTCGATAAACATGCGTACCAACCCTTCCTTCTTTGGCACAAATAATACTGAAGCACCCCATGGTAATGAACTAGATCTGATGAAGCCTTTGTCCTGCAACTCATCCATCTGCTTCTTTAACTCTTCTAGTTCACTGTTATTGAACCTATTGATATACTGAGATATCGGCTCTATGCCTGGCACTAAGTCTATAGAGAACTCCACATCCTAGTCTGGCAGCAAACCCGACAATTCCTCTGGGAAAATATCCATAAACTTTGCTATCAAAGGATATGGCGGCTTCTTCTCTTCCACCAAAGCTTCACTGAAGACTCCCTCGCTCTGCTTCGCTGCTCCTCTAGAAAACTCAAACTCTGGCCCTCCTGGCGGTCTAAACAAAACTCTACCTCCACGATAATCTATACTAGCATGGTGCCTACTCAACTAATTTATCCCAAGTACTAAGTCGTAGCTTGGAAGTGGCATTACGAGTAAGCACGCACTCAACTCTCGGCCTTCCAGTGTAACTCTTTAATCCTTGCAAATATCATTGACCAGGATAATGCCACCCCCGGTCGTGATCTTGTAAGTCCTCGCCAACGGTTCAGCCTTAAGATGATGCTTCAAAGCAAAAGATACAGATAAAAAACTATATAAAGCACTAGAATCAAATAAAGCATGATCTGAAAAAGAATCAAGATAGACTGAACCTGAAATGACATCTTTGACTGGCTCCTCCTTCTTAACTGTCAAGGCGAAAGCTCATCCCTACTGAGCACCCTCTACCGGTGCTGGTGCTATGTAAACCTCTGCTGTTGTTTCTATACTGGAGGTCATCTATGTTGTCCCACAGGTGATTTTATGGGTGATCTCTGAGCTAGGGCTCTGCCCTTAGCTGGATAAGCTAAAGTCCGAGGATAATCCCTCAGCTGGTGGTCCCCTGATCTGTAAAATAAGCACTTACCCAATCTTATTCTGTACACATTCCATCCATGATTCAACTTTTTGCAGAATAGGCAAGGAATAGCTGGTTGAACTGGCTTCTGAATCTGATGCGCCTGCTGTACTGGCGCTCTAGCTGGTGCAGGTACTGCTGCCTCAGCTGCTGAAAGTGTCTCTGCTGTTGAAAGTGAGATCACTTTGCTGGACCTGTACTACTGCTAGCTCCTGGAGTATCCCTCATCCTCTTGGAGCCGAGCTCCAAAGCGTCATATGCCTGCTGTGCCTCCGCTAGAATCTTCTCAAATGTAGCAGTGCGGTATCCACTAGTATGAGATTTGATCTCCCTGTTCAGCCCTTTATGAACTTCCTGGCCTTTCCTCGGGGATTCTGTCCCTCCACAAAGTGACCCATTCTGCAGAACTCTGCTGCATACTTGTCCACTAACAAGCTTCCCAAGTCAGTCCTAGTGCTGTGATCCTCGGGTCTGTCCTGAACCATGTCAAAGCAATATCAAACATTATCTCCCTGCTGCCTCTACCTGTAGGCTCTCTGGAATCTGCATCAGCCACAGGTTCCGCTCAATATCCTCGATCCAATCACCCGTATACAAAATTCCCTCGGAGCCTGTAAGCCCCCTCATTTTTGAATAGGGTTAATTTGGTATTTTTTAATTTATTTGATTTATTTAACTTAATTTAATGGATTAAAGTATTAATTTCTAAATCCTTCTTTTATATATATGACCCTTTGCCATGACTTCGATATTTTAAGCAATGTACAACCTTTTTTCTTCCAACAAAATTTATATTACTAATTTTGATTGTACCTAATATATTTGGGACATGGATATTATATTTGTTTGACCTCTCCCATGCTCCAAAAATATTGTCAAATATCTAGAACCACGGTTACCGTAAAACTGTCTCCTTTTGACTAGAACTTGACCCAAACCCTACCCAAACGCATGTAGTCATATAGTGCACACAAATACCCCCATATATATATATATTATATTTATATTAATTAGGTTATATTTATAGAGTTCTAATTGTAGAAAGGGCCATAGGTGGCATCCTAGTTGGCAAACTACTAACTAACTAACTACCTAACCACCCAAGATCCTAACCAACCAAATCCCAACCATAATAACCCACCCCTCTTCATAATTTCGTGCAAGAGCAGCCCCCTTGGTGGATGACCCCTAAAAACCTTAGGAACACCCCCTCATAGGTTTAAATCTATCCAAAAAGTCCATATATATACCCCATAATCACAAAACCCTAGCAAAAGCAAGAATGTGCGTTCTTGAACAAGAAGAAGCACCATCATCCAAACCTTCAAAGCTTTCGGGTAAGCATTCAAACTTTCCTTCTCAAATCCCCATGACATTAATCTCTTAGATTTATGTAAGTTTAATGTTCTAGAACCCTTCTTTTTTATCTTTTCCCACCATAAAAATCTATGAGAAATTTCATGTAAGATTGATGATAGATTGGACAACTGTAGAGCTAGTTTTAGACTTTGTGACACGGTTCTTGGAGGACTTGTTGTTAATTATTAAAACTGAATTTATTGGTGATTTATTACTGTAAAATAAGTATTTTAGAATTATTTTTATGGTATTTTTATCAAAATTCTGAACGCTAAAAATAAGGGTCACTAGCCTAGGTTTCGGGTGATTTGTGGCATAGTTTTGCCCATAAATAGGGGTTATTTTGGAAGAAATAAAAGGTGATTATTTTTTAAAATTAAAACAGAATAAAATATGATATAAAATATTTTTTATGAATATAAACCATACCCATGGACTGGCAATGCTCCAACAAGTTTCGGACAAAACTAGTCAACTTAAAGTAGCCCTAATCTTGAAATATAATTATTTTGTCAATTCTGTAATTTAATGGTTAAAAACTAATATAAATCAAGTTTAAATCAACATTACATATATAATTTATGTTCATGTCTTTCGATTGGGGACTTAACCATGAATTTTGGAAGTCGTAAACCATGAAACTAGGTTCCGATACCTCGTAAAACGTGTAAGTTATTGTGTCATGAATTTATATGTTAGGATGAGATTGGACTTGGGTATTAATGGTTTATAATAAATTAGACAATTTATTTGCGGTTACAAGATTATTGATTATATACTTAAAATAGAAAATTTATTTTTTAGGTCAATTAGATTCTGGAGGAGTGGACGCGGGGCCAACTTTGTAACTACATACTGCAGACCCAGGCAAGTGTACCTTGCCAAACATGTAGTAGATCCTATTATATTATCTGCTTATTTTTCTTTCCATATATATATATATATATATATATATATATATATATATATATATATATATATACTCTTGTGATGTGCCTGTTCAACCTAGGACCGTGAGACGTTGCTTAGCGTCCAAACAAGATTCGAGTATCGACGTCGTACACGGAGTCGTGTAACGTCACTTAAAGAGTTGATTCCATGATCCTATTTTTATGTGCTTGGTTTACCAAGTATGTCATACCGTAGGACACTTGACACTATTTTATGTGACAGGATCTTTCTTGAGTTATTCATGGTGATTCTGTATAGGCTTATATGATTCATGATATGAGACTTGCATATTATATAGATATCATTATAACTTTTTGTACTAGCTAGAGGTCATGATCTTGCGTGTTATGGACATGAGACATTGTGGACATGAGACATGAGGTTACATTGGGTGAGGAGAGACACATATGCTACAGACTGATTATGTTTATATATATACTATGTTACTGGAGGTGCTTTAGTCTCTGTACCATAGCTTGGAACATTTAATGGCCCTACGAGATACTACTTGCTGCTATGGTCTCCCCGACACAGAGCCTGTAGTGGTCTCAGCCAGAGTACTAGTGATGCTCTCATTTGCATTTCACTTAGCTAGTCACATAGCTTTCCATGAGGATCTATTTTTTTTACTATATTTTATTTGGCTTGAGTGTTTATTGCACCTTGCTATGTCCCCTGAGACCTGGATCCGGATTATGTCCCCAGGTGTATACAAGGAGAGCTATCCCGAGGTTTATGGGACATGAACTGCTATTGGAGACGTACAGGTTGCAGATGACGATGTTGTTCCGGAGGACTTCTCTTGAGCACACAGTATTCTCACCATTTATTTATTATGCTTAGTGTTCTTTAATATTTGATCTTGTAGTGACTTCTGGATATTGTACTTGGAGATATTTTTCTTTCTATTTTGATGACGGGTTGTTCCCCGTGACATTATTTATATTTCTTTGGTTGGAGATGTCCTTTTATATTATTGTGACTGGACTTGTCTTTTTGTGATTTTGTTACTTATTGTGGATGAGATTAGATATATAAACTGTGATAGGTATTTATAGACCATTTTATATGTATTACAGCTTAAGTACACTCTAATAGGCCATTAAATTAGGTTTGCCCATTGGAGTTGTGCTGTTGGCCATTGCCACGTGACTAGTCCCTTGGTATTTTGGGACTGGGGTGTGACAGTGCCCTTAAAGTCCTTGGGCCCCATCCTCTTGAAGTCAATGATAGTTTTTGGCCTTGGTTGCTGTAGGGTGGGTTGAGGTAGTGGCGCCTATGGCTGGACTGAGGCAACCCTCTCTATTGCAGCGAGTGCTAGCTGGTGGGCATTCTCAATGCCATGCCGCATCACCTCAGACTAACGATGTTGGGCCTCCGTCTGGGCCCTCTAAGCCTCCATTATCTGCTAGAATAACGCAAATATCTGTGCCGGACCAACTGTTGGTGGCGGTGGTGGAGGCTCATCTGATACTGTAGGCACGATCCTCTGTACTGGAGGTGGAGCCCCCCCGAAAGCTGTTGTAGTAACGCCCACCTGGACTAGTGAAACGACCCTAAGAGTTAAAGCTGATGGAGTAGTGGCTGCTGCTGCCCTACTCAGAGGCGACGAAGTGACCGACCTCGCTGACACTGCGCTTGAGCGCTGGGATCACATCTTCGGTGGCATCCTGAAGATAGATTGAAACAAAGGAATCTATATTGAGTAAGATACGATATCATCAAAGAATGACATAATTATTCAAAGTAAATAAGCATTCAGATTAATAAGGATAGCAAAAGCATTAAGTTGGAAGTGTTCCTAGCTGTGATTGAGTATACTCCCAGCCTATATCCTATATCCTAAAGCAGGCTCATAGCAGTACTCCAAGTCTGAGCACTACTACGATATCGCACTAATTGCGACCTCTTGACCAACATGGGCCGTCACTAAAAATGTGTCATGACTCGCACCCGGAATGAGAGCATGAGTACATGAACAATGCACAGCCTACGCCGCGGCATCGGCGGTAGAACGCTGTCTAGGTCAACAATATTATCTAAATATCTCACACAATATATATAAGGTACCTTCATGTTATCTCAACTCCAAATGGAGGAATAATATAATGATATAATAATAAAATCAATACTCAATCATAATATAAAACTGGGGGAAGATATGGAACGATATATGGAATAAAGGAAAGAAGTACAAGAGTCACAAATATAAGTCCAAGTCTAACATCTAGTCACAACACAATAGTCTCCAAAATAATAATACATGCCAATGCTAATAGTCAAATACAATGCCACAAATAAAACTAAGTCTCCTCGGTGACTAATGCTACATCCTCATGGACTAGGAGTGCTATCTCCCAGGCTGGTTCGCCATCTTGTGTCCCATAATATGTGGGACACATCTCCACTAACCAGTCATCAGAAAAATATATCCAATCAGGATTGGAATGAAGTACAAAAATTTGAAAGCAATTCCAAATATATGGTACAGCATATATGACAGGTAATAGAAAAGAATACAAGATGAACTAGCAATAGAAAATGGAAATAAAGTAGAGTAAGCCTATAAAGTTCTGGAAATGAAAGAACATGCAATATGAAATAACTACAAGTAATAGAAATAGATAATATTAGCTAATGTGCCTTAGAGTACAAGTTTGTTATGTGATCGGTTTAGGTTGAACACGAATGCAATAAGGTAACTCGTTTACACGTGTGATGTATAATCGATATATACACGAATATATTGGTGCTTTGATCACATTACCAACTCCTACTCTCTCATCCCCAACCAATACTCATAGATCCGATCACGACACGTTAGGAACACGAGTAATATAGGCATACTATATATGAGACAGTGTGTGAACACGAAGTACATGATAATCAATACCCGATACACATGATGAAATACATGTGAAGTAGTACCCGCTGAACATGGTAAGGGGATAACATCTTCTGACAGGATCTATACAGTACCAGTCAATGTAACCACTGTATCAAAATCAAGTATACAGTTCTAGAATATGTGATATATACACTATCATGAAATAAAAAATAAAAGTGAGAGATGTACTCGTCTCTGATCCTGAAAAAATGGTGTATCTCGATGCCCAAGCTGGTATCACACAATCATATTTAGGAAAATTATGTCAAATGGTGTGATGGATGAATAATGAGTAAAAGAATGCACTATTATTTTTTAGGTCAATTTCTAGGTCTTGTTAGTCAAACTAGGTCAAACTAGGTCAAACTAGGCCAATACCTTAATTTTAGGTTCATACCTAGCTTCTAGGTTTATTACAAGTCTAAACTAGTTCATTCTAGGTAATACTCGGTCATACCTAGGTTTCTAGGTCCATACCTTGAAGGTAATAACTAACTAGCTAATATTACTAAGGTATATACATATATTAATTAATAAATATGAGTTAGCAATAGCTTAGCTATATACATACTACCTTAATAATTACTAATTATTAACTAACCCATGCTTAGCTTAGATACTAGGTATCTGTCTGAAACTAACTACACCTCAACCAACTACCTATGCCCCAAAACTCTAATATCTTAACATATCTCTATTACTCAATATTCTATTATAAACCTTAACACCCCAGTATATTTCAGATTTGGAATGTTTAGTACAAAATTCCTAGATTACCTTGATATAGCTCACTACTCTTGATACCTTAGTATTTGACAACTTAAGAGCTACTCAACCTTGGCATTCAATCAACATCCCCATGTCCAGATTGGACTGATACTCAAGTACTCACAATCCCTCACATACCAAAGTGTTCCTCATACCCACACACTAGTGCTCGATCCCCTCATCATTTATCACTCATAGATACTTACCTCACCTACCGTTATTGCTGCTTCTACTGATGTTATTCTTCAATAAAACCTGACACCCTAACCTTATAATACCCCCTACTGCTACTGCTTGTTGTTACTTCCTCATTCCCTACTACTGTCACTACCTACTGCCCAAAACTTGGCATACCCTATTGCACTGTATACCCGATTGTATTACCCCAACCGTCACTCCCACAGACCCGAGCATCAGGGCCTCCTACTGAGCTAATCAGTGCACACTGCACTGATGTTCATTCCAGTGTTAAGAGTGCAGTCCTCACTCCCACATGCCTCACTGTATCCTTCAGTCCCCAATCTTAGATACTGGTGCTATTGCTCGAACGTTTTATTACCTACTGTTGCTGCCTTTGTTGACAGTGGCAACACTAGTATAATACTGGTGCCTACAACCCTAACTCCACTATTCACTAGTATTTGTGCACCCAATAAACCTCACCAAGAACTGCTACTACTACTATCTTAGCTGCAATATTGTTGTCTCCTATTCCTCCACATTGATACATAAGGAAGTATCAAGTAATCTAAGTACAACAGAAACTAGGGCTTGCCACCCGATCCCAAGCACAGTACACAGTGCACAAACATCACACACACACACACACACACACATACACACACACACTATATATATATATATATATATATATATATATATATATATATATATATATATATATATATATATATATAAACATCTCTAATGAGTATACACATTACTAAATAGGTGCAAAACTGAATGCTAAGCCAAAAATGACTAAATTGTTATTTCAACAAACACTTGAGTGCACCCTAGTGATACACTAGGATACGCTCATGATACGCACCCGAAACATATCCAAACTCAACCCAAATTCTACCCACAAGTTCTAAATAACAATTAGAACATATTCTAAGTGCTAGCAAGCCATTCCAAGTGTCATGGCACAAATTCACATGTGTGTTGCACCCATGTCGAAGGAAAACCCCCCAAAATATCCCGTATCACAAAGTCTTGTGATACGGCCTACTCATATCCAATTGTGGATATGTATCTAGCCTCACAATACTCTAACAAACCTAGTTAGGCCCTCTAAACCTAATAACAAATACTTGGTGTGCCAATCTCGAATTTTCTTCAAAATTGACACAAAACTCTATGTAAAAGTCTCCAAATGGGTCAAATAAAGTCCAAGTTTTTCCCCATGGGTAGTCCTAATGCATGGGTTAATTCTAAATAACTAATTACACTTTTTAAATGCAACTATAAAGGTTAATCTCAGATTTTACCTATTGGGAGATGGATTCTCAATGCAAAGCCAAGGGGACACCAAATGGCACCAACTTCCAGATCCAAAGCTCCCTTCTCCAAAGCTCTTGCCCAACACTTACTCCTACTCTCCTTGGTGATTAGAATGAGAGGAATTATGATTAATTTGGTGGCGTTTTGGTGGAGGAATGAAGTGAATTGGGGATCTAGAAAATTAGAAATCTAAAATGAATGGAGAGAATGAGAAGAGGGGAGAGAAAGCCTTTTCATATGGCCGGCCCCCTCCTTTCCCCTCCTCCAAGCAACAACCAAAGACCACTATACCCCTACATGCTAATTACGAGGAATAATTAAGAAGGATTATTTTGGGAAGTCTCTACACTAATACAAATTAGATTAATCCTTCTAATTAACTAGAGGGAATGGGTCTAATGGGCCTAGTCTGTCATGACCCGCACCCAGTGTAGGAACGCGAGTAGTGAACAACATCCAGCCTACACTGCAGCATCGGCAAGAACATTATTTGGATAAACTATCTATCTAGCAATAATGATCATCAATCTATATAATGCCACCAATAAAATATGAATTCTCAATCACAGATCTATAAGATGGAATAATCACACGAATATGATATAAAGAACTGAAGAGTCAAATACAGGTGCTAATATCAAAATGCTAGAGACAAATCCAGTACAAATAAATCTATCTACTGAGCTACAGGTGCTAGGTCATCTATCTCAACCAGGATGAGACCCTCCTGAGTAAAAGTCTCTGACTCTAAGCCAACTATGTCCTGAGGCCCGTAGTGAGTAGGATACCACTCCTCAGTGTCATCTGGAAAAAATATATCCAGTCAGGAAAGGATCAAAGTATACCTCTAACAACAGTTCTAATGAATGATATAAACTATGCAATAGTAAATAGAGCGAATATACAAGATGCAATATACAGGTACAAGAGATATGCAAAATAGGAATACTGGAATTAAATACAAGAAATGAGCATCATGGAAATGAGCAAGAATACTACTACTATGTGAGTGAGTACCAGCTTCAACATATGATCGGCTTAGGAACTTGCATAAGGATTAGGGCATGGTTAATCATACATACGGTGTATGATCAACACTCACAATGACATACACAAGGAGGGTATGATCACATATCTACACTAACACTCCCCGCCTCGACTGGTATAGTGGATCCAACCATGGTACGTTATGATATAGAATTCACTGGGTAGGTAGCTAGTCTCCCCAAGAATCAATGTCTGTATATGTACAAGAAGAACGAGGAACAAGACTTATATAAGATACACCATAAATACCAAGGAATAAAATCTTATGACGAGATCCGAATATACCAATCCGTGTAACCATCGTGTCAAAAAATTAAGAATATCTACACTAAATACAAGAACATAGAGGATATCATAAATAAAAAACTATCAGAGAATACACTTGCCTGGAATCCGGTGAACAGTATCAAAGATGTCTGAAACGGTGCCTTGGAGACCTAAATATGGAAGATTACATCAATACAAGATTTTGGAATAAAAATAAGTTAAACTAGTCTAATTCTAGGTCATTAAGCCATTTCTAGGTCAAAATAGTCAAACTAGGTCAACTCTAGGTCAAACTAGTCAAACTAGATATTTCTAGGTTATATGAGTCTATCTCTAGGATATTGGATTCAAACACTATGTAACTAGGCTATACTAGCTATATTAGGATACTAGAGTACCAACACTATACCATAACGTAAGATACGTAATATATAGCTATAAAAATATTCTATAAGTTATATAACTATACTACATACTAGTATACCTAGCTAAACTAATACTAAGTGGATACCTTAGCTTTGAGCCAACTCGGTATCACACCTAGCTACCCATCTGGTATTCAATACCCATACCCCAGGATACCTCAACTCTCATTACATTGGTATAACTCAAGGAAATAATATTAACCAATACTAATACTTATGTTAACTAGTATATATATATATATATATATATATATATATATATATATATATATATATATATATATATAACTAACAATATTAACCAACCTAACTTTAACTGATACATATATATAGCTAACTGTTAACCAACTAACTGATATCAATCAATCTTCTCAACTCACATACACCACAATACCTTAACTACTACTACTGCATCCTAATATCTAATGCACTACTGTGCTACACTAAACATAGGTCAACTTCTACCCAAAATACCATAATCAAACATCCTTCCAGCAGCAATGTTGTTGCTGCTACAACAGCATATAGCCTGATCCCCCTCCTCCTTATATTTGTAGACTAACCACAACTACGCATCAGTGCTTCCACTGCAACCCGAGCGTCAAACTGTCCCCTTGCACACTGCTGCTACTACATGATGCTACTGCTCCCTCTTATTGTTGTTGCTCCATTGTAGCACCTCAAAACTGTTGTTATTACTGTGCACTTCAAAACTACTACTGCTGCTGTGCACTTGCACATCAGTCTACCACTCTTCCCCATCTATCAGTCTATATACTACAGTCAAAGGACTCCTACCCGACTATATGCAAGTGTGTGTGCAAACACACTACTAACTATGACAGTGAACCCTCTAGTATACATCTTTTTATATAAATAGAGATACCCTATATATCACTCACCTTAGGATAACTATCATAGATATGTCTATGTATACATCCAAAATACTCTAAACAATACAAATTAGTTATGAACTACTAATTAAAGTATATGAAGCTAACATAGCCATTATACAACACTTGGCGTGCATTGTACCGTATCACACCAATCTATGATACGCTTGCGATACGGCTCCACCACACCCCCAAACGTATCCCGAAGGACACGAGCAAGTATAGAATCATAATTAGAAGTAACACGAAGAGCTAGCTACTCAACTACGTGCTTATGTCAAATGTGACATGCTTAAACTCCCGTGTCGGAAGAAAACCCCCAAATCAATCATTATCGCCAAATTATTGCGATACGACATACATGTATCCAATTGTGGACATGACACTAGTTTCATACAATCAACATATGTCAATTTGGTCTATTTGACCTATTGACAAACACATGATGTGCCAATCTCGGAATTCCCCCAAAATTGACACAAAATACCACATAACTTTCTCCATAGGCCTTCTATGAACCTAATTCCACTTTCTATGGGTAGCCTTAGTACATGGGAGGGTTCTTAATGATTAATTGGAAGATGTATTCCCAATATAGGTCTCTAAATTAGTGTCAAAAGCCTTCAACTTGTGCTCCTTTCTCCTCCTTGTAGATCCTTGCCTCCTCCTTATTCCAATAGCCTCCAATGGTAAGTAGAGAAGGAATTAGGAAGGAATTTGGTTAGGGATGAAGGAATTTGGATAAGGGAAATTCTATATCTATAATTTGAAACAATGGATGAAGAGAGAGAGAGAGAGAGAGAGAGAGAGAGAGAGAGAGTCTCTCTCCTCCCCCTCATATGGCCGGCCTTGCCCCGACTCCAAGTCACTATAAAAAGTCAACAATACCCCTTGGGGGTTGTCATGAATGAATTAATTAAGGAAGGAAGGTTCTAAACCAATTAATTTAACTAATTAAGTCATCCTCCTAATGAATGGGCTTGTTTGTTGGGCTCAATCTAAATAGAATTAATGTAGGTCCATGGGTTTATTCTAATCTAGTTAGGTCCACTAACACAAGTTCAAAATCAAATCTAAAATCTAAAAATAATTAAATAAATATTCAACAAGCACATAAATTATGAAATGACCAAAATACCCTCCCTAGAAAATGTGGTAGTGACATAGTCCATGTTGGGCTCAATTGTTGTCATGACAAACCTAATTGGGTTCACTAGTGTCAAGTCTAATTAATAGACTAGCCCACTATCTATAAATAAATAATAAAAAACATAATTAATTTAAATAGCACTATAGTAATTATTAATCACTAAAAATAACTAGATACTCAAAATGACCAAAATACCCTCATCTAGAACTGTGGTAGTGACATTCTTCTTCCTATGGGTAGCCCTAAGTCATGGAAAGGTTCCTAATGGTCAAATACAAGGATTATAGTCTAATTAAAGAGAAAATTTTGAATTATACCTATTGGGAGATGGATTCCCAATGAATTGCTCAATGGACACAATTAGGACACAAGCTCCTAGCCAACACCTCCTCCTTCAAGTTCTCCTTGCAATCCAAACTTTTAGGCTTCTTAGATGATGAAATTGGAAGGAATTCAGAGTGATTTAAGGAAAAATTGGTGGAGAAAGGAATCAATTTGGGGAAGAATGCAATTGGGGATCTAATTTTGGAATGAATTATGAAGAGGGGAGAGAAAAAATCCTCTCTCTATAGGCCGGCCACATACCCCCTCTCCAAGCAACATACAAAGACCTATTTGCCCACACTAATTAGTCATGAAGGGTATTTAATTAGGGAGGTTTATTATGGAAGCTTCTATTTCTAATGGAGGTTAGTCTGATCTTCTAATTAATCAAGAGGAATAACTTAATTGTGTCAAATGGGTCTAGTCCAATGTTAGTCTCAATGGGTCATGACTAGTCAAATTAAGTCTACTAGGTCAAGTCCAAATAAGTAGTATATTTTACTAATCAATAAATATTATACACACATGTTATATAAATATAACACTATATATAATAAATACAAAAAGATAAAATTATTCCTATCTAGAAATATCCTAGTGACAAGTCTACCCTCCTTAGAAAAATTTTGTCCTCAAAAGTCAAGGAATGAACTAAAACTACCACAAGAAATCATAATAGAAAAAGAATGGTACCTCACGGCTCAAAAAGATAAGGGTACCGGTCGCGCATCTCGGCTTCCCTCTCCCAAGTAGACTCTTCCGACGAGTGTTGCCTCCACCCGACATGTACCAAAGGAATCGTCTAGTTCCGCAACACCTTCTTCCTGCGATCCATAATCTCCACCGGCTGCTCTGGATAACAGAGAGTCGGACCTACCTCGATCTTCGAGTGATCCAATACGTGACTAGGATTTGCCACGTACCATTTCAGATACGTGAAACACATCATGCACTCCCTCTAATGCAGGTGGCAAGTCTAGTATGTTGGCCACTACAACGACCCTCGCAAGAACACTGAAGGGTCCGATGTACCGTAGACTAAGCTTTCCGTCTCCACCAAAGCGAATCATGGCCAGTTTCAGAGAAATCCTCAGGAACACCAGATCGCCAATCTAGAACAAAAAAAAAGCCTTAACACTCAACCTGAAACAAAGCAATAATAAGCAATACAAAATAAAACCTATACCTCAAACTCCAATGGTCTCCGGTGGCTATCGGTCCAATGCCGTTGTCTATCATGCACCACCCGAAGTCTATCTCTAATAAGCTTCATCTTCTCAGCTGCATCCACAATCATCTCTGGTCCCAACAAGGCTCTCTCATCAACATCATCCTAAGATAAAGGAGTGTGACACATATGCTCATATAATGCCTCAAATTGTGACATCTTAATACTGGCCTAGTAACTATTGTTGTAAGCAAACTCTACCAGGTAAAGATGATCCTCCCAAGAGCCTCTGAAATCCAAAATAGAATTGTGAAGCATATCCTCGAGATTCTGAATAGTCCTTTTCGACTGCCCGTCTGTCTGGGGTTGATATACGGTACTAAACTTGAACTGGGTGCCCAAGCTAGCCTGCAAACTCCTCTAGAAGTGGGATATGAAGCGACTATCCCAATCCGAGATGATGCTCATATGAACTCCATACAATCTGGTAATCTGTCGCACATACATCTCTGTCAGCTTCTCCGTAGACATACCCACATTGAATGGCAAAAAGTGGGCTAATTTGGTCAACATGTGTACGATGACCCAAATTATGTCTTTCCCTCCTAGAGAACGTGGAAGCCCCGAAATAAAATCCATAGTCACATGCTCCAACTTTTACTCTGAAATGGGTAACGACTGAAGTAAATCACCTGGCATCTGCCTCTCTGCCTTTACCTGCTGGCACACTAGACACCTGGATACGAAGTGTGCCTCCTCTCACTTCATACCATACCACCACATATACTATATTAGGTCTCTATATATCTTGTTGGCACCTGGATACATAGAGTACTGAGATCGATGCACCTCCTGAAGAACCTCCTCGTGGAACTCCCCACTCGGCACACACAATCTGGTACCATGCCATAATGATCCATCATCAATAATAGTTAAGTCCTCTGATAATCCCATCCGAACCCATGCCCTAAAACTCTTCAGAGTCTCATTATCATACTGCGTAGCCCTGATCATGTCCATCAGCTCAGACTGTATCTGTAATCCCCACATCTGCATCTCAACAACAGAAACTAGCACCTTAATACCTAAGCTCTAAAGATTGACCAATAAGTGTCTGTCTGTCGTTAAGTAAATAGCCACTGGATACCTGCTCAAGGCATCAACGACTACGTTAGCCTTTCCTGGATGGTACTGTAAAGATATGTTAAAGTCCGTCATCATCTCTAACCACCGCCGTTGTCTTATGTTTAGCTCTTTCTGTGTAAACACGTACTTCAAGCTCTTGTGGTCTGTAAAGATCTCTAAATGCTCTCCGTACAGATAGTGTTTCTATGGTTTTAGAGCAAAGATGACCGCTGCCAACTCCAAATCGTGGGTGGGGTAGTTCTTCTCATGAGGACGTAATTTTCTGGAAGCCTATACAATCACCTTCCCATTCTGCTGTAGAACGCAACCCAAACCATTTTTCTGAAGTATCACTATAGATAGTGAATCCATCTGATCCTGATGGCAACATCAACACTGGAGCTATCGTCAATCTCTTCTTCAGTTCATTAAAAGCGGCCTGATAATCCTCTGTCCATATAAAATCTATATCCTTCCTTGTCAGCCAAGTCATCGACTGTGCAATCATGGAGAAGTCATGTACAAATCTTCTGTAATAACCTTCCAGCCCTAAAAAACTCCTGATCTCTGCCACTGAACTCAGAGTAGCCATTACTCTACTACCACGATCTTCTTCGGGTCAACTGAGATTCCATCTCCTTTCACCATATGACCAAAGAATTTAACCTTGTCAAGGAAAAACTCACACTTTGAAAGCTTTCCATAAAGCTTCTCCTTCCTAAGAGTCTCCAGAACTATCCTCAAGTGCTCCTCATGCTCCTCCGGAGTCTTCGAATACACCAGAATATTATCGATGAACACCACCATAAACTTATCAAGGTACAGGTGGAACACCTTATTCATCAGATTCCTGAATACCGCCAGGGCATTAGTCAACACAAACGGCATCACCAGAAACTCAAACTGGCAATACCGAGTTCGAAAAGTTGTCTTCAAAATATCCTCCTTCTTTATTTTTACCTGGTGGTAGCCCGACCTCAAGTCTATCTTCGAGAATACCTTTGCTCCGCTCAACTGATCGAAGAGATCATCTATCCTCGACAGCAGGTATTTGTGTAAACTCCCTCACCCAAAATAGGTATTTTGTGTATATTTTATATTATTATATTTATTATAGATATTGAATTTATTTAGAGTATTCTCTTAGTTAATTAGAAAATAAATTTTTTTAGTATATTTACTTATATAAATATTTATTTAGAATTATTTTTAGGCTATTTTAGATTATTGGGATTTTCCATAATTTTTAGTTAATAAAAACTAGTAACACTAATTTTTTAGGACTTTAAAGAATTTATTTTATGTTCAAACTTAATTAAAAATATCCCAAAATTTTGTTTTAGGTTCTAAATAGTCAAATATATTTTCTAGAATTTTTTGAATATTTTAGTATTTATTGGGAGTTATTTAGGCTAATAACTAATTTTTAGGACTTGTAGAATTTATTGTGCAATCCCAGGAATATAGAATAGACCCACGTTATTTCTAGGGTTTATAATATTATTATATATTTTTTGGAATTATTTCAGAATTTTTGGAATAATTTTAGTATTTATTTTTAGTTATATGGGTATAACTAATGTTTAGAGCTTCTCCAAATTATAGTAGAAAATCTATGAATATAAAATTATCCCAAATATTTTTCTAAAGTTTTTAAATTCAAAATATATTTTTTTTGTAATTTTTCCAGATTTTTATGATTATTTTTAATATTTATTTTGAGTTATTTAGATTTAAAATGACTTAAATAATGTTTTGATAAACTCAAATCAAAAACAAATAATTTAACAAAAACCATCCAATCAGATTCTGACACGTGTCAGCCTATAAATATCCTTTCAGCCGCAGGTATATCTCTATATATATATATATATATTATTATAACCGTAATTATCCCATTATTTTAGAGAGAGAGATTTTGGAGAATTGCCATCTAGGGTTCCTTCATCTTCCACAAGCCATTGCGCATAGCTCCGGAATCCAATCGAGGCCTAGTTTCTTGCGTTAGAAAGATATTGAGGTTAGTTTTCTGATTATATAAATATTTTTCCGAAATTATTAGTATTACATTCTGGAAAATTCGTAGAGCACAGCATGTCCGAAAATAGACGTGTTTCGATGTTTTCGTGATTCCGGGAGAACCAGGAATCAGAATCACGAACCGTTTAAAGTTTCGGAAATCTAATATCGAGATCATCGACATATATTTTTCCCAGAATTTAATTCGAAGTATTTACATACTGTTAATTCTGTAGAACTTCTAGGTTAGAATTTAACCATCGGTGCACAATACAAAATTTGTATGTGCCATAATTCCCAAACGAATTTGAATTCGGACGAGCCATAAATTTTAGTATGTTTTTGACGCTGAAACCTACAGAAAATCATGCATGAAAGTTGAGTTTGTGTCGGTTGACTTTTCGGTCAACAGATCGCCTCGATTTGCGTGCCATGAGTCTCGAGTTGATAAAATTCAGTTTCTTTGGACAAAATTTAGGAATTAACATAAAAATCAGAATAATAAGATTAAAATAGGATTTTAGAGTAATTATTCCAGAATTAAATAAATTAAAATAAATTATCTTTTGAAGTGATAAATTTGTAATACATAGGCTATTTGGACTGTGACTTGGACTCTGATTCATAACAGTAGCAGGACCCCAGGCAAGATACCTTGCCAAATTTCTTACAGTATTTTGCATGCTTAGTATATTCCTGTATATTTATTGCATTTCTATTTATTTATTGCATATGTAGTTCCTTTCAGTCATTACTATATATTAGATATGTTGACACACACATGGCACTTAGTATCATAGAGGACAATCATTAGGTGTATGGGCTTTTAACCACTCTAGTAAACCGTAGTATATATCTCGCACTACGGGCGTGTGTCGCGCTGGTCGCTACCCCCGCGGTATGTCGATTTCTGGAGTCTCGCTGGTCGCTACCCCCGCGGTATGTCAATTTCTGATGTCCATTGACATGTGTGTGAGTTGTGAGGTAGATCGAGTAGCCTACCCTTGCCCATACGTCGAAAAGCTGTCCTCATTTGCATTCATATAGATTGTCCTGTACAGCGTACTTATCTATTTTCAAATATGATGCATGTTTACTGTATTCAAATTGGCTCGTATTTTCTGTATCTTGTTACGTCCCTCTGAGGACCTGGTCCTCTACCAGGTGTATCTGTTCTTGAGTATTTATAGGAGCGCAGATTTGGATGGTTACATGTGATCCAAGGATGTCTTCTCTTCGAGTCCGTGATTGATAGCTGGTATTCTTATATTGTATTTATTGTGTTATACTCATATTATATTTGCTCTTATATTCGAGTTGGTAGTGAATTTGTTTCCATCCAACTATCATCCTTAGATACTTCTTATTGAGATCTAGTTTCATAGATACTGGTTATTTATTTCTATATGATTTTGGTGGATGAGATTTAGATTTTACCCTGTGACTTGTATTATATTTTATACCACTTGTGGATTTGATATTCATATTACAGCGTACGTATGGATTTGGTTTCCATATATTGGAGTTGCCATATCCATGCGGCTGGCATGCTTACGTGTCCTAGTCCTACGTGTTTTTGGGACTGGGGCGTGACATATTTTTGTGGTAGCCCATACAGGTCGAGAGCATATTGTCTCGGTTACGTTACTGTACCGAACAAGCCTGCACCTAGGACTAGAGTATAGGATCACATCCACAATTGACTATGACTCATCTTTCTTCTAATCTGTTCTATTTGAATAATTGTATCCTGCTTGATTCCTGTACTCCCATAATAGTTCCTTTAGTATAGTCTCTCCTAGAATATAGAAGTTTCTGTTGTTAGATGATAAGTAGGGTAACCTTCCTATTAAGAGTACAACTAGAGTGCTGACACACCACTAAGTTTAGGATGTCTAGTGAACCCTAGAATTCCTTATCTCTAGAATTGGTTTACCATTACCCCTTGATGTGTTATGAGGACTTGAGAGTAGTATAGACACTACTAGAGTTAGTTAAAAGTTTACCATTATGGTTGCCCTAGCATTGAGAAACCAATAGAAAACTAAAGTGAATATTAGGACTGAACCTAACCCACACCGTTAGATGAGTATTGGAGAACCATAAATTTAGATTCTTGTCTTGAGATAAGCAGACAGTACCTTAGAAAGCCAAGAGCAATGCATAGAATATTTTTCTAATCATACCTCAAACACAGAGACTAGCATACCCCTTTCCCTTGGAAAACCATGATGCTATCTAGAGCCCCTCTATTTTCATATATTGTTCCCCTGTGACCATAGCGCTCGCTAGTGTGCGACAACTGATTACGTTTATTCTCTTCATCTTTCAACTTGTGCCATCTGACACTTCTGATTATAGGCCAGGTGATTTTATTTTGTGTTAAGGACATATAGTTGCTAGGATTATAGTTGTTAATGTTAAATTTTGAAGTTGTGTGCTTAGTAGTTAGAACTTGATAGTTTAAGTTATTTTGTAGACTGTGACCCGATGATTAACCCTTAGTTTTTAAATCACGTAATTTGTACCCTCACCTCGATACGAGTTATATTCCCTTCCCTTGAGACTAGTAACCTTTCTATTCTTGCTATTGACACTTATTCTATAAGCACTATGACTAAGGCTTAAGACGACCATGACTTATATAATGAAAGCAGATACCCTAATAGGTACTAAGACCCCTTTTCGTAAACCTTAATAGGAGCTTCTACGGTATCCTTAAGACAATTACAAATAGTAGTTCAATTATTATAAGTTATGTAGTATACCTCACACCCTAGTATCACATAGTCTTCTGACCCATTATTGAAGTGTAATTGGATGACATTAATTGTATATTAGCAAAAGATGACAGTGTTTATTCAGATAATAGAATTTAGAGGTCCTTGCCCCTATTTGGTCGACTAGCGACTTAGACAAGGAGGTTGTATGATAACTGTAGAGATTGTAGAGTCTTTTATTATTGTTGCTTAGTTGTTTTGGTTTTGTGAACTTGAATTGTTATGTACCTTCTTTCATCATAATCCAGCGTATTTATATTTGATGTACTATCTTGACTTATGCTGCTATTATAGCCTAGCTTTTACAAGCTTATTCCTTATCGAGCTTGTTCATGATATGTATTATTGGAGCGCTACAATAATATATTTCAGAATCAGAGTACTACGGTCTGATCAACCATAGTGTGCTTGATTCGCCCTTCGCAATACTACCTTACGTGGATTGAGATATATAGTTGACTAATAAACACCTGTACTTGCCCCTAGATATGTCTGAGCGGATCGTATCGGTTACATAACTGTACTAATACGAGCATGCGAACAAAGAATTACCAAAATAGGATTTCAATCCATAACTGCTTTGACAATTCCCATTTGAATTCCTTAAACTCCTTGATCCCGATACTTCTATTCTATTACCTCACCCTTGAACTCTTTATTATTGGTCTCTGTCTTTCCTTATTTCGGAAAGACGAAACCTCGTGCTTGGTATAAGTTTAATACACAGAGAGTACTAGATATACCCCGTAGGCCGATCACATACTTGAGGATTATTCTTTTGTAATTAAGGACATATCATATATGATATAATCGGCATTAAAGTTTTGAGGATTGAATGACATGAGTAAATAAATTAAGGAATATTTTTCTTAAAGTATATAGCCTTCTGTGATAGATGGGTAAATTCTAAGTTGGGTAGCAGTGCATTGTCAACTTGAGAGGAATTTTTTTTAGATTGTGATCAAGTAAGATTAGATTGGGAGATTCAAGTCATTTTAATTTTGAGAAATTTTAAAAGAAGGATTAAGATAATGAGGATTTAACAAATTTTAAAATCTTGATATTGCGGACCAAATATTTATACTTTGAGCACATGATTTAAATTTTGAATATTGAAGGATGAATCATCGATTTAAATTTTGAGGATAAATATAGAATTTTAGACTTGAACAATTGGTGAATTAGATTTAAATTTTACAATTTGATAATTTGAATTAAAAGTTTAATTTTGATTGTTGGGTCACCTATTTGAAATATTAAGGATGTAAATTGAGTTTAAATATTTGAAGAGTACAAAATTCTTAATTTGAGAATAGGAATAATATTTGATTAGAATTGTTTATTGTTCAAAGTCTAGAGGAGATTATGATAGTTGGAAATGGTGATATAAATTTTGATGTGGGATGTCATATAGACTTGAGTTAGATTTGGATGTTGATTATTTAAAAAAATCGAGAAGAGATTACGACAGGTTGAATTTTGATTTAAACAGTGGTTATCTTAATTTTGAAGTGATCGTGATTGATTTGAATAGAATTTGTTATTTAAATTTTTGGAAGAGATTGTGATTGACGTACCTTATGTACGAATGTGAAAGATTTAACAAATTATGCCTTATTTTAATTTCGAGGACGAAATTATTTTAAGTTGGGTAGATTGTAAACTCCCTCACCCAAAATAGGTATTTTGTGTATATTTTATATTATTATATTTATTATAGATGTTAAATTTATTTAGAATATTCTCTTAGTTAATTAGAAAATAAATTTTTTTAGTATATTTACTTATATAAATATTTATTTAGAATTATATTTAGGCTATTTTAGATTATTGGGATTTTTTCATAATTTTTAGTTAATTAAAAACTAGTAACACTAATTTTCTAGGACTTTGAAGAATTTATTTTATGTTCAAACTTAATTAAAAATATCCCAAAATTTTGTTTTCGGTTCTAAATAGTCAAATATATTTTCTAGAATTTTCTGGGAATTTTCTGAATATTTTAGTATTTATTGGGAGTTATTTAGGCTAATAACTAATTTTTAGGACTTGTAGAATTTATTGTGCAATCCCAGGAATATAGAATGGACCCACGTTATTTTTTAGGGTTTATAATATTATTATATATTTTTTGGAATTATTTCAGAATTTTTGGAATAATTTTAGTATTTATTTTTAGTTATATGGGTAAAACTAATGTTTAGAGCTTCTCCTAATTATAGTAGAAAATCTATGAATATAAAATTATCCCAAATATTTTTTTAAAGTTTTTAAATTCAAAATATATTTTTTTATAATTTTTCCAGATTTTTATGATTATTTTTAATATTTATTTTGAGTTATTTAGATTTAAAATGACTTAAATAATGTTTTGATAAACTCAAATCAAAAACAAATAATATAACAAAAACCATCCAATTAGATTCTGACATGTGTCAGCCTATAAATATCCTTTCAGCCGCAGGTATATCCCTATTTATATATATTATTATAACCCTAATTATCCCATTATTTTAGAGAGAGAGATTTTGGAGAATTGTCATCTAGGATTCCTTCATCTTCCACAAGCCATTGCGCATAGCTCCGGACTCCAAACGAGGCCTAGTTTCTTGCGTTAGAAAGATATTGAGGTTAGATTTCTGATTATATAAATCTTTTTCCGAAATTATTAGTATTAAATTCTGGAAAATTCGTAGAGCACAGCATGTCCGAAAATAGACGTGTTTCGATGTTTTCGTGATTTCGGGAGAACCAGGAATCAGAATCACGAACCGTTTAAAGTTTCAGAAATCTAATGTCGAGATCATCGAAATAAATTTTTCCCAGAATTTAATTCGAAGTATTTACATACTGTTAATTCTGTAGAACTTCTAGGTTAGAATTTAACCATCGGTGCACAATACAAAATTTGTATGTGCCATAATTCCCAAACGAATTTGAATTCGGACGAGCCATAAATTTTAGTATGTTTTTGACGCTGAAACCTACAGGAAATCATGCATGAAAGTTGAGCTTGTGTCGGTTGACTTTTCGATCAACAGATCGCCTCGATTTGCGTGCCATGAGTCTCGAGTTGATAAAATTCAGTTTCTTTGGACAAAATTTAGGAATTAACATAAAAATCAGAATAATAAGATTAAAATAGGATTTTAGAGTAATTATTCCAGAATTAAATAAATTAAAATAAATTATCTTTTGACGTGATAAATTTGTAATACATAGGCTATTTGGACTGTGACTTGGACTCTGATTCATACCAGCAGCAGGACCCCAGGCAAGATACCTTGCCAAATTGCTTAAAGTATTTTGCATGCTTAGTATATTCCTGTATATTTATTGCATTTCTATTTATTTATTGCATATGTAGTTCCTTTCAGTCATTACTATATATTAGATATGTTGACACACACATGGCACTTAGTATCATAGAGGACAATCATTAGGCGTATGGGCTTTTAACCACTCTGGTAAACCGTAGTATATAGCTCGCACTACGGGCGTGTGTCGCGCTGGTCGCTACCCCGGCGGTATGTTGATTTCTGGAGTCTCGCTGGTCGCTACCCCCGCGGTATGTCAATTTCTGATGTCCATTGAAGTGCGTGTGAGTTGTGATATAGATCGAGTAGCCTACCCTTGCCCATACGTCGAAAAGTTGTCCTCATTTGCATTCATATAGATTGTCATATACAGCGTACTTATCTATTTTCAAATATGATGCATGTTTACTGTATTCAAATTGGCTCGTATTTTCTGTATCTTGTTACGTCCCTCTGAGGACCTGGTCCTCTGCCAGGTGTATCTGTTCTTGAGTATTTGCAGGAGCGCAGATTTGGATGGTTACATGTGATCCGAGGATGTCTTCTCTTCGAGTCCGTGATTGATAGCTGGTATTCTTATATTGTATTTATTGTGTTGTACTCATATTGTATTTGCTCTTATATTCGAGTTGGTAGTGGATTTGTTTCCATCCAACTATCATCCTTAGATACTTCTTATTGAGATCTAGTTTCATAGATACTGGTTATTTATTTCTATATGATTTTGGTGGATGAGATTTAGATTTTACCCTGTGACTTGTATTACATTTTATACCACTTGTGGATTTTATATTCATATTACAGCGTACGTATGGATTTGGTTTTCATATATTGGAGTTGCCATATCCATGCGGCTGGCATGCTTACGTGTCCTAGTCCTACGTGTTTTTGGGACTGGGGCATGACAATTTGTTCTTGATAGTGAGGTTGTTCAGAGCCTTGTAGTCGATACACATGTGTACCGATCTATCATTCTTCGGTACAAATAATATCGGAGTACCCCACGATAATGAACTGGATCTGATGAAGACTTTATCCTGCAACTTATCCACCCGCTTCTTTAACTCTTTCAGTTCATTGTTGTTGACCCTATAGATGTACTGAGATATTTGCTCTGCACCTGGCACCAAGTCTATAAAGAAATCAATGTCTCGGTCTGGTGGCAAGATCGACAACTCCTCCAGGAAAATACCCATAAACTCTGCTATCAACGGATGTGGCAGTTCCTTCTCTTCCACCATGGCTCCTCAGATGACATCCTCGCTTTGCACCGTTGCTCCTCTAGCAATCTCAAACTCTGGCTCTCCTAACGGTCAAAATAATACCCTGCATCCACGATAATCTATACTAGCATGGTGCCTACTCAACTAATCCATCCCGAGTATTATATCTTAGCTCGAAAGTGGCATTACGAGTAAGCATACGCTCAACTTCTGGCCTCCTAGTGTAATCCTCCAATCCTTGCAAACATTACTAACCAGGATAATGCCACCCCAGTCGTGATCTTGCAAGTCTTAACCAAAGGTTCAGCCTCTAAACGATGCTTAAGAGCAAAAGATACAGACATAAAACTATGGGAAGCACCGAAATCAAATAAAGCAAATATTAGAATAGAATCACGTCTCCCACTGGCTCAGCCTCCTCAACTGTCATGACGAATGCTCACCCCTGTTGTGCACCTCTCTGCTGTTGCTGGTGTTGGGCGAATCTCTACTGCTGAGTCGGTAATGGAGGTTCCCTCTGCTGAACTGCAGGTGGCCTCGCAGGTGCTCTTTGCGCCGGTGCTGCACCCTGAGCAGTTCAAAACAGATCCAACAACACTCTTTCAACTGGTGCCCTACTACTCCATAATAGAGCCACACTCCAAGCCTCTTCCTGTAAACATCCCGCGTATATCCAATCTTCCCCTAATAAGTGCACTACGGGGCCTACTGTGCTGATCTCTGGGCCTAGTGTGCCTGCTGCACCGGTTCCCAAAATTGTATAGGAAACTGTTGTCACTGTGGCTGAAAAGCCCTCTGCTGTTGGAAATGAGGTCGTTTAGCTGGACCCGCGATGCTGCTGCTAGCTCTCCCGATATATCTCTCCCTCTCTTAGACCTGAGCTCTAAGTCATCCTCTGCTACCTGGGCATCTGCCAAAATCTCCTCGAATGTCACAGTGCGGTGACCCCTGGTATACGATTTAATTTTCATAATCAAACCCTTCCTGAACTTCCTTTCTCTCACTAACGGGTTTTATACCTCTGCGAATCTATCTAATCGACAAAACTCGATGGCGTACTCGGCCACCGACATACTCTTTTGGACAAGGTTGTGGAACTATCTCTCCAGGGCACTCAAAGCCACATCTGGGAAGAACTTTTTCTTGAAAAGCTCTTTGAAAACTCTTCAAGTCAATCCAGGTGCCGCAATCCTCAGCTTTGTGCGAAACCATGTAATGGCTATATCGAACATCTGGCTGTCGGCCGCCTCAACCTGTAAACTCTCCGGGATCTGCGCCAACCACAGGATCCTCTCGATATCCTTTATCTAGTCACTTGCGTACAATATCCCTTATGTTCCCTTGAAGTCCTTGGGCAACGTCCTCTTAAAATCCATAATAGTCCCTGGCTTCTACTGCGGTGGGGCAAAAGGAGGTGGTGTAACCTGTGGCTGAACAAGCGCTACTCTCTCCATGGCTACAAGCGCTAACTGGTGGACATTCTCGATACTCTGCCTTATTACGTCTGACTGGAGATGATGTGCCTCTGCCTGGGCCCTCCGGACCTCCATCATCTCCCAGAAGAGGGAAAATATATGCACGACATCGACTAGTGCTAGAGGTGGTGGAAGCTCCTCAGAAATGACTGGGACAGCCCTCTGAACTAGAGAAGGAGCACCCCCGAAAGCGGATGAATCCCCCCAACCTGAATCGGTGAGGTAACCCTCTGAATTAGAGAAGGTAGAGCAGTAGCTGCTACTGCCCACCTCGGAGGTGGAGAAGTCACCGACCTCGCAGAAACTGTGATCTGGTCTTCGGCAGCATCCTGAAGACATATCAAAATAAAGGAATCAATAAGGCACAAGATATTATATCATCAAAGAAGGACAATAATATTCAAAGAAAGAAAATTATACATAATGATAAAGATAGCAAAATTAATAGATTGGAAGTATTCCTAGTTATGATTAAGTATACTATCATCCTATATCCTATATCCTATAGCAGGCTCGTAGCAGTACTCTAGCTCTAAGAACTACTACTATATCACACTAGTTGTGACCTAGACCTGCATAGGCCACCACAAAAATGTGTTACTACCCGCACATAGGGTGAGGGCACGAGTACGTAGGTACGTCCAGCCTACGCCAAAATATCGACAGTAAAATGCTGTCTAGGTCAACAATACTATCTAAATATCTCATACAATATATATAATGCACCTATCATGATATCTCAACTCCAAATGGAGGACAATATGATAATATAATGATAATCAATACTCAATCATAATATAAAAATAGAGAAAGATAATGGCACGATATGGAATAAAAGAATAGAGTCATAATACGATCCAACCAAGTCTAATAGTCTACCCACAACACAATAGTCTCAACATATATATACATGCCAAAATGTCTAACTAGAAACATATCCAGTATAATAAAGAAATAACTAAGTCTCCTCAACAGCTGACACTAGCTCAACATGCTCTACGGGTGCAAACTCAACTGGCTCACCATCATGTTGTCTATAGTGTGTAGGACACCAGTCCTCTAAAGAATTATTTAAAAATATATATATAGTTAGGATTGGAGCGAAGTACAACCCAATAGCAATTCCAATAATTGATAGAAACTATAAAACATTAATAGCAATGAACATAAATTATGGAAGCAACTAGAATAGTAAATATCACGAAAAAGAAATATCACGACAAGTAATAGAATAACTGAGAGAAATATGGTAAGTAACATCACTGTAATAAACTGGAATAAAGAAAATATAATAATAATAAGTGCCTTAAAATATTAGCAAGATATGTGATCGGGTTAGGCCTAACACGATCTATAAATAAAGGGGATCTAGCTTGACCGCACGTGAGTTGCATGATCTGCTAGCTATCACGGGCTATACTATATCACAGGCTATAAGGTATGATCACATATCCACTAATAATTTCCCTTCCCCTACCCCGACTAGTAAACAGATCCAAATTACGACACGTTATAACACATATATCACAATGTACCGTCTATAATATCATGCACCATGATCACGGTCAATATACTCACGAAGATATCACGGTAATCACTGAGTAATCACGAAAAAAGACACGACGATCACTAAGTAATCATGACAATAACATCTCATGACGAGAATCCACGCATACCAATCCGTGTAACATCGTGTCAGAAATCAAAAATCTCAATACTAAATACATGTAACATATAAACTATCAAATAAAAAAACTATCAAAGAATGTACTCGCCTCTGGTTCTGAGCAAATGGTATGACTCGGTGTCCGAGATGATGTCACACAGACCTATATATAAAATATCATGTCATTTGGTGTAATGAAGGGATGAACAAGCTTTAAATGCACTAAATATGATATTCTAGGTCAAGACTAGGTCACACTAGTCAAACTAGGTATTTACCTTGGTTTTAGGTCCATACCTAGCTTCTAGGTTGATTACAAGGCTATACTAGTTATTATCACTAAGTATCTACATATACTAGTTAATAACTATGAGGTATATATATCTTAGCAATAGTTTAGTATCTATACTTATTACCTTAACCAATAATATTTACCTTAGTTATACAATACTACTCAATACCTTAGTTATAATCTCATACTCAAATCAAGTATCACATGATACTTACCTACACATTACCCACTGGTACACTAAACCCCAACCCCTTACAAACACTTCTACCTATACTAGTATCACTCACCTCACATTACCTAGTCACTCACACACACCCAGGCTCATACCTGACACACCCCATATTTTGATACTCATACTGACAAACTATCACACTAGCACTCAATCTACTATCATGTACCTATCTCAGATCTGTGCTGAAGTACTACTGTAGACCTACACTCCCTCTCCCCTGTTGCTGATACTCATATCTCCTTAATTATAACTTGCTGCACACTTGAACTCCCACAGCAACACCCCAATGCATCACTGATGCATCTACTGCCACTTGTTCATCAGTAGAGTAGTGCATTGTTGCACTAAAATATTCTCTCCCCAACTCTTCACTGCCACCACGTTCAATACACACACACACACACACACACACACACACACACACACTATACTTCACCAATTTATTCTCATACTAACTACTAAATGTTGATGTGCCTTACGATAATTACAATGATCCACACTTGATGTTATTGCTGTAATCTGATACCCTCTGTATCAGGGTTACCCGAGCATCACTAATACTAACCACACTATCAAAACTTACATTCATATTCCCCCCACTCTTATACACAATATACTAATACTCCTCCATCTGATATTGTTATTTTCCTTCCTAATTGTTGTTGATCAAATAACTTACTGATGTGCACAATACTTACAAATACTTCATGAATCTCACTGTCACAGGTTCACTTCCCTATAGAAATCAAGCACTACTATTGAAGGTCATATTGCAACACAGGCTTTTGCAATTGCTGTATCTATTACCAATCTACTGTGTACAACCCATCAGGCCACCCCCTTGCTTATTATATTCCCAGCAGCAACAGTAGCAGCAATTAACCTCTTGAACTGCTTCTTTCACTGAACCTTCATTGTAACACCCCACTTCTCTATACATATGGACATGCCACATTCTATACACTGATACATGGCCACGTTAAACAATTAAGTATATATATATAAACTAATATGTATATACACTTATATATATTCATACACTAACAATGATTCTAACATTTGAAATAGATACACATTCTAGTAGTGGTCAAATAAAAAATACCTTAAGTGCACAAGTGTGATACCCTATCAACCAACATACCAATTTCCCCAATATTCAACCAACACTAAATATTTATGACAAATAATATATATATATATATATATATATATATATATATATATAATATGATTAGTTATTATGAATATTAGAGAGAAAATATACCAATAAGCACAAAATCCCCAAATTATCACTCCGTATCATGACGTATCACGATACGCCCTACTTGTATCCAATTATGGACACATAGCTAGTCTCACACACTCAATCCAAGTCTAATTAGACCTAATTGGCCTAATGACAAATACTTGATGCACCAATTTTAGAATTCCTCTAAATTGGGCATACATCTCAATGTATAAGTCACAATATGGGTCATAAGAACCTAGTTCTTCTTCCTATGGGTAATCCTAAGCCATGTAAGGGTTTCTAATGGTCAAATATAAGGATTATAATCTAATTAAAGAGGGAATTAATAGTAATTTGAGGAGAAATTGGTGGAGGGATGAATCAATTTGGGGGAGAACACAATTGGGGATCTAATTTTGGAACGAATTATGAAGAGGAGAGAGAAATGTCCCTCCCTCTATAGGTCGGCCATATTCCCCCTCTCCAGGCAACACAAAAAGACCTTTTTGCCCCCTAATTAGTCATGAAGGGTATTTAATTAGGGAGGTTAATTATGGAAGCTTTTATTCTTAATGGAGGTTAGTCTAATCTTCTAATTAATCAAGAGGAATGACTTAATTGTGTCAAATGGGTCTAGTCCAAAATGCTGGGCTCAATGAGTCATGACTAGTCTAATTAAGTCCACTAGTATCAAGTCCAAATATGTAGTCTAATTCACTAATCAATAAATATTGAACACATATTTTATATAAATATAACACTATATATAATAAATATAAAATGACAAAATTATCCCTATCTAGAAATATGGTAGTGACGTCATGGCAAGCATACAGATTATTTGGTGATCTTTCTATTTAGAACTTAGATGAGTTTCAGTTCATTGAGGCAGGCATCGAAAGTAGTAAAACAGGTTTCGTATTGTAAAAATTTTAGTTATGAAAGCATATTCGTATTTGAATCCCTTAAGCGGACAAGCATGTTATTCTCGAATCTCGTTTGGTAACTAAGCATGTTATATATTCGAATCGCATAGTATCGATCGCTAAGCATGTTATATATTCAAAATGCATAGTGTAGATCACTAAGCATGTTATATTCTTATCGCGTCCGTAACGCTTGAAATATATTGAATCACCTCACTTTATCTGTGGCTCTTACCATAGCCAATTTATACTGCACTTGCCCAAGGCAAAGGTAGATGCTCATTAGCACGCCCACCCTTATATATGGCAGAGTGCATACTCTTTATCTATATAAAGATCATTGGTGATATTGTTTCCACCATGAAGTACTTATTCATGGCATTATGGTAATAATCTCCCAGTCGAATTGCAAGCCCTCTGGATGTTCTGTAATGCCTCGTGCCTTATAGCATGACATATTATTTCCCCCCTAAGTAGACTCGGTCCCAGTTAGACCGGGTAATCCGATCCAGGAAAACGGTTTTCCTTTGTGCACAAGTTGTCCATGACCATGCAATGCATGAATAGTTATCTATGACGCAAATACATGACACGGAGCAGAATTAAGTAGTATCGTGTATGACCTTATGCCATGTTTCCAACTGTAAGTATTACCTCAGTATTATATTTGTAAGTATGGTCGAGGAATAAGTCTACTCATCCTACTATATTTTTGCACCTTATTTCTTCTGTCTTCCAAATCATTGTTCCGATTAGTACCCAGTAGGTACCCAAAATACTCCGATTAGTACCCAGTAGGCTCCCAAAATACTCCGATTCGTACCCAGTAGGCACCCTAAATATTTTCCTTAGGCATAATGCCCTTTTCGATATCGTATTCCACTTCTGATATAGTATTACACTTAGACCCAAAGGCCACATATTACTGAGTCACCATGTTGCTTCTAGACAAAGCATTCAATGGTGCCCTATCCCTGATCGATAGTTTTGTTGCACCATTATTTATCCATCATAGTTGCACAATTTGAATCGCAACTGCACGCTTCGCTTGACGATGCATTCTAATAATATTCGTGCACGGATGCACATTTCCATCTCTTATACTCGTGCGCTTAACGCACGCCTCGATATGCTTTGTTTCAATATCCTATCTTAGTTATCAATATATGATCCGACTTATGTTTCTCCGAGCCTCGTTCATTGAATCGATGTTATCACTAGCACGCAACTGATATATTTTATTAAGCATGAAGGAGTAGAGAAGAAGGGTCAGGGACCGCTCACCTTTACTTATCTGCTTAGTTGTTCTGCTGAGTTGACATAGCCTATCACTCCACCTGAGTCGATACAACTTATCCCCAAATATTCATGATCTGATGTGAAGCACGATTTACTTAACTGGTATAACCATGCGAGCAGGCCGTGCTTCTCAATCATCCGACCCGAGCGAATTCAAGAAAGACTTCACCATCGCTTAAGTCCCACTATCTCTACATCATTTTGAACTAGCCCACTGATTTCGTTGTATGATACTTGACTTCGTGCATTTGTCTACATAGAGGCAATAAGTCAAACCTCAAAAAGTTCCACATAAAGTCTGTAAATGAAACCAAAATCCAAATCAATACTTGTTCTCGAATCTGTCTTATCATAATTCAAGAAAATTGATGCCTCGTTCCCATTCTGACTTATGTTATGCAACCAACCCAACTGTCTTATTTTAATCCGACTCAGCGTAATGCACCGTACGGAGCGGGGCATTACAATCAGTATTCGTAGAAATTATAGATCTAACTTGTGCTAAATTTTGTATGATGGAGTACGCGACATGATGACATGATTGGATAGCTAGTAGATTGGATTGCGCATCCTGAGATTATGATTACACTACCTACGAAAACAGGCAAGATACCTTGCCATTGTTCAGTATTTATGCTTCCTATTTCTTTGCTCAGTATTTTATGTTTTCTTATCTATTGGTTGTAGATTTATTGTTAGTTGTTTCCCATAGAACTGTTTCTCATATAATTGTTTCCTCTTGACACATTCTTGGACCCAGGATACGATACAGTTGCATGCATATTAGTTAAAGTTGGACGTTATTCTCATTACTCGATGCGACCAAAAAGTTTGCTTATTCCTCGTCATATTATTCGACACATAGTTTACTTTACTACCATAATTTCCGTTAGACTTGCGTACTTGACTTGATAGGACTTGTGTAGGATATTGGGTGGGGAGAACATGACTAGACGTTGACTACTATGCTATCTATCGTAGGCTCGCTTGATACTGAGGAACGGTAGGTAGACTATAGAATATAGGCTATAGACTCGCTACTGAGGCATGGTACTATAGTCTTTAGACTTGCTAGTGAGCTACTTATTTTAATTTGACTTGATTAGGTAGTCTTGCACCATACATTATTCTCATTTGCATTACACATAGACTGGTTAGCAGTAGTATACTTATATTTGATCTCTTTCCTTTCTGTATGGTTATATTATTTTATATTGGCATGTTCCTTCTGTATCTTGTTACGTCCCACTGAGGACCTTAATTTTTTCTCCAAATTTGACAGACGAGGATTACCTACAGATTTGTGGACCAATACCAGATAGTGGTACAACAACAGTTGATAACTTTTCAATTGCTTAGTTTATTCCTTATCATGGACTTAGTTTTATTTCCTTATCTTTTATTTTATGTCTACACATAGTGGATTTGTCTCCACCATACGTGTCTTAGATACTTGATAAAATTAATCTAATTGTATTAACAGTCATCTTTATCCAGTATTGAATTTATTTCCCATTGACTTATTCTGCTGTTACAACATAGTTTTGCAAGCTTATTCTTTTATCGAGCTTGTTCATGATATATGTGTTATTAGGGGTCCACACTAATATATTTGTCTATTTAGAATTAGTGCATTATGGTCTGATTAACCTTAGTGCACTTGGTTCGCTCCTCGTATAACTATTTTATGTGGATTGAGACATAATTGACTTGATATTTTAGATAAGTATATTTGCCCTCTATACAGCTTATATGTATCCGAGTTGGGCTGGAATCCACTTGATACGTAGTTGGCATGTTACATAATCCTAGTCCTTCGTATTTTGGGACTGGGGCGTGACACTTGCTCCACCTTATGCACGCCAGACCCACATTTGAAGCCAATTCGTGTAGTTATCTCGAACATTAGGTCTGATCCACCATCAGACCATATTATATAGGATGCTCCTACTTCACCTTTAGAAGAGCCCGTATAATTCAATTATACACATGAATGTTCACCACCATCTGTCTCAAACCAATTAGAGCCGTCCAAACCAGCCCCGCAATCTTGGACTCTAATACCACATGTTGGAAATACGGTATGACCCGAACCAGAGTTGGCCCATGATATCTGATATTGGATTGGGCCCATATGCCTTAAAAGTAAATTTCCATGTCAGGCCTAAACCAATCCCAATTATCTATACCTCATAATCTCACTTTCTATCCGATGTTGGACTAAATAACCAACTCCGTTGTCACCCTTTTTTGAGTGCTCAACTGGAAACAAGATATAATCCAATATTACTATGGTATACCGCATGCACAACACTTTTGTGGACTTTATGATTTGGTATTTAAATTCAAATGCATTCATTTGTTTCTACTTCTTGGAGCCTTAATTTTCTACATTCCATAAACAAAACCTCTCCACATAAAAGAACTTTGACTTGTCAAATCTATTTGAGGTAGAGTTGTAATTGAGTTGTAAAGTATGATCTTCAAATTATTGTGAGAATATTAAAATTATTTTTTGTAAGAGGTTGAAGTCCGCAAGCGAATGTATCAAATCTTGTGTAGAAGTTGGCTAGCCTTCGGATCAAAGCTTGTGTCTAAGAAGTCCGCGCGACTTAGGATCAAAACTTGCAAGTGTAACTATTTGCTATAATAGTAGATTAAAACCGGAAAGAGTTATAAAATTGGAATGCCTCACGAAGGATAACATGATACATCAGGTGTTGATATTCTTGTCTTATTCTGTAACCATAACTTTTCTAGATAGTGGTATTTTTGACATTTCACTAGTTATATAATATATTGTGTTATTATTTGTTGGTTAGTGGACTAGCCTATTTATTGGAATTGACACTAGTGAACCTAACTAGACATGACATGACATTGAGCCTAACATTTGGACAAGATATTTTAAACTCATTAAGTTATTTCCCTTTTATTAATTACATATTAGATAAACCTTCATTAAGAATAGAAGCTTCCATTGATTAACCTCTTCTTTATGACAACCAATAGGGGTAAAAAAGAATAGATACGGAAAATATTTGCGCATGTCGTCCTCGCGCTCCCAAGTGGATTCTCCTGGCGCGCCATGCTTCCATGCCACGCGGACCAAGGGAATAGACTGGTTCCTCAACACTTTCTCTCGACGATTAAGGATTTCCACGGGTTGCTCTTGGTATGACAAGCTCGGCCCAATGGTGATCTCAGAATGGTCGAGGAGATAACTGCTGTCTGCCACATATCGCCTGAGTTGCGACACGTAGAATACATTATGTACTCCCTCAAGTGAAGGTGGTAAAGCAAGTCGATATGCCACTTCTCCCACTCTCTCTAGCACGTCATATGGTCTAATATACCTTGGCTCAACTTGCCACGCCCTCCGAATCGAATAGTGCCTCTAGTAGGTGATATCCTCAAGAAAACATGATCGCTCTCTTTAAACTCCAAGGGACGACGATGAAGGTCTGCCCACTGCTTCTACCTATCTTGCGCTGCTCGCAAGTGCCCTTGTATCTTCTTCACTGTCTCAACGGTGTTAACTACCAACTTTGGTCCCAGAATCTGACGTTCTCCCACGTCACTCCAATACACGGGAGACCTATACTTCTTTCCATATAATGCTTCAAACGGAGCCATCTGGATACTCGCTTGATAGCTATTGTTATAAGAAAACTCCACAAGATGCAGGTGGTCCTCCCATGATCCTCCAAAGTCTAACATACAAGCGCTCAACATATCTTCCAGTGTCTGAATAGTACGCTCGGACTGTCCATCTGTCTGCGGGTGATAAGATATACTGAACTTCAGACGAGTCCCAAGACTCTCTTGCATGCTTTCCCAAAAGTGTCACGACCCGTACCCGGTTTAGGGGCACGAGTGCGTGGGTACGTCCAGCCTACGCCGCAGCATCGGCGGTAGAATGCTGTCTAGGTCATGTAACTATCCAATCAACTCACGTGAATACCCAACTCCATAAGGAGACGTGGATATCATAAAATAATGCTAGAAATACTCAATCATATAAACTAAAGCACGATAAGATATCAAGGCAAACAAGAAATACAAGACAAGTCTAACGACAAAATAATCATACCTGCAATCATTAAATTCCAAACCCCAAGTGTGTCGAAAACCAGTCTACTAATGTCACAGTCTGGAAAAATATTTTCCAGTCAGGAAGGAGCAAAGTACATCTCTAAATAGCAGTTCTATATAAATGACATAAACTATGTAGCAGTTCTAGATGGAAATATACCAGATGCATGTATAGGTACGAGAAATATACAATGAAAAAAATACTGGAAATACTGTAAGTAAATGCAGGAAGAGAAACAATATGTCAATGAGCAAGAAACCTATGACTAAGTGTGTGAGTACTAGCTTTAACATGTGATCGGCTTGGGAACTTGATCAGGCTGGTTATATGTGATTAGCTATGGTTCGTATAAAGTCAGGCTAACCGTTGGTTAGCTATGATGCATGTAGAGATCAGGCTAATCACACGTAAGAGCTATGGAGCATGTAAATGGTCAGGCCGCACCCGACGTGAGATGTGGGGTGAGCTATGGTGCATATAAAGTTGGGTATGATCACATATCTACACTAAAGTACTCCCCAAACCCCCGACTGGTATAGTAGATCCAATCATGGTACGCTATGGCACGGGATTCCCTAGGGAGGTAGCAAATCTCCCCGGGTCTCAGTGTCTGTACATGCACAAGATATCAAGGAAACAAGTCTTGTACAAGCTACACCATGAATAAGGAATAACATCTCATGACGAGATTCGTGTATACCAATCCGTGTAACCAATGTGTCCAGAACATGGATATTTATACTAGATACAGTGAACATAGGAGATATCATAACTTAGAAACTAATCAGAGAATGTACTCGCCTTGGGTCCTTAGCTGGTAATTATTGATGTCCTGTTCCAGAGTATCCCCTGGGTAAACCAACAGTCCTATAACATATCACAAATATAACACTTGTATCAGATGCTGCCCTAACACACAGAAGAAATATACTGGCCTCAGGGCTATGCCAGGCAGGGCACTTAGTCACTAGGGTCATCTGGTAGGAATATATATCTTTAACTAGCATATATACTAAAATTAGGTTTTTATTAAACATATAGCAAAATAAATATGTATATTTATTTTTTTGTATTCACCAATTAATAATTACATATATACTAAAAATGTTTGTATACGTATATACCAATTAATCATATATCGTATATATATATATATACTAGTTGAACCATACGTATACTCATATATATGCAAAAATACGGTTTAAAATAAACATATATTTTGTCAACATCATTATTAAAATATACTAATATTAATTCATCAAATTAAATTTTATACTACTTATATATACAGATATACCAATAAAATACAATACTATATACCAAAATACGTTTATACATATATATATTAATAAAACATTTTCAGATATCATTTATATATATATATATATATTAATACATACATATACTAAAGTATATATATACTATATACCAATTAAATACGTATACCAGGAAAATATATATATACATATACTTATTTCTTTTTATATATTGAAAAATATATTAAGTGTATGCAAATATATATATATATATATATATATATATATATATATATATATATATATATATATATATATACCAATTTACTAAATACGTATTAAATACGTATATATATATATATATATCAATGTATTAACCATATATATATATATATACACCATTAGATACACATTATAAGACAATACCAATATACATACATATATATATATATAAATACAATTAAAAAAGTACATACATATACGTAAAAATAATACATACATATGTGTATCTATAAGAATACATATACTCATACCATACTTACATAGAATTTTAAATTCAAAGGAAGGAGGGAATGGATAAGAGGAGAGACAGGGAAGCTTACAGAGGTGGTCGGAATGCGGGCTGTTGCTGCCGGAGAGATGATCCAGGGAGGAGCAGCGGCCAGTGTAGGGTGATCTCGACCGGGAGGGATGCTGGAGAAGGCCGGTGTAGGGAAGCTGTGCCGGAGTGCAGCGGGGAAGCGTCGTGGTAGCGAGGAGCAGGAAGTCGACCGTTGCAGTGGAAGTCGGCCGGACTGAAGCTTCAGGTCGGGGGCTCGACGCCGGGGCGGGAAGAGGGAATGTACTGGGAGTTGCGGGATGCAGGGAGAGGGACGTTCGGTCGAGTGGGGAGGAGCAGTGAACTGTGCAGCGGTTGAGCAAGTAAGCGCTGGTGGTGGTTGAGGTGATCTCGCCGATGCCGGAGGGGGGGCTGGAGAGGTTGGTTCAAGGGACTGCACAGCCGTGTGGTGGCGAGTCGGGGTTGATGCAGAGGGGATGCGGGGGATGGCTCCGGTGGTGGAAGCTCGAGGGGAGCTGGAAAAAATCGCCGGAGTAGAGCAGGGTCGGGAAGGAGTGGTGGATGTGTTCGTAGGTGCAGGGAGGAAGGGCTCGGAAGTGTGGTGATGTTGGAGGGAAGATGGACGACTCGACGGAGCAGTGGCCGGGGTACATGCCGACTGGAGGAGGCTGTGTGGATGTGACGGAGGTGCTCCGGGGAACTCGACGCCGGAGCAGGGTGGTGGTACAAGGGGTGAACGCAGAGGGAGAAGAAGAAAGAACAGCAGCGGCGAGGGGAGGAATGGAGGGTGGCTGATGGTGGTGGTGGTGATAGGTGGTGGTGGTGATAGGCGATGGAGGTGGTGGTGATTGATGTTGGCAGCCGGAGTACAGCAGGATGAAGTGGAGGAGATGTAGCGGTTGGGGGCTCGGCTTGGCTGATCCGCCGGAGGGTGTATGGGAGGAGCAGCCGGAAAGTGGCCAGGGCTCGTACTGGAGGAGGCCGGAGGGAGATCGATGGTGTTGGCCGCCCGTCGGAGTCGCAGAGGCCCGCCGGGTGAACAGGAATCGGGTTTGGTTTGAGGTTTCCCCCCCTTTTCTATTTCAAATGTAAAAGGAAAGAGAAGAAGAAGAAGAAGAAGGAAGAAGGAGGAGAGGAGAAGAAAAATGAAGAAGAAGAAAGAAGAAAATGTGGAGGCTACGGTTTGTGAGGAGTGGGGGATTCCCTAGATATTTTTGGGGATTAGGGCTTGGTGATAGGACATTAAATAGGGAGGGGGTGAGATGTGGATGAAGGGTGGAGATTTCATCCATCTAGAATGGATGGCCATGACTTGTCATGAGGAAAATTAATTATTCATGGAGAGGGTTGTTGACCTAGGTCAAATAATTGGGCTCTCCATTTGTTTGAACCAATGGGGTGTTGACATCAATTATGCAAATTTGCAAATTAGCCCCTTTATATTTGGGTATTTGCACAGACGCATGAAATGATGAAAAATTGGCGGGCGATTCGGTGTCCGGTGTTTTGTAGGGTCAGGGGGCGCTGTAAGATTTGTGTGGGCTCAAATAACAGGGCACTGGAATTAAATTGGGATTTTCAAAATTGGTTTAAATAGTATCCTTAATTTAATTAGAATAAAAATGCAAGTTGAGTTCTAAAATTAATTAGGAGTACATGGGGCCAAAATCAGGTCAGGTCATCAATACCAATAATGAAGAAGACTCAGAACAGAATATTACCCTAATTTGGGCCGCACGAAAAATAGGTCAAGATTGCCTCCAATTTCGATTGGAACGCACAACGATACAAAATAGGGATTTATTAAATAACGTCCGCGACGATTTTTGTGCGGCTAGAAATAATGCACAGAGAGCATAATTATAAGTTGCAAAAGTAGCAGAATGGAAGGCGGGCATGTCTAGGGCAAGATTGTGAAATTTGTTGGAAGACAGAAGTCAGGATATTGCTCCAAATATCGAAGCAAAGGCAATGCGCAATAATTAAATAAATGCAGTAATTAATTACAATCTTCAATAAATAAATTCTAGATAAAATAACTAAATCCAGAATTCTATAATTCGGACATGTGTTCGTCTACTGGGCTTCTAGGTCAAGTCTGCTAGCTCAAAATAAATGAACACTGCATCTAATACTATATTTAATTACACATCACATAATTATTTAAATTAATACTTATCATGCAATTACTTAATTGTAACTACAATAATATTAAATATTATAAAAAGTCAAAAATACCCCTATTTTTGGAACGTGGTAGTGACAAGTCTACCCACCTTAAAAGAATTTCGTCCTCGAAATTTAAAATCCTCATAGTAGTGTTTATCATACACATTATTATTTCTCTCAAAATTTAAATTCATCATCCATTAAATCAGGTTATAATCCACAATGTCTTTTCACGACTTTTCAAAAATTCTGGATTATTCGCATTCCTGAAAAATCCTTGAAATAGAATCAAAGTCCATTTTTATCAAAATTTCCCCGAAATTTTTTTTTTTTTTTTTTTTTTATAATTCAATACTCAGAATTTAATATCCACTCCTCTAATTTGATTTTAATTAATGCACATTTAAATCTCGTCCCAAAAATTGAATTCGAACATTAGTCCATTAATAAATTTTATTCCTCAATTTCCTCTTTCCTCAAAATACTTAACAATGCAATACTTAAGGGTTCTCCAATTACAACATCCCATATAAAATTCTAAAATTCATAACTTGCAATTAAATAAATATATTGATAATTCTCCCAAAATTTCCAAATTTAATAACCAATTTAATTACATCATAATCTTCCTGGAATTAAATAAACCACCAGTTATGCAATGTTAAATTCTTAACCCTCTATTTAAATTAATGGTTATCCTCGAATTTAATCATCTTGCCTCTCTTGTCAAGTCATAACTCCTTCATTAATCTTCGTCATGGTTAAACCCCAATAATCATGGTCTAAGAAAATCTTCCTACAATCATACAACATGCAACCTAAGGGGATATGTACGGTCATAGTGTCTTGTCATGGTATTGCAGTCTCTGTATCAGGGTGTGCTACTAACTACATTATAACAGGAAAATCATGCATGCAAGCTACAGTACTAAGGTATTAGTCAATCAATCAAATAGATAGGGACAGAAGGAAGAACAAACATAGTCTTCTAACCCATTACTTGGATATCTTCATCCTCTAATATACACTTAACTCTGGCACATTCACTAACTAATTCCTATTCATGTACACTGGCACCCATATCAACTAGTCATTTATCCACAAGATCCATGAATATATCCATATTGTACACACTTGTCTATTAATACCAAAATCTGATACCAAGAACCTATAATATAACCATGGTTCAATAATGCATCTAAGTTTGATACCTTTATCTCTTTAGTACCACGCTCTCTGTCAATTCTCGTTCCTACTACAATTGTCCATACTATTTGTTCTCATCACTCCAGTGCACACCAAGTGTAATACCATACTAAGTACTGCTCTTCCCAATACATCTTTAGATGGACACCCAAGTCAGTCTGCGGTGCCATCTCAATCCTGCTCAAGTTATCAGATCCTTACACATGTATATCATCTACTCATATATTAATATTCATATCTCTCATCTACCATAAAATTAATCCTCAAAATAATCGTCAAGGTTTAACTTCTCGATCAACTTAAAAATGAATTGTATATACCTCCTCAAAATTAGATACTCAACATCGAAACAAAATTTAATCACTTCTAAAATCTTAGTAGTCTTAACCATGTTTATTGAATTCATATTTGAAATCCTCAAAAATTTAATGACATAATCTCAACTCCTCAATTATTCTAAAAATAAAATCTTATTCCCACCTTTTAATTTATAACTCCACAAATGTACATATCAGTGCTCACGGTCTCTGATACTCGAGGTGCACTCAATGCATCTAGTGTCTATAACTGTGTACTAAAATTGTACTGCCTGAATCACTTGTACCATTATCTCCATTGATCAAAGTTATCATCACCTGTATTTTCTTTCATGATTTCAATTATGTCAACTGGTATATCATCCAATTATCATCACACAGAGTGCTTACTGTTATTAACGTTATTCTTGACTAATCCTCGATATAGAATCATTAGCACCCTTGGTATTATATTACTAGCTTCATTAATGAATCATCTCATCAAGCTCATTAGAACTCATGTTTACCTGTACCTTCTATAATACTCATGTTTCTTTACTCTCATGGGCAGGCATATGGTTCTATATCTCGATTGATGTATAAGCATATCTCTTAATCCTTTTACAGCCTGTTAAACTAATTTGTTATATACTTCACAACTTTCATTACTAATCCTGATATTTCTCTACTTATGACATCTCATTAAACCCTTTATGCATATACATTTCTTTACCTTTAACATTTCCAATATCATTCATCAAATTGAACATCATGCTCCATAAATCCTTAACACAATTCCTGGATACTTAATCGTTTACATAGATCACTCAATTACATAATCATGATTATCCAGGACGGGTAATTGGCTCTGATACTAACTCTGAGAACTATCACTGATACTCTATACTCTCCTTAACTCTCAGTCTCTAATGACACTTCTCCTAGAACCATTGTTACAAGGTACTATGCTAAGGGCTAACTCTAAGTTAAATCCTACTGCTCACATGTCCAACTAGGAAATACTTACAAACTCACAAGCAACACTCAGTCAAACTAATACAAGACACAACCAAAATTAAAAGTTACTAATTATCATACTAACAAGGAATCCTCAAAGAAAATAAGCTCAAAAAGGAATTGGATCAAGGACGGAAGGTATCTTTACTGCTAGTAAAGAAAAGAAGCGATGGAACAAAGTCCCGGAACAACAGAATTAGATAAGTCTTGAGATGATACTTTAAGAACCAATTTAAGATACAACCTGATAATCATACACGTCTGTCAGAAATCATGACACTCAGAATCCTCACCACGCCAGTAAGCATAGATGCGATAAACGACAGGTTCCATAACTAAGTTATGCAACTCTATAATCATGTCATCTAGAATCTTCGCCACGCCAACCGGTATGGCTGCGAGAGACTCTAAATTCATAACTAAGATATGTACATCCAAAGTCAGGTTCCTACGTTCTCGTCACGACAGCTAATATGGCTGCGATAAACTCTAGGTTCCATAACCAAAGTAGACGTTTTACCTTTCTCACTGTCCTCATCAATATATGTCATCAGATGATACCATAAATTATAGTCCGTAAAATTCATCTCAATATGAAATCAACTCAACAACGATACCAGGAATTAAAGTTAACAACTGGTCAACAAAAATAAACTCAATAATGATACCAAGATTTTAATTTAATAACTGATCAACAAGAATCATGTTCAATAACAACAAGCGAGAGCGGACGAAAACAAGGAAAAAGATTTAAATTGGAAATTATAATAAGATTCTCAAGGGGTCGTCCCAGGAATCTCTCAAGAATTTGTGATTGAGTATCCTCTCTCATCCTAGTATCCAATGTCCTATATTCAATAGCAGGTACGCAGTAGTACAACTATGACGTCGCACTACTACGACATCGCACAACTAGCAAGGTCTGACCTGCATGGGCCACCACTAAAACGTGTCACGACCCGCACCCGATTTAGGGGCACGAGTGCGTGGGTACGTCCAGCCTACGCCGCAGCATCGGCGGTAGAACGCTGTCTAGGTCATGTAACTATCCAATCAACTCACGTGAATACCCAACTCCATAAGGAGACGTGGATATCATAAAATAATGCTAGAAATACTCAATCACATAAACTAAAGCACGATAAGATATCAAGGCAAACAAGAAATACAAGACAAGTCTAACGACAAAATAATCATACCTGCAATCATTAACTTCCAAACCCCAAGTGTGTCGGAAACCAGTCTACTAATGTCACAGTCTGGAAAAATATTTTCCAGTCAGGAAGGAGCAAAGTACATCTCTAAATAGCAGTTCTATATAAATGACATAAACTATGTAGCAGTTCTAGATGGAAATATACCAGATGCATGTATAGGTACGAGAAATGTACAATGAAAGAAATACTGGAAATACTGTAAGTAAATGCAGGAAGAGAAACAATATGTCAATGAGCAAGAAACCTATGACTAAGTGTGTGAGTACTAGCTTTAACATGTGATCGGCTTGGGAACTTGATCAGGCTGGTTACATGTGATTAGCTATGGTTCGTATAAAGTCAGGCTAACCATTGGTTAGCTATGATGCATGTAGAGATCAGGCTAATCACACGTAACAGCTATGGAGCATGTAAATGGTCAGGCCGCACCCGACGTGAGATGTGGGGTGAGCTATGGTGCATATAAAGTTGGGTATGATCACATATCTACACTAAAGTACTCCCCAAACCCCCGACTGGTATAGTAGATCCAATCATGGTACGCTATGGCACGGGATTCCCTAGGGAGGTAGCAAATCTCCCCGGGTCTCAGTGTCTGTACATGCACAAGATATCAAGGAAACAAGTCTTGTACAAGCTACACCATGAATAAGGAATAACATCTCATGACGAGATCCGTGTATACCAATCCGTGTAACCAATGTGTCCAGAACATGGATATTTACACTAGATACAGTGAACATAGGAGATATCATAACTTAGAAACTAATCAGAGAATGTACTCACCTTGGGTCCTTAGCTGGTAATTATTGATGTCCTGTTCCAGAGTATCCCCTGGGTAAACCAACAGTCCTATAACATATCACAAATATAACACTTGTATCAGATGCTGCCCTAACACACAGAAGAAATATACTGGCCTCAGGGCTATGCCAGGCAGGGCACTTAGTCACTAGGGTCATCTGGTAGGAATATATATCTTTAACTAGCATATATACTAAAATTAGGTTTTTATTAAACATATAGCAAAATCAATATGTATATTTATTTTTGTGTATTCACCAATTAATAATTACATATATACTAAAAATGTTTGTATACGTATATACCAATTAATCATATATCGTATATATATATATATACTAGTTGAACCATACGTATACTCATATATATGCAAAAATACTGTTTAAAATACACATATATTTTGTCAACATCATTATTAAAATATACTAATATTAATTCATCAAATTAAATTTTATACTACTTATATATACAGATATACCAATAAAATACAATACTATATACCAAAATACGTTTATACATATATATATTAATAAAACATTTTCAGATATCATTTATATATATATATATATTAATACATACATATACTAAAGTATATATATACTATATACCAATTAAATACGTATACCAGGAAAATATATATATACATATACTTATTTCTTTTTATATATTGAAAAATATATTAAGTGTATGCAAATATATATATATATATATATATATATATATATATACCAATTTACTAAATACGTATTAAATACGTATATATATATATATCAATGTATTAACCATATATATATATATATATATACACCATTAGATACACATTATAAGACAATACCAATATACATACATATATATATATAAATACAATTAAAAAAGTACATACATATACGTAAAAATAATATATACATATGTGTATCTATAAGAATACATATACTCATACCATACTTACATAGAATTTTAAATTCAAAGGAAGGAGGGAATGGATAAGAGGAGAGACAGGGAAGCTTACAGAGGTGGTCAGAATGCGGGCTGTTGCTGCCGGAGAGATGATCCAGGGAGGAGCAGCGGCCAGTGTAGGGTGATCTCGACCGGGAGGGATGCTGGAGAAGGCCGGTGTAGGGAAGCTGTGCCGGAGTGCAGCGGGGAAGCGTCGTGGTAGCGAGGAGCAGGAAGTCGACTGTTGCAGTGGAAGTCGGCCGGACTGAAGCTTCAGGTCGGGGGCTCGACGCCGGGGCGGGAAGAGGGAATGTACTGGGAGTTGCGGGATGCAGGGATAGGGACGTTCGGTCGAGTGGAGAGGAGCAGTGAACTGTGCAGCGGTTGAGCAAGTAAGCGCTGGTGGTGGTTGAGGTGATCTCGCCGATGCCGGAGGGGAGGCTGGAGAGGTTGGTTCAAGGGACTGCACAGCCGTGTGGTGGCGAGTCGGGGTTGATGCAGAGGGGATGCGGGGGATGGCTCCGGTGGTGGAAGCTCGAGGGGAGCTGGAAGAACTCGCCGGAGTAGAGCAGGGTCGGGAAGGAGTGGTGGATGTGTTCGTAGGTGCAGGGAGGAAGGGCTCGGAAGTGTGGTGATGCTGGAGGGAAGATGGACGACTCGACGGAGCAGTGGCCGGGGTACAGGTCGACTGGAGGAGGCTGTGTGGATGTGACGGAGGTGCTCCGGGGAACTCGACGCCGGAGCAGGGTGGTGGTACAAGGGGTGAACGCAGAGGGAGAAGAAGAAAGAACAGCAGCGGCGAGGGGAGGAATGGAGGGTGGCTGATGGTGGTGGTGGTGATAGGTGGTGGTAGTGATAGGCGATGGAGGTGGTGGTGATTGATGTTGGCAGCCGGAGTACAGCAGGATGCAGTGGAGGAGATGTAGCGGTTGGGGGCTCGGCTTGGCTGATCCGCCGGAGGGTGTATGGGAGGAGCAGCCGGAAAGTGGCCAGGGCTCGTACTGGAGGAGGCCGGAGGGAGATCGATGGTGTTGGCCGCCCGCCGGAGTCGCAGAGGCCCGCCGGGTGAACAGGAATCGGGTTTGGTTTGAGGTTTCCCCCCCTTTTCTATTTCAAATGTAAAAGGAAAGAGAAGAAGAAGAAGAAGGAAGAAGGAGGAGAGGAGAAGAAAAATGAAGAAGAAGAAAGAAGAAAATGTGGAGGCTACGGTTTGTGAGGAGTGGGGGATTCCCTAGATATTTTTAGGGATTAGGGCTTGGTGATAGGACATTAAATAGGGAGGGGGTGAGATGTGGATGAAGGGTGGAGATTTCATCCATCTAGAATGGATGGCCATGACTTGTCATGAGGAAAATTAATTATTCATGGAGAGGGTTGTTGACCTAGGTCAAATAATTGGGCTCTCCATTTGTTTGAACCAATGGGGTGTTGACATCAATTATGCAAATTTGCAAATTAGCCCCCTTATATTTGGGTATTTGCACAGACGCATGAAATGATGAAAAATTGGCGGGCGATTCGGTGTCCGGTGTTTTGTAGGGTCAGGGGGCGCTGTAAGATTTGTGTGGGCTCAAATAACAGGGCACTAGAATTAAATTGGGATTTTCAAAATTGGTTTAAATAGTATCCTCAATTTAATTAGAATAAAAATGCAAGTTGAGTTCTAAAATTAATTAGGAGTACATGGGGCCAAAATCAGGTCAGGTCATCAATACCAATAATGAAGAAGACTCAGAACAGAATATTACCCTAATTTGGGCCGCACGAAAAATAGGTCAAGATTGCCTCCAATTTCGATTGGAACGCACAACGATACAAAATAGGGATTTATTAAATAACGTCCGCGACGATTTTTGTGCGGCTAGAAATAATGCACAGAGAGCATAATTATGAGTTGCAAAAGTAGCAGAATGGAAGGCGGGCATGTCTAGGGCAAGATTGTAAAATTTGTTGGAAGACAGAAGTCAGGATATTGCTCCAAATATCGAAGCAAAGGCAATGATAAATAATTAAATAAATGCAGTAATTAATTACAATCTTCAATAAATAAATTCTAGATAAAATAACTAAATCCAGAATTCTATAATTCGGACATGTGTTTGTCTACTGGGCTTCTAGGTCAAGTCTGCTAGCTCAAAATAAATGAACACTGCATCTAATACTATATTTAATTACACATCACATAATTATTTAAATTAATACTTATCATGCAATTACTTAATTGTAACTACAATAATATTAAATATTATAAAAAGTCAAAAATATCCCTGTTTTTGGAACGTGGTAGTGACAAAAAGTATGATATAAAATACGAATCCTTGTCTGACACAATGCTGACCGGTATGTCGTGCAATCTCACGATCTGCTTCATGTATAAGTCGGCCAAAGTTTCTGTAGACTGGCCAACTCTAAAAGGCAAGAAATTGGCTGATTTGGTGAGTCGATCCACTATTACCCATACTGTATCTCTTCCACTTGGAGTCTTTGCAAAACTCGTGACAAAGTCCATAGTGATGTGCTTATACTTCCACTCTGGAATCAGAAGTGGTTACAATAACCATGTTATTCTCTGATGCTCCATCTTTACTTGCTGACATACTAGACATTTGGCTACAAAGCGAGCTATCTCTCTTTTTATCCAATGCCACCAAAAGTGTTATCGTAACTCATGGTACATTTTGGTGCCTCAAGGATGAATAAAATACATCAAACTATGAGCTTCTTCCATCAGCTCCTGTCGAATATCTCCATTGGGAACATATAGACGATCACTACATCGTAATATTCCATCATCATGAATGCGCAATTCCGTCTGCTCTTTGTCCTCTGTCCTTTCTTTCAATCTCCTGAATCTGACGCCCGTAGGCAAAGCTGCCTTGATCCTCTCTACTAGTAATGACTGTACTTGCAAGTTGGCTAATGTCCTATCTGCTTCGGGTAATATCACTTCTATGCCAAGCTTTTGCAAGTCCTCCAATCATTCCCTTTGTGTCGTCAAGAAGTAAGCTGCTGGTTTTCGGCTTAATGCGTCTGCTACTACGTTAGCCTTGCCTGGGTGATAATGTAGCTCTATCTCAAAATCCTTCATCAACTCAAGCCATCGACGTTGTCTCATATTTAACTCCTTCTGCGTGAAGACATACTTGAGGCTTTTGTGGTCTGTATAGATCTCCACTCGTTTTCCATATAAGTAATGTCTCCATAGCATCAGAGCAAAAACAACGGCTGCAAGTTCCAAGTTATGAGTTGGATAATTCTTATCATGTACTTGTAACTGTCTAGATGCATATGCGATCACCTTGCCATGTTGCATCAACACGCATCCCAAGCCTTTCCCTGATGCGTCACTGTTAACCATATAACCTCATGATCCTGATGGAATAGTCAATACTGGTGCTGTGGTCAGTCGCTTCTTCAACTCCTCGAAAGCGGCTTGACACTCGTCGGTCCATACAAACTCTTGGTCCTTGCAAGTCAACCGAGTCATAGGTGCTGCTATCCTTGAGAAGTTCTCCATGAACCGTAGGTAATATCCCCCAAGTCCAAGGAAACTCCTTACCTCCAATGCTGATTTAGGAACGGGCCATGTCTCGACTGCCGAGATTTTCTTTGGATCAACAGAAATACCATCTCCTGTAACGACATGCCCAAGAAATAAGACTCTATCCAAGAAAACTCATATTTACTGAGTTTTGCATATAACTGCTCGCTCCTCAAGGTCTCTAGGACGATCCGCGGGTGCTTCTCATGCTCCTCGTGGCTCTTCGAATAGACAAGTATGTCATATATGAAGATGACCATAAACTGGTCCAAATACTGATGGGAGACTCGATTCATTAAGTCCATAAAGATAGCTGGAGCATTGGTCAATCCAAATGGCATGACCAGAAACTCGTAGTGTCCATATATTGTTCTGAATGCGGTCTTCGGGATGTCCTTCTTCCGTACCTTCACCTGGTGATATCCCGATCTCAAGTCTATCTTCGAGAACTTCTTGGCTCCACTAAGCTGATCAAATAAGTCATCAATGCGTGGCAATGGGTATTTATTCTTCACGGTCACTGCATTTAAGGCTCTGTAGTCAATGCACATACATACTGACCCATCCTTCTTTGGTACAAACAACACTGATGCTCCCCAGGGTGATGCACTTGGTCGGATGAAACCTTTCTCCTCTAATTCCTTCAACTGTGCCTTCAGCTCATCCATCTCCTTCTTTGCCAATCTATAAACATGTGACGCTATGGGTGCTACCCCTGGTGTCAATTCAATCGAGAACTCTACGTCTCTGTCCGAAGGTAGTCCTGGTAGTTCCTCTGGAAAGACGTCTTAAAACTCTGAAATGATGGGGTGATAGATAACGTCGTCCATTGCAAGCTGAATACCATCAAGGGCTTCTGTGGATCCTCGTGCAAACTCAAGTTCAGGCTGGCCTGGTACCTTAAAAAGAATGCTTCCTCCAAAACAGTCAAAGAAAGTATGGTACTTGCTTGGCCAGTCCATTCCAAGCACAATATCAAAAGTTGGCATAGGAATGACTAAGAGTCGGGCACTCATCTCTCTGCCACGAATTACTACAGGTCACGATCTACAAATCTGACTAACAGGTACAACTCCTCCTCCGGTGAGAATTATAACACACTTAGGTAAAGGTATAATGGCAATGTTGTGTTTGGCAATAGAACTAGAAGATATGAACGAGTGGGTGGCTCCCGTATCAAATAATATCATAGTAGAAAAAGTAAAAGCAAGAGTAATACCTGCTATGACATCAATCTCCTGATCCAAATCATCCACTTCTAGTACAAAAGCTTGTCCGTTCCTCTGTGGTAATCCATGACTGGCCCTCGTGTACTGATCCTTCTGAGTAGGTAGCGGTGGTCCTCGTTGAAATCCTTCGGCGGCTGGGGGTCGAGGTGCTTCTGGTCTAGTCATCTTCTGAACTGGCTTCGGTACTGGAAGCGCTAACCTCTATATTGGCGGTAGAAGTGTCATTGTCTGCTGCATTGGACAGTCTCTCGCCATATTCTGTCCGGAACTATACCTCATACATTGTCCCAAACGAGTCCGACAGTCTCTCAAAATGTGCTCGCATTTCCCACAATAATTGCAGTGGGGCTTCTCCAAAATCTGGTATGGTCCTGCTCTGTGCTGGTACTGTTGTTGCTGTGCCAAAGGAAGTCTGATAGGCCCTCCTTTTTGTGTCCTTGTTGGTCCTTGCTGTGTCCTTGCTGGTCCTTGTTGTGTCCTCAGTTAACCTCCTTTTCCCCTGCTGATGGTCTCTTGTAATCTAGCTTTTGTTAATAATTCGGCATAAGAGATCCAGGACTGTGAGCTAGTGTAGTGTTGGAGCTCCTGAGTCAGTTCGCGGTGAAACCTCTTAGCCTTTCCTAAGTCATTTGGTATCAGGGCAATGCCATATTTACTAAGGCGACTAAACTCTGCATCATACTCGTCAACTATCTTGTTCTCCTGCTCCAGATGAAGAAACTGATCGTACAATGCATCCCTTACAGTGTCCGGGAAGTACTTTCTCTCAAAGTACTCCAAGAATTGTTCCCAAGTCTGATATGTACCCAACTGGCGCTCCATTGATTTTCACCAGTGATGAGCGTTACCATCTAGCAGCGTCCTTACGCCTGTCATCCATAGATCTATAGGTAGCTGCGATGCTTCTAATAACTTTTGAGTGTGGGTAATCCAGTTTGTAGTCTCCTCTGGGCTCTCAGTGCCTTTATACGGGTTGGGACCCATATGTATAAAGTACTTGACTGAACCAACTCTAGCTCGCGGTACTGGAACTAGTGCCTATGCTGGTACAGTTGCCTGTGCAGCCATTCTCTCAAGTGCTGCTAGAAATTCTTGCCTCTGCTCTGATGCTTGTTGCCTCTGCTCTATAGCTAGTATGGTTGCCTATTATCTTTGTTCCTGCATCATCATTTGGAAGAATTTGAACAGCTGTGTCTGACCATCTTGTGGTGCTGATGAAGCTGAAAAAGTCCCATTAGGTGAAGCTGAAGGATTAGATGGAACTGGATTGTAAGTCTGTCCATCCGGCCCAGGAAGTCTAGGAGTCGTCGAGATCTCCCCTCGAGTTTGGCCATTGACTCCTGAAGGTGTGTCGCCATCGATGGCAGTATATCTACTACGCATATCCATCTCTCTGCAGGTGGACGAAACGATTAGAAGAAGTACAAGAATCAAACATGATGCAAGCATTTAAATAGGATAGTTGAACGGAAGGAGTTTTAGTCAAGCGTGGATGAGATCCTATACTATATTCCTATACGCATCCTTGCTCGATACAGTAACGTAACCGAGATAATATATTCTAGACCTACATGGGCCACCACAAAAATATGTCATGCTCCAGTCCCAAAATACGTAGGACTAGGAATACGTAACACGCCAGCCATATGTATACGAACTCCAATATATGGAAACCATATACACACGTACATTGTACATGAATATCCAATCCACTAGTAGTAATATACTGTCAATAAGTCACACGCAATCTATATCTCATCCACAGCACAAATAAAGAAATAAACAGAAAATAAATAACTGAATCTCAAAGATGAAGTATCAAAGTATGATAGTCGGATGGAAACAAATCCACTGCAAATCGACTATACTAAAACTACTAAAAGAGAGAAGAGAATCAAACTCTAATATCAGATAAATGTCCAACAAGAAAAACAACTAGAATATCCATCAGCTGCGATGGATCAAAGATACTCAAAAGATAAGACCTCCTCAGTCTGAGAAGCGTCAGGTCCGGGTTCGTACTCCTGTGGATACTCCTGTCCGTCTATATCTGGAAAGGTACTAGGTCCTCAGAGGGACATAACAAGATACATATAAATATGCCAATAAAGTACTGAAAATAAACATCCAACGGGTCGCCTAACCATCTATGTGAATGCAGTTTGAGAACAACTTTCCAACAAGTGGGCTATCTGGCTAAAATGGTATTGGCATGATTCTCTTGGAGATTCAGGGGCCTACAAAGCATGTCATCTTTTGAACGGCAGAGGCCGCCTGATAATATATAATATATAGTAGTCATCATGACCGCGTATCTCCGGCGGAGCGTACGGGTTACACAAGAAAAGTGAAAAGGAGACAAAATGCCTTACTTGTTGTTCTCCCCACCCCATGCTTTAAGCATGTCATATCCATGACACGATAAAACCTCTAAATAACTGCCAAGTCTACTAGCATACAAATTTTTTATCAGCAGTTATCCCTATCCGTCGTACGACCTATACGTACTAGTGGCCAACCGAGTACGCAAGTCCGTGTCCTACATATGACTCACACTCGTGTAAGAACAGTGTCATGGCCAATGAAATATAAGAATATCTCATGATAATGGGGTGGTCTCATAAGCTAGGTCCAGATGCATATACATAATAAAAATAGAATACGACGTAACCGTCGTTGCACCCAAGTTTCCTTGGACGCACAATTTATATAGCAGTTTAAAATATATGAATTAATTGACAGAAATAAAATATGCATGCATCATATGGAATGTAATCATAGTACAATGGCAAGGTATACTTGCATGGCAAGAAATATGTATAGTGTAAGCGTCCAGGTGTCAAGGATACGGGATCAGAAACTAAAGCCTCCGAATAAACGTCTCTCGATGCTGAAATAAACATCACCAACATTTCCGGAATCAGCGAGATAGCTAGAAAATACTACCCTTTCGTCCAATTTGGACACAGGGACAAAACGGTAATTTTGGGTCAAAACGAGGTCCACATGTGGCCCACTTTGCACCAAAAGTGTGCCAGGGGTAAAAGTCCCTAAATGGGACAAATTATAGGTCAAACAAATTCTAAATATCAGTACGAACTCAACGGTGTGCCCAATTTTTGGATTCCGGTGAGCCAAACACAATTTTGCCCAAAAAGTCAACCGTTGGGCCCGCAAATAGGTGACTTAGTCAACTGTCTCAGATTTGCATAAAAATTGGGTCACAGGACCAGCGCGATACCACGAGTCCAATGGCGCAAGTTTTGTCGTATTCTGACGAGCGTACACTAAATGGTATGGTATTTTGCAAAAGTCGCGATACGGGGACTTTTTGTGAATACGGGTTGATTCCGACGCGCACACGCATTCGAATCAGTTTTTGCGAAAGCCCATATGTCTGGACATACCATACGCGCCTTTCAGTGCAATTGGTATGCGATGGGGAAGTCCCGTTTGGCAGAGCGTGCTCCGTATCACAATTTTGAAGGTTCAAAAATAGGTTTTTCGTAATTTTTAACCCAGTTTAATTCTGCATATAACATCAAATAAAATATTGTAATTGACAGAAAATAATCTTGGTTACTTGGTCTTCACGTAGCAAGAAGAAAATCTACGTTTGGATCTCTGTGGTGGGAGATACGAGTCCTTAAACAGGGGTAGTTGCAACAGTTTTCTGAGATTAAAAGTTGTGATTTTTCTCCAACTTGGTCTCGATTTTCACCTAGGATTACGTGCTGATCGAAGGAAACTAATACACAGAGTTGGAAGAGGGATAGGTCGTGAACATACCGGTGAAGACGGGGTCAAATTTGGTCGAGCGATGGAACGGGAATCATCGCCTGAACAGGGGTACGCTGCTGTAAATTTCTGTTGTCACGGGGTGCTCGTGGTCGTGGACGCTGCGGATTTTGGCGGCGCTGCGGCAGGTCCAGACGACGGTCAAGGAGGTCAGCGGCGTCTCGGGATTGTGGAGATGGTAAGGGTTTAGGGTTAGGGTTTATAAGAATTTATTTATATATAGGTAGGATGAGATGGGTCGGGGTGTCGTGCATTCCGCAGGGGTGTATTCCGCTCGGGTGAGGGATTACTGGTACAGCGGGTGGGAGGATATTGGGTTTGCTACTGTGGGCTTAGGGGTTAGGGTTGTGGGTTTAGGTATTAGGAAATTAGTTGTTGCTGGTGTCTTTTATTGGTTTAATGGTTTTGATTTTATTTTATTTTCTTTTTTCTTTTTCTTTTCTTTTCTTTATTCATTCATTCCTTTCTTTTCTTTTCTATTTATTAATAATCTATACACACACACACACACACACACACATATATATATATATATATATATATATATATATATATATATATATATAATTTCCAGAAAATTATATTAGTACTGAAAAATAATCTTTTATCCTTCTACCAGGTCTCCTACATAAAATAAAATAAGGTAAAATAATAGTTTGCTCCATAAATCTCTAAATGCATATTTACCTAGTAGTTAAAATCCACTAAATTCTATATTTTCTAATAACTAATAAATACTATAAATAAATTAAATGATTAAATTAAATAATTAATACGGTTTTTAAAATTAGGGGTTTTACATGAACAGAGTCTTCCATCAATACTTGGACAAGTTCATGGTTGTGTTCATTGATGATATCTTGCTATACTCCAAGAACCACGAAGAGCACGAGGAGCATCTTAGGATCGTGTTAGAGATATTGAGACATGAGGGGTTGTACGCCAAGCTCAGCAAATATGAGTTTTGTATGGATAGAGTGTCTTTCTTAGGATATATCATCTCAGGAGAAGGACTTTCAGTTGATCCGGAGAAGATTGCAGCAATAGAGACTTGGCCCACACCTACATCAGTTGCAGAGGTTAGGAGTTTTTTCGGACTTGTCGGATATTATCGGAGGTTTGTACAGAAGTTCTTGAGGATCGCAGAGCCTATGATGCGGTTGACGCGTAAGGAACAAGAGTTTGCATGGACAGAGGATTGTCGGAAGGCCATTGAGGAGCTGAATAAGCGGTTAACGACTGCACCGGTCTTGACCCTTCCTTCAGGATTAGGAGGATTTGTAGTATATAGTGATGTTTCAGGCAGTGGATTGGGATACGTTTTGATGCAACATGATAAAGTTATTGCTTATGCATCGCGATAATTGAAGGTGCATGAGAAGAATTACCCGACGCACGATCTTGAGCTAGCAGCAGTAATTTATTGCACTAAAGATATGGAGGCACTATCTTTACGAAGAGAGGGTAGAAATTTTTACTGATCACAAAAGTCTGAAGTACGTATATACACAGAAGGAGATCAACAAGAGGCAAAGTCACTGGTTAGAGTTGATAGTCGATTATGACATAGACTTGCTGTATCATCCAGGAAAGGCAAATGTTGTAGCCGACGCACTTAGCAGGAAGCCCACACCTTAACTCTTGACAGTACAACCCCAGTTATTAGAGGATCTTCAGGATCTTAGGATCGAGGTCATCATGCCAGGATAAAGTGGACAATTGGCTAACCTTGAGGTTCAGTCATCACTAGTAGAGAGAATCAAGGCGGTATTGCCTACAGATGCTAGATTTCGGAGACTTAGAGAGAGAACGAAAGCCGGTATGCAGACGAGACTTCGGATCCATGAGGACGAAATACTAAGGAGTAGAAATTGCCTATATATTTCGAATGGAGAGTTGAGACAGGAGTTAACGACAGAGGCACATAGCTCAATTTACTCTATTCATCCGGGAGGTACGAAGATGTACCAAGATTTGAGGCAGTATTACTGATGGCATGGAATGAAAAAAAAGATTACGCGGTTCATGGAAAAATATTTGGTCTGTCAGCAGGTTAAGGCTGAGTATCAAAGGACCACTGGTATATTTCAGCCACTTTCCATCCCTGAATGAAAGTGAAAATATATCACCATAGATTTCATTACAGGATTTTTGAGAAGCCCCAATAGGAAAGACGCGGTTTGGGTTATTGTGGATCGACTCACCAAGTTGACATATTTCTTGTCGTTCCGAATAGGGTAGTCCACAGAGATTCTAGCCGATATGTATATGCGTCAAATTGTGAGATTACATGGAGTACCAGTGAATATTGTATTTGATCGTGACTCTAGATTCACATCCTATTTTTGGTGGATCATACAAGAAAGTCTAGGCACCAGATTCAAGTTCAGCACGACTTACCATCCACAAACAGATGGCCAATCAGAGAGTACTATTCAGATCCAAGACGATATGCTGAGGTCGTGTATGTTAGACTTTGGAGGGTCTTGGGAAGACCATTTGCACTTGGTAGAGTTCTCTTACAATAATAGCTATCAGGCGAGCATCCAGATGGCAACTTTTGAAGCGTTGTACGGCAGGGAGTACAGGTCACCGATATATTGGAGTGACATTGGCGTGCGTCAAATACTCGGTCCAGAGTTAGTGATGCAGATAGTTGAGAAGGTGAAGCAAATTCAGAGTCATCTTCGTGCAACTCAGTACAGACAAAAGCATTAGGCTGACACACACTGCCGACCTTTGGAGTTCAAGGAAGGCGAACATATGTTCTTGAGGATCTCACCTACTAGAGTTACTATTTGATTCGGGAATAGAGGCAAGCTGAGCCCAAGGTACATTGGGTCGTTTGATATTTTGGAGCGTATTGGTGAGGTGGTGTACCGTCTTGCATTACCCTCATCTCTAGAGAGAGTGCATGATGTATTTCATGTCTCACATCTGAGGAAGTACGTGATTTACCCAAGTTACGTAGTCTATCGTTCCAAGATTATAGTGGGACCGAGCTTGAGGTATGAGGAGCAGCCAGTTGGGATACTTGATATTAGTGAGAAGATATTACGGGGTCAGACGATCAGACTGGTTCGGGTAGCTTGGAAGCATCACTCCCCAGGCTAATCCACTTGGGATCGAGAGGATGTCATACACCAGCGTTATCCTCACTTATTCGAGGATGCATGTATGAACTCCGAACTACCCTTAGTTACCATGTCCTATTAAATTCCTAGAGTAGCTAAATTTTTAAATTGTGAGGACGCAATTCTTTTAAGGACAGTAGATTATAATCCCCCTGAATTTCAACTAAGGTTATTAAAGTAAAATTGGTATATTTTATTTTATTTAAAAGTATTAGTATTTTATTAGTGCATTTACAAAACAGTTAATTGAGTTTTTAGAAACTCGTTCTCCGTTGCAATCAATTTAGATGGGCAACGTGACCTCAAATTCTGAAACTGATTTATATAACCCCTAGCCAAACACGACCTACTAAGCGCATGACTTCGATGTTAAATTTATTCGAGTTCCTACAGGCACCAAAATAATATTAAACACCACACGCAATTATATAGTTAAAAGACGATCTTTCTTGAATAATTAAACCAAACCGAGACCGAACCCCAACTTTAACCCGCAAACCAATTGGTATAGCCCATGCACAATACCACACACCCATCCCCTACATTTGTACACACCAAACACTATTTTTTCTACATCAAATCCCATATTTTACTCTCTTTTAGTTTAAATTCAGCATTTATCTATTTTGGCATGTTCTAACGGACCATTTTACTTATATCGTACCTCATGTACATCACATGGGAGGGGGGACCAACCCGCAGCCCAAGGAGGCTTTCCCAACGGTTAAACAAGTTTATACACTCTCACCTCCTTTTAACCATTGGATTTTAGCCTATATCCATCCATTCATTCATATAACACCAATATATATATATATATATATATATATATATATACCCATTTACTAACCTAGGAAACCCTAACCATGCAATTAGCAGCTGAACTCCTCCCTCCTTTTCCGTGTTCTTCTTCATCTTCAACCCCACCACCGACAGCAACCCCGTCGATGACAGCAAGCCCACCACCGACAGCAACCCCGTCAATGACAGCAACCCCACCGACGACAGCAATCCCATCGCCGACAACAACCCCACTGCCGACTACACCACCACTACCGACCCCCTCCCCAAGCCCGCGGCCCACAGCAGTGGCAGCCACCCCTAGCAGTCGTGCGTCCCCTCTCCACCACCCCACGGTCGCTCTTCGTCGACTACGGATTGACCTAAAGGCGGAGCAACTCCTTCGTGAAGTAGAAAAGCAGTCGGACTTCAACCGAACCCGTAGGCATCAAGACTTGGTAAGTTGATCAAACCCTCCTTCCTTCGTGTGTGTATGTATATGTTAGAGAACCAAGAACCCATCCATGCATGATCAAGAACCCCCTCCTTTCTTTTATATAACCCATGCAACCTACTAGTTGATCATGCAAGCACATTCATGGGTTGGTTTAAGTTGTAGCATGCAATATAAGTTATTGTATTTTAAAGAATTTAAATTCAGATTTTAATATTAATTTCAGAATTATTGAGTGTTATTTCAGATTATATATATATATATATATATATATATATATATATATATATATATATATATATATATATATATATTAAAGCATGTATATTAGGGTCTTAGACTATGGACAATTGATCACTAAGTTGTAAGGAACTTATACGTGTGTATTGCATGCGTAAAATAACAAATATGTATATATAAAAATATGCATGCAATTATAATGTTAAATTATATATATTATATATGAGTATGCGTGTTCTCCATGTTATGGTTGAACGTAACATGGGGTGTACGACAGCGTACGACGTACCGCACTAGTCATGCGTAGTGTCATTGGCACCAATAATGTGACGTAGTTGACGAGCGTGTGACGACTCTATAATTTATATAAAAGTAGTAAATATTATAAGTACTTATTTATATATTACTGACAGGGCACGTCGGAGATGCATCACCATCGGACGTGGACTTGGGACTCGCTATATCGTAGCAGCAGACAGAAGGCAAGTGTACCTTGCCTTGTTCACAGTAGATTGGGCTATAGTATTTTATTTTACTATTTTTTTATTGCTTATAATTTTTATGACCTAGGACCGCCACGATACTTAGCTTTTGGATTACATTCGGGTGCCAACTTTCGTACGTGGAGTTCGGGTATTGTTAGTTACATTGTCAGCGCTTACCTACTCGTGCTACTCTTGTATGATTTACCATAGGATATTGTACTTGACTTTCATGCACAGGAGCCACTCTCTAGATATTCGAGGATCTCGGCTTCTGTTTTAGGATAAGGCTGGACACTTGTACTAGTGCTATTATTTATATATTGACTTGATAGATAGAGATTGTCTTGCGTTACGTGACATGAGACGTGAGATACATAGGGTTGGGGAGAACTTACAGTACCGCTGGGCTACCAAACTATACTAGTATTATATTACTGTAGGTACCTTGACGGGGCTTGTACCTACCTACTACTATTATTAATACTATCACTAGTACGTCTAGTATATGTATGAAACCCGGTGGTTTAGCGGACGAGTACGTTTTTACTTGCATAAACATAGATGGATTATGTTAGATACCCTGAGCACACCTCTTTTTATTATTTCTTATCATTTACTATACTTGGCTTGAGTTATTCTTATACCTTGCTATATCCCATGAGGACCTGGATTCGAATTATGTTCCCAGGTATAGCTGAGGAGAGTTATCCCGAGATTTACGGGATATGAGCTGACGTTGGAGTAGAACTTGCAGCAGAGGAAGAGGTTGCGCTCGAGGACTTCTCTTGAGCACAATTACTATTTTATTTACTTTTCATGTTCTTTTGATATTGAGACTTGTTTCTGTGACCACTGGATAGATGTACTCAGTTTTATTTTTTTTCTTTAGTTTTGATGACGGCTTGTTCCTCGTGACATTATATGGTTGTGGACTTATGATGGACAGTTCCTCTATTTATTTTCTTAACTGTTCTATCTCTTTGTATTGTAATTATTGTCTGTGGATGAGATTAGTTAGATTATATATTATGACAGGAGTAGTATACCTTATTTACCTATATTACAGCTTAAGTGCACTATAACGGGTCCATTAAATTAGGTTTGCCCATTGGAGTTGTGCTGATGGCCATTGCCACGTGGCTAGTCCATCGGTATTTTGGGACTGGGGCGTGACATCGGTATAGTGGCCTACAGACTAGACTTGCTTCCTCCACTGGAAGGAGTGCATGATGTGTTCCATGTGTCACAGCTGAGACGGTATGTGGCAGATCCTAGTCATGTATTGGGTCACTCGGAGATCGAGGTGGGTCTGACTCTCAGCTACCCAGAGCAGCCAGTGGAGATTCTGAATCACAGGAAGAAGGTGCTGCAGAACAAGACGATTTCTTTAGTATGCGTCGCGTGGAGGCATCACTCTCCGGGAGAGTCTACCTAGAAAAGGAAAGCCGAGATGCGCGAGCGATACCCTTATCTCTTTGAGCCGTGAGGTATCGTTCTTTCTTTCTTGATGTGATTGCTTGTTATAGTGCAAGTTCTTTTTTAAAATTTTGAGGATAAAATTTTTCTAAGAAGGGTAGACTTGTCAATACCACATTTCTAGATGAGGATATTATTGTCATTTAGCATATTTATTATTTAGTGATTAAATATTTATATATATGCTACTAATTAATTATATGGTGTTGTGCTATTTATTTATTTATTAGTGGGCTAGTGTAATGCCCCGCCTCCAGTGGTTCACTAAATGAATACTTGTTACTTTGACTCGGTTGAGAATCGAGTCTCGGGAAAACCTTACCGTCAAATCAATCATAGACAAAATACAATGAACCCTTCAAATTGATAGAACGGCTTCTATTGAAATGAGTCCAAGAATTTTTATTGGTTGTTTTGCTGCTTGATTTTGTATTTCTTTGTATTTTATCTTACTTTCGATGACTTGGTTTTCATGATTCGTTTTCTCGCTTGCGCATTATTTTTGAATCGTAAGAGAAATAGATCGAATGATGCTAACTAAGTGTTATTGCAATTTCAGGACGCATAACCAAGGAGTGATCGTTGTGTAAGGCTTCCCCATCCTCTCGTTGATTCAATCGATGAGTGGCTTTGGCCCTTCAATAAATCCTTTAGTCTGCACGCCTAATAAATGATCGCTTGTCTACTCAGTTGCATGCTCCTTAGTTCTATGTAAACACACTAACAAGATATGCTAAAAGAAATATACTGCATGCAAAAATATATTTAGACTTACTACTTTACTTCAGTTAATGTTATGTCCCTTACTCACCTGCTGCGCCACTAGATCATGGATTGAACCTATTATGGTTAGTCATGTGTTCCATGTGAAAGAAAAAAGGAAAAGGTGGAACTTATGCTTGTTGTTCAGAACTGTGCATATAGTATCTTTATTTGATAGAAGTTTTATGTCATGCATCGATCTTGGACAACTTGTGCACAAGAAAATAGTCTCTCGAATGATTTTTGGGGCACTGGTGTCATGCCCTAGTCCCAAAATATGTAGGACTAGAAATACGTAACATGCCAGCTACACATTCGACCAGACTCTGGTCCGACTCGAATACGTATAAGCTGTATTATAATGGTTATTATCTAAATAATCAAGTAAATATAAATATCTATGCCTCAATCCACAATGAACAGAATACACAAGAATGTGCTACATGTGCTAAAGTTGGCCGCCCAGTAACACACAAACTCGAATAGACTCGAGAAAGAAATATGAGTCTATAAAGCTAGGTTACATCAGCAGATGAATAAACAATATAAATAAATAACCATAACTCCGGTAGATATGATATAAGTACCTGATACCAATGTCTGTAAGACAAGCAACTCCATCAGCAACTCCAAAGGCTCCATAATCGTCTATGCGGCAAAAACTGGCAGGGGACCAGGTCCTCAGAGGGACGTAACAAGGTACAAGAAACAGCATGCCAAAAGTAAAACAGTATAAAGCCACATACTCAAGGGTAAACTACTATAACCATCTATGTGATGTGCACGTGAGAGCATCACTCATACTCAGGATAAAACCACTACAGGCTCTGTGTCGGGGAGCCCATAGAAGCAAGTAGTATCAAGTCTCAGTACAGGTGCCAAAGATATGAGACAGAGTCCAAGGCACCTCTAGGGTATTGCGACTCCGGTATATGTGCCACAGCACCTCCAGTATATGTGCCAAAGCACCTCCAGTAGTATAGTATATATATCAATAATCAGCCTGTAGTATGGTGTGTCTCTCCCTATCCAATATAACCTCACGTCTCATGTCCACAACGTCTCATGTCCATAACACGCAAGATCATGACCTCTAGCTAGTGCAACGAGTCATAATAATATCCATATAATATGCAAGTCTCATATCACGAATTATGTAAGCCTATACAGAATCACCATGAATAACTCAAAAAAGTTTCTGTCACATGAAATAGTATCAAGTGTCCTAGGGTATGGCATACTTGGTAAAGCAAGAACGTAAAAATAGGATCGTCGAATAAACTCTCTAAGTGACGTTACTCGACTCTGCGTACGGTGTCGACACCCGAATCTTGTTCGGACGCTAAGCAACGTCCCATGGTCCTAGGGTAAACACACACATCAACCATATAAAATAACTATAATTACTAAATAATATAATAAAGGCAAGGAACTGTGATACATATGGCAAGGTAAACTTACCTGGATTCTGAACTCCGTCAACTACTCCTAGAAAAGTAGAATCTGCACGTACATCTCCGGATGCTGAAACAAATATCACCATTATTCTCAGAATACAAAAATTAGCTAGGATTGACTACCCATAAGTCCAATTTAGACACAGGGACAAAATTGACAGTTTTGGGTCAAAGCAGGGTCCACATGTGGCCCACTTCATACTGTAAAATGTGCCAAGTTTTCCAAATTTGTCCCACTTAGTGTTTATGAGTCTAGAACGATGATACGAACCCAACGGAAGTCCAAAACTGGATTTCGATGAGCCGATCACGAAATCGTCCGTCATGTGGAACCATTAGGCCCACAAAATGATGTTTTGTCAACGTTTTCAGAATTGAACCAAATATGGATCACAGGACCAGCGTAATGCTGCGAATTCGATGGTACAATTTTTTTATGAAATGACAAGTATACACGAAGTTATGGCGTGTCAGAATAGACCGATACGGTATTTTTGGCGGATACGCGTTAATTTCGGTGTGCACGCACATCCAAATCAAGTTTCGAGAAAGCTCACACATTCCCGTTTACGTTATACATCTTTCAATGCAATTCGCACACGACGAAGTCACCCCTTTTGGCATAACGCACCCCGAATTACGAGATTTTGGATGTTTTAAAAAATAAGTTTTTGGTCGTTTTGGAACAAGAATAATTTTACCATTAAAGCAAACTAATAAAAACTAAAATAACAGTAAAAATCTTAGTTAAATTATGAAAAAGTCTCTTCAATTAAATTTTAAAAATAATTAATGAGTTTGTGTAAATTAGGCATGAACAGGGGTACTTGGATTAAAATTCTGAACTGTTTTCGAACAATTTTTTTGCCAACTTTTGGTCAATTTTTCGATCAAACCGGGGTACCTAAATTCGTTCCACTTGAAGGGAATCCTAGAGGGTTAGGTTGTGAACATACCAGCAAAGATAGAGAGCGAAACGGATCAGCGAGAAGGGCGGAGGCTGCGCGCGAAGGGAGACCGCAAAGTTGTTTTTGCTGCCGCTACTGCTGCAGGCCGCTGCGGCGGTGCTTCGGCGCTGCTGCGATGCGGCGATCGGCGGCGCTTCGTAGGAGGTGGGCGGTGGTCGCTATGCGTGATGGTGGAGATGGGATTAGGGTTGGGGTCTTATTGTACATATATGCTATATATATGTATATATAACGTTGGGGGGGGACTCATGTATGCGGGTTAGGGGGTGCTTAGAGTTTAGGATTAGGTTTTGGGTTTGGGTAGGGTTTGGGTTAATGGATTTAGGGTTTAGTATTTTGGTTTATTTCTTTTAATTAATTTATATATATATATATATATATATATATATATATATATGGCCACTAATAATAGTTGTATACCCAAATATATTTTTTGTACAATATTAATAAAATTAAATATACATAATTATAAATTCATGAATACTATATATTATAATTAGCTAAAAATAAATAAATAAATTTCTTAATCACAATAATTTCAGAATACCAATATTAATAAATTTAAAAAATTAAATTCTAGAAAATTATGGTGCTTACAATCTACCCAACTTATAAAATTTTGTCCTCGAAATTAAAAATAAACATAGTAGAAAAGATTTTAGTTAAGAAGGTTGCACTAAGGCTGGGGACGTAGTTACCAAATTGAGTCCTAGTTTGACGTCGCATTCTAAGAATAAGGGTACTCTTAATCAAGCCTCTACCCAACTTATAAGAATGAAGTTGGCCGTAGAAACTATAGTCACGGTCATATTTCTAAGGATTTTTAGAAAGTCTAACTTTAATGAGGGATTATGGTAAGAATTTTGTGACCGTTGTCACAGCCTATCAAAGAAAATCAATGTACTACCATGGCGTTAATGAGTCAATAACTCTATAAAGAAAGTTATACCAGTTCTCCTTACTTCTAATTAGGTCACGAGTCTATAAGATAATAGAAAATATCATAGCCAAATACAACTAGGGTGATATGGTACCGATAAGTTATTTACTGCATATCATGGATGCCGATGAATGGTTCAACAATAAGTGTCAAAAGGTGATAGAACTTATCAAGGTGTTTTGTATTGTTTAAAGAGTACAAGGGGTTCAATTTAATGCAACACAAGTGTCATAGACGTAGGTTGGCATGAATGAGATACGGGTATATCAGTGGTTGGGATATTTGGGTTGCCTATGTATAATTTAATTCTATTGCAACAGAGTTGGATATAGGATTTAGAAGAAGATATGCCATGAATATTGGGGGGTCTATATGGAGCATGGGCGTGTATATTTGGAAGTAACAGTTGTGTCATTAGTGAGTAGGTTCCAGTTAGGCTCATGAATGTCAAGGTTGCCGAAAGAATTGAGTCGGTGTTGAGTATATAAAAATAGTCCAAAACGAAAAAAGGGTATCTATGTGCCTTGTGTGTACAATTGCGTTACGAATGTCGTACGACTAAAACAAAATATGGGAAGGCCAGTTTGTGAGTGATAGTCATGTCATAGGTGTAGAGTGACTAGTCTAAGTCATAAGGAGAAAGTTGTTGGAAATAAAAGGATAGTGTTGTGCTCCAAATATCCGAGCCACAACAAAGGGTATTAATGATACAAAATTAAATAGGTAATTTAATCCGTTTGAGATTAACCTAATTAATACCAAAATAAATTCAAATTTACCCTGAATTTCTAAAAATATCCCTACACTAAAACCAGGGCTATGATCTACCCAACTTATAAAATTAAGTTGGTATCCAAAACTAAGATCATGGTCTTGCTAACAAGATTTCTGGAAGGCCTATTTTTTATCTATTTTCTAAATAAGGTTACAAGAATTCTAAGATTTACTGGCCGTAATTAAAGATTTTCTAAAGGAACCTAGAAACTATCAGGGTGCTATTGATCAATAACTTTATAAGAGAAATTACTACCCATCCATTACTGCTCTTGTATAGGTCAAGCTTCTACAAGGCAGAAGAAATGACTGAGTTCGATCTAACTAAGGCAAGGTGGTGGAGAGGCTTCAATCATTAATTGACATTGATAACGAAGAGACCAAAAATTTAGGCCACGACAAAAAGAATTTCTGATAAGTCTACATGGTTGAATAATGCACGATTAGGCAGGTATTTGGAGAATCGAGTCATGGTGACTAGATCAAGGGGATTAGAGTAGAAAAGAACGGATACCTATGGTGATATAGATATTAACACAAGGAGTGGTACCAACTAAGGGATTGGTTTTGTAATTAAGGCACAACTAGGGAAAGAGGAAGGATATACTCATTGTTATAATTAGAAAGATCATTGTTGCAAAAGCATGAGGCCATTTATGCAACACAAGGTAAGAATTTGATAGGAATGATAGGAATACAGTCGAGGGGGTAATACAACTAATCCTTAAACTCAATACTATTTTTAATTCTTATGCTAACAATCTACACTAGCTCTAGCATATAGGAATAACTTATCTATCTACCCTACTAAGGGTAACTATCTTCTCAATACTTTATATCCAGCATGTCTTCTTCTGCCTTGACAAGAATCTGCTTCTGGAGGAAACACCGCACATGAACGTCCATCTCTCTGAAATTGGGAGAGATGATAAACAATAATAAAGATTTTGAGGGAATGAACGAGTATAATTATGAAGTCCAAGGACGATAATCAAATACTAAGGAATTGTTAAATCAGTTGTGGATTGAGATACTAATACTGCTAATCCTGATTACAGGCTCGCTCAGTACCAAAAAGTAACCAAAATAATTTAATCAGGACCTGCATGGGCCACCACAAAAATATGTCATGCCCCAGTTCCAAAATACGTAGGACTAAAAATACGTAACATGCCAGCTATGCATTCGACCAGACTCTGGTCTGACTCGAATACGTATAAGCTGTATTATAATGGTCACTATCTAAATAATCAAGTAAATATAATTATTTATGCCTCAATCCATAATGAATAGAATACACAAGAATGAGCTACATGTGTTAAAGTCGGACGCCAAGTAACACACAAACTCGAATAGACTCAAGAAAGAAATATGAGTCTATAAAACTAGGCTACATCAGCAGATGAATAAACAATATGAATAAATAACTATAACTCCGGTAGATATGATATAAGTATCTGATACCAATGCCTGCAAGACAAGCAACTCCATCAGCAACTCCAAAGGCTCCATAACCGTCTATGCTGCAAAAACTGGCAGGGGACCAGGTCCTCAAAGGGACGTAACAAGGTACAAGAAACAACATGCCAAAATTAAAATAATATAAAGCCACATACTCAAAGGTAAACTACTGTAACCATCTATGTGATGTGCACGTGAGAGCATCACTCACACTCAGGCTGAAACCAGTACAGGCTCTGTGTCAGGGAGCCCATAGCAGCAAGTAGTATCAAGAATCAGTATAGGTGCCAAAGATCTGAGACAGAGTCCAAGGCATGTCTAGGGTATTGTGACTCATGTATATGTGCCACAGCACCTCCAGTATATGTGCCAAAGCACCTCCAGTAGTATAGTATATATATCAATAATCAGCATGTATTATGGTGTGTCTCTCCCCACCCAATGTAACCTCACGTCTCATGTCCACAACGTCTCATGTCCATAACATGCAAGATCATGACCTCTATCTAGTGCAACGAGTCATAATAATATCCATATAATATGCAAGTCTCATATCACGAATCCTGTAAGCTTATACAGAATCACCATGAATAACTCAAAAAAGATTATGTCATATAAAATAGTATCAAGTGTCCTAGGGTATGGCATACTTGGTAAAGCAAGCACATAAAAATAGGATCGTGGAATCAACTCTCTAAGTGACGTTACTCGACTCCGCATACGCCATCGACACACGAATCTTGTTCGGACGCTAAGCAACGTCTCACTGTCCTAGGGTAAACACACACATCAACCATATAAAATAAATATAATAACTAAATAATATAATAAAGGCAAGGAACTGTGATACATCATGGCAAGGTACACTTGCCTGGATTTTGAACTCCGTCAACTGCTCTGGAAAAGTGGAATCTGTACGTACACCTCCGGATGCTGAAACAAACATCACCATTATTCTCAGAATACTAAAAATATCTAGGATTGACTACCAATAAGAGCCGATCACGAAATCGCCCGTCATGTGGAACCGTGGGGCTCACAAAATAATGTTTTGTCAATATTCTCAGAATTAAACCAAACATGGGTCACAGGACCAGCATAACACTATAAATCCGATGGCACAATTTTTTTTACGAAATTATAAGTAGACACGAAGTTATGGCGAGTGTCATAACAGGCCAATACGGTATTTTTCGGTGGATACGCGTTGATTTCGGTGTGCACGCACATCCAAATCAAGTTTCATGAAAGCTCACACATTCGTGTTTATGTTACGCGTCTTTCAATATAATTCGCACACGATGAAGTCGTCCCATTTGGCGGGACGCACCCCGTATCGTGAGATTTTGAATATTTTTATTTGGTCATTTTGGAACAAGAATAATTTTACCATTAAAGCAAACTAATAAAAACTAAACTAACAGTAAAAATCTTGGTTATATTGTGAAGAAGTTCCTTCAATTATATTTTGAAAATAATTAACGACTTGGTGGCAAATTGGACATGAACATGGATACTTGGATTAAAATTTTGAACTATTTCCGAACAGTTTTTCGGCCAACTTCTGGTCAATTTTTCGATCAAACCGGGGTGCCTAAATTTGTTCCACTTGAAAGAAATCCTAGAAGGTTAGGTTGTGAACATACCAGCAAAGACGGAGAGCGAAACGGATCAGCGAGGAGGGCGGAGGTTGCACGCGAAGGGAGGCTGCAAAGCTGTTGCTGCTGCCGGCCGCTGCGGCGTGGCGGTCGGCGTCTGTCGGCGGCGCTCCGGTGGAGGTAGGTGGCGGTCGCCGTGGGTGATGGTGGAGATGGGATTAGGGTTAGAATTTTATTGTACATATAGGCTATATATATATATATATATATATATATATATATAACGTTGGGGGGGAACTCCTGTACACCGGTTGGGGGGGTTCTTAGAGTTTAGGATTAGGTTTTGGGTTTGGGTATGGTTTGGGTTAATGGTTTTAGGGTTTAGGGTTTAGTATTTTTGTTTATTTCTTTTAATATATATATATATATATATATATATATATATATATATATATATATATATATATATATATGGCCACTAAAAATAGTTTTGGACCTCAACAAATTCTAGAAAAATTATACAATACACTAATAATAGTTGTATACCCAAAAATATATTTTTTGTACAATATTAATAATTAATTAAATACATATAATTATAAATTCATGAATACTATATATTATAATTAGCTAAAAATAAATAAAAAATTTCCTTAATCATAATAATTTCAGAATACCAATATTAATAAATTTAATAAAATAAATTCTAGAAAATCAGGGTGCTTACAACTAGGAATCGGTCGATCCGGAAGAGATTGTGATAGCACCCTGATGTTCCGGTCCTATGGGATCTAGGGGGTGTTGTCGTCCATCGGTGGGGCAACTCATGGGCCATCAAGTAGTCAGGTCGCATGCTAGGTTTTTTTCTTCTTGCACACTTGACACTTAAGGCCAACACGGATTCACAAGTTTATTCATGTATGTAAATTGTTGTTAACTTATGCGTCTGCTGCAGGGATAACTGCTAGACCGTGGGTAAGATTATTATATTGTGTTTGACTCTATTGTTTATGTTTTCGTGCATGAATTGTTAAAAAAAACTAGACAACTAGAAAGATCACATAATATTAATGCTAGCTTCACATGTCTACTTAGTATGGATTTCTAGGTGAGTTTGGCCACGGTCGCTCACCGGTTCATGTTGTAGTACAGACCCACGTTTGTGGGCAAATCTCCAGGTTTTGGTAGCGAGAGTTTGACAAGCATTTTGAAGCTTTAGGAGCGCATACCTTCAAGCGGAACCGTGCTCGTAAGCTCTTCTTCTGCTAGGAGTTTTTATTTCGGTCCTACTAAAATGATATGATCTATGGCATATTTTGTAATCATCCAAGAAAGTACTTTGTAATCCAATCTTCAAGTATTCAATAAAGAAAGGATTTTGTGTTCCTATCAAATGTGTTCAAACTTTGATTCTCTGCATTTTATATTTTGTGCTAGTATATATGTATATTTTTGTCTAACTTGTGTTTTGTACAGGTACTATGCCTTGTGCAAGAGCAATCTAGGCTTGCACGATATCACACCCAAGCGAGGATAATCGGTTCCTTAAGGACCAAGCGAGGACGATTGGCCCTTACGGGATCGGGGCATGACAACTAGCCTATTTTATTTGGACTTGTCATGAGTGGACCCAATTAGATTGTCATGACACATTGAGCCCAACATTTGGTTAGGCTCATTAGACCCATTTTCCTTAATTAATTATGGAGATTAGATTAGTTTCATGAATAATTAGAAGTTCCTAATATAGCCTTCCCTAATTAAATCTCATAACTAACTAGTAAGGGAAACTTAGACATTACACATTGCTTGGAAAGGGAAAAAGAGGCCGACCACTTGAAGAGGGGGTCTTTCTCTCTCTTCTCTCATTAATTTATTCATTTTAGATCTCCAATTGTGTTCTTCCTTAAATTGACTCATCCCTCCACCAAATTTACCCTAATTCACTTTTATTTCCTTCCAATTACATCTTCTAAGGAGCATTGGAGCTTGGTTAGTAAGGAGCACTTGAAGAAGGAGAAATTGACAAGGAGCTTGTGTCTTAATTATGTCCATTGAGCATTTTATTGGAAATCCATATCCTAATAGGTAAATTATGAATCCCCTCCTTAATTTAGACTCTAATTTATGCATTTAACCATTAGGAAACCTTCCTTGGCTTAGGGATACCCATAGGATCCAGAACTAGGTTCATAGGACCTCTATTGTGATTTTTACATGGTAATTTGTGCCCATTTTGGGGGAATTCCGAGATTGATACATCAAGTGTGTGTCATAAGGTCAATTAGATCTAATTAGACTTAGATTAAAAGCTCACTTTTGTCTGAATCTTCGTGGAAGAAGAAGCGGTTCACCAGCCACTACATCCAGGGATCCCACAAAAGAAGTTCCTTCTTTTACGCTTGCTTGGCTTTCAGCTGCTGCTTTTGAAGAGCTAACCGTCTGAGACAAGATATGTGTCCACAATTGGACACGAGTAGAGCGTATCATGGTATTTTATGATACGGTATGATACGAGATTTATTTTTGGGTGATTTTAGCATGTGAGTGTGATTTCTCTTCAATAGCTAACTATTTTTGTTGTATTAATATGTAATTGAGTTGTATTATTGGTATTAGTGGAGAATTGAGAACTTTGGCATTTTATTTGAGAATGTATCATAGAATATCATATATGGCATGCCAAGTGTTTGTTTAAGTGCTCATAGTGTATATATATATATATATATATATATATATATATATATATATATATATATATATATATATATATTGGGTTGGATGTGCGTAGAGTGTACTGTGTCAGTGACTTATGGTGATGCTTGTGGGTATTGGTGGTGGTGTTAACTGTAACAAGGGAAAGAGGATTAACAGGAACTGTGTTCAGGTGTGTGTGTCGTATTCACATGTGAGTGTGTGCATCTGAACTGTGTGTATGTACATTGGAGTGTCTGTGTTTGAGGAAGAGATGGGCAGTGACCGTGTGCCTGTGTGCATGTGTGTGTGGAGTGAATTGCCACTGAAAGAATGATATGTTCAACTGAGAATTGGGTGTACATCATCAGTAAGCAGTAGAAGTACTGTGATAGGGGGGTTTCCTGAGATGTTATATATATTGGATGTGGTTGTGATGTTGGGGATAATGTGAAGGCTCAAGGGTATCCAGTCGCTGCCACATAATGATAAATATCAGGACACTTGGACCTGCACAGCTCGGGTAAGGTATGCTCTGTTAGACCTGAGCATACCAAGCCTGGCAATCATCTGTGGCTTCAGGCATCAGGTTAGAGTATGAGGCTCAGACATTAGAGGTTTATATCAGTAGTGGTTACTGCTAGTAGGAGAGGATGTTGGATTATAGAAGAGGTGTTGCAGGTGGTTACCTGTGTAATGTTGCTGTTAGTGTAAACCTGGGATACTTGATATCAGTTAGTGTTATCAGTTGTGTATATTAGTTAGAGTTATCAGTTGGAGTTAGCAGTTAGTATATAGTATAGAGATATGTTATGTTAAGATATCAGTTGTAAGTTAGTGTATATTAGGTATCAGTTAGCAATGAAGATAAGGATAGGATATGAGTTTTGTTTATGTGTATTAGTATCAATATGGTACATAGATACTTGGGGGTGTCCAAGTGAATACATTCAGTCCATGGCATTAGAACTATGAGTATCAGTAAGGGAAATGAAATGGTTAAGTATCAAATCTTATAGGTGAGGTGATTATGTATGAGATTAGGTTAAGGTTTTGGTGAACTAGGTATTAGTGTTATGACACTAAGGAATAGCTAGGATGGTTATCATAGTTTAGGACATTATATATATATATATATATAGTCAATATAACTAGTAAGTATTAATTAGTATATGTAGATACCTTAGTGTTAATAGATAGTATAGCCTAGATAAACAAGGTATGGACCCAATAATGTAGATATAAACTCATACAACCTAGAAATAGTCAGTTTGACCCTAAAAGTTAACCTTTGGTCTACTTTGACCTAGTTTGACTAGTGTGACCTAGAAATGGCCTAAAAATTCATATTAGTGCATTTTAAACTCATTTATCATCCATTACACCTTTTGACATGATATTTTATATATAGGATTTTGTGACACCAGCTCGGACACCGAGTTATATCTTTTGCTCAAGACCATATGCGAGTATATTCTCTAATAGTTTCCTTATTTGATAGCCTATATGTTTCATGTATTTAGTATTGAGATATTTGATTCCTAACACGATGGTTACACGGATTGATATACGTGGATCTTGGTTATGAGATATTATTGTTGTGATGACTCAGTGATCGTCGTGTCGTGCTTCATGATTACTCATTGATTATCATGATATCTTAGTGATTATATAGACCGTAATCATAGTACATGATATTATAGACCGTGCAGTGTGATATACGTGTTATAACGTGTCATAATTTGGATTCGTGTACTAGTCGGAGGTTGGAGAAGTATTAGTGGATATGTGATCATACCTTATAGCCCGTGATTTAGTGTAGCCCATGATATCTAGCAAATTATGCAACTCACATGTGATCATGCTAGCTCACATTTTATATATAGCCTGTGTTAGGCCCAAGCCGATCACATTATCTTACTTATATTTCAAGGCATATTTATTATATTATTTTTTTATTCTAGTTTATTACATTGATGTTTCTCACCATAATGTTCTCAGTTTATTGCCATTATTTACCATGATGCTCTTCTTGTGATATTTGCTAGTTCAGTTATTTTCATCATTTATTTTTATTGCTATTGTTATTTCATAGTTTCTGTCAATTATTGGAACTGCTATTGGGTTATACTTCGCTCCAATCATGACTAGATATATTTTTTAGATGATTCATTAGAAGACTGGTGTCCTACGCACTACAGGCCACATGATGGCGAGCTAGTAGAGATAACACCCGTAGAGCCTATTGAGATAGTACCAGCAGTCGATGAGACTTAGTTAGTTCTTTTATGATATTGTATATGTCAGTTAGACACTTTTGATATTGTATTATATTTGAGATCATTGAGTTATGATTAGACTATTGGACTTGTGATGTATTTGAATCTGTATTCTTTCGTTATTTTCCATATCGTGCCATATCTTCCTCTAGTTTATTATTGTGATTGAGTATTGTTTATTATTATCATATTATCATATTGTCCCCTATTTGAGAGTTGAGATATCTTGACAGGTACATTATATATATTGTGTGAGATGTTTAGATAGTATTGTTGACTTAGACATCGTTCTACCATCGATACTGCGGCATAGGCTGGAGGTACCTACGTACTCGTACCCTTACACCGGGTATGGGTCGTGACAAATATTGCAGTTATTGTTGCTACTGTGGATGTTAAGGGGGTGTCTATTGGTGATGGTGTTGGTGTTGATATATAAGGTAGAAGAGTGACCTGTGTACAATGTATATCAATGTGACAGTGAGGAGTCTTAGAGGGTTGTGTTGCAGGCAATGTGAATGTGGTGTCGTGATTAGTTGAGTGTGGGTTGAGTTGCAAATTTCTGGGTTTACCTAGATGTGTAAGTAAGAGGGTGAAATGATATAGCTAAGTATTAAAGTTTACAGGTAAGGTAATAGGTAATATGGTACTAGTACTAGTTAAAGAGAGATAATTACCTATAGACTAAGGTATTTAGTATATAGTGATAACATTCTAGATACTAAGTTGATAGAAGGATACCTTGTGGTATCAATATATAGTTGAGTATATATGTATATATTACTTAGTAGAGTTAGCTAGTATAGCTACTAATTTTAAGGTAATGATCCTAGTACAACATAGTATCAACTAGTAAGGGTTTGAAATCAACCTAGAAGCTAGGTATGACCCTAGAATCAAAGTACCAACCTAGTTTGACTAATATGACCTAGAAATTATATTTTAGCTTATTTATAATTTTATTACACCCAAATGACATAAAAAATCATATATATAGGTCTATGTGACACCAGTTTGGACACCGAGACTCATTTATTACTCTGGACCACATGCGAGTACATCTTTCTGTTAGTTTTTATTACATGAGTATATATATCACATGTTCTAGAACTGTTAAACTTGATTCTGACACGTTGGTACACGGACTAGTACTATATGGATCCTATCAAGAGATGTTATCCCTTTATCGTGTACAACGGGTACTTCTTACGCATGTACTTTATTGTGTGCATCGGGTATTCCTTGTGCTCGTATTTATTCTTGTGCTCCGTGTATTTATATTATATTTGTGTGCGTAACATGTCGTGATCGGATCCATGAGTATTGGTTGGGACGGGGGAGTAGAAGTTGTTTATGTGATCAAAGCCCATATTGTATTCGTGTGTATGTCGATTATACACCTCACGTATAATCGAGTTATCTTAGTATATTCGTGTGCAACCTAAATCTATCACATAACGAACTTGTACTCTAAGACACTTAGTCAGTATTCTAGTTTCTTTTACTTGCAGTTCATTCCATATTGCCTGTATTTATCTTTTCAGTTATATATCTGCCTATTTCAGTCACATTTCTATTTTCTAGTTACTTGTGCATCTTGTATTCTTTTTTATTACTTGTTATATATTCTCTACCATGTATTTAGAACTGTTTTCGGAGTATTGTACTTCGCTCCAATCTTGACCAGATATATTTTTCAGATAATTATTTAGAGGATTTGTGTCCACTTACTACGAGCTACGTGATGATGATCCGGATGAGATAACACCCTTAGTGCAGGATGATCTAGTGCCAACCGTTGAGGAGACTTAGCTATTTTCCTTATTGTACTGGATATGTCTCCAGCTTAGACTTTTGGTATGTTATATATATTTAAGACTATTTATGTTGTGGCTAGACTATTAGACTTGGATTTGGATTATTTTTTGACTTTGTGATTCTATTTCTTATATTCTATATCGTGCCATTATCATCCTCTAGTTTATTGTGATTCAATATTGATTATCATTATATCATCATATTGTCCTCCATATGGAGTTGAGATATCATTGACATGTTATATATATATATATATATATATATATATATATATATATATATATATATATATATATATATATATATATATATATTGTGTGTGTGAGATGTTTAGATAGTATTGTTGACCTAGACAATGTTCTACCACCGATGTTGTGACATAGGATGGACGTACCCACGTACTCGTACCCTCACACCGAATGCGGATCGTGACATATTCCTAGTACTTATTTAAAATTGTCTATTAACAATCATTGTTGTGCTTAAGTATTAGTTAAATCCTATTCAACCCTCCTCCTCTAGGGTACTTTCAGCAATCACTTTGTTCGCCTCATCTTAAAACAAAATCTCTTACATTCTTTTTTGCAACGTTAATAATGTGTGCTTTCATTACAAAATTCATTGTTCTAACATTTTCTCAAAGGAAGTGTAGCACTTTGCTAAGTAACTTTTGTATTAATCAAACAGTAGTAAAAAAAAAAGTAGAAACATGAGCTAGCAAAAAAATCTATGAAAGTAAAATCCTCAATTTTCTTCCAATTATTGCATGTTTGGTTTCTAATAATCGCGTCGGAATAGAAAATTCAAAAATCGACATTTTGCGCATTGCATGTACAAGTCATAAGCAAATATATTTTTTTCAATTTTTTGTGTGTGTGCTTTAACGAAGTGGAGGTTGGAAGTAAAAAATCTAAAGATTTGGTGTTTTGATGGTTGTTGAAGTGAGTTAAAAATTGTAACTTCTTGTAATTCCTATATTTGTCTTGTAATGAAGTATTAGTTGACAAGTGATATACTTTGTTAATTTTAGTATTCTTGTTGATTTATAATTACTACATAATTATTAATAAATTAATAAAATAAATTAGCCAATATAATAACTGATCAAAATTAATAATCCAATAAAATTTATTTTTATTTTAGATTTTTCACTTCAGAGAACCAAATTTGTAAATTTTCTTCGGATGTCAAATTATGAAAGTAGCAGATGACATAATTTTCTATTCATGTCACTTCATTCTACATTTTCCAAATCTTTTTTTTTAACCAAACACATGAAATGGAGAAGAGGAATGAAAAATATGGATTTCTCTCCACTTCTGCCAAAATCAAGAAAGTAAACAGCCTTTCCGTCACAGAATTATGGAATCAGATACCCTTTTGGCCTAGTTTGGTTTTGATGTTGTAGTTCCAAAAGTGGCAACAACCAAACTCATCTGGCTCTCGTGGTCAGTGAGAAGAGGTACCTTCCTGGCTAGACGGATGGTCTCAGGATCAAACCGCAAGAAATGTGTGGAACAGTGGACCCAAATGACATATAATATAGCGTGCACAAAGTTTCGTGTCTATTGTCAGACATTTAAAAAAAAAAGTGGCAACATAAATAATTCGATAGTAGACTCTAGTCTACTTCTAAAAGTTGGCCTTAAATTATATTGACTTTTTAATTGTTTTTTATAAATATCTATTACTAAATAACTTCTGGATTTTCCAAACTCTTTTTTTATGGTTATTTACTTTTGTAGAGGAAACTCCAACTTTTAAAATTTCAATTTTTTTGTTAGTATCCTGTCATCATTAACACGAAGGTTTTATCTTTTAATTTTTCTACAAACAATTAACATTTCCAATTGTAAAATTAGTTTTCGTAAATTTCTAGGAACAAATAGACCCTTTGAGGTCCTTTTTGTTCCAGAGAATAAAAAGAAAGTGCAAGGAAAAATAGTAGACCCTATACAATGTTTATGTCCCCTAAGAGAGCATCCATAATAGATGGAACTAAATAATACATCTAGATTCTTGAGGTCTAAATTTATAATAAAAATAAATAAATTTAAAATGTGTTGGGTCTTTATGGAAATGGTAATGATCCAACAACATAAAATCACCTTCACACCAAAGACCAAAAAATTATGTGGTAAATTTTTTTTATGTTAACTCTAGAATCTAAAAATTTTGGACACCAAATTAAACTTTTCTATTCTACTAACTGAGTTCATACATTATGAATGTAGAAATTTTAAGAACCAGCTACAACTTTTGTGGTTGGAACAAAATCATTATAAAATTTCAATTGAATCTTATTATTCTAAAAATTGAGCTATTTTTGAATTAGAATTTAGAAATTGAAATGGACCTTACTTGAAGCTCTAACACATCGACTAGTCAGAGTTCTAAAATTAAAATTCAACCAAAAAAGGGAATTTAAATGGAACTCTAATTTAGGTCACACCCAACTCCGTCTTTTTGTTCGTTATGTCTCATCATGTACGGTTTTAACTTGAGTTTCCCAAACAAAAAAAACTTTGTAACGAACAGTAATTTCTTGACGGACCTATCACAAAGAAATTATTATTTTAATGGTTTCTGAATGTTCAAGATGTTAAATAGGCCAGACGGTTCAGAATCAGTCCAATCAAATCCGGTCAACAGATCAACCTGGCCCAGTCCACAGTCGATGCGGATTCGGACTGGATCCAAAAAAAGGCCTGGAAGCCCAGTCGTTTAATTAACCGAATTGATCCGGTTCAGACCCCCAATTCATCCAATCCGACCCGGACCAGCCCGTTCGGTAACTCGGTCCCTCCACATTTGCGGTCCCCACAGACTCGGTTATATATATATCATCAAAGAAGGGATCGTATCTTCGGAGGCATCCTGAACACAGATCAAAAGAAGTCAATATGGCACAAGATACGATATCATTAAAGAAGGACAGTAATATTTCAAAAGGAAGCAATTTCAGAATAATTAGATTGGAATTATTCCTAGATTCGTGATTGAGTACACTTTCATCCTAAATCCTATATCCTAGAGCAGGCTCGCAGCAGTACAACTAAATCATTGTACTACCCCGATATCGCACTAATTGTGAAGCTCGACACCTGCGTGGGCCGCCACCAAAAATATGTCACGACCCGCACCCAAAAATTGGGCATGAGTCATGGGTACGTCCATTCTACGCCGCAGCATCGACGGTAGAACGCTATCTAGGTCTACAATCTAGCTAACAATCTCACACAACAATATATATACCTGTCAAGATCTCAACTCCAAACGGAGGAGCAATATGATAAAGATAACGCAATACTCAATCACGAATCTAAGCACGATAAGATAACAAACAAGTCTAACAACTACAGAGTCTAAACAACTACAACTACTAAAGACATCAACAATAAATAATAATACAACAATATCCAGAATCAAATACAATACAAAGTCTCAAACCAAAAGTCGGGGACAAATCCGGTACCAAAAGCTAATAAATACACTGAGGTCCTAGTGATCCCGGCTACCAACCCGAAAATTACTCCTGAACTAGGGGGTCCCTGTCTGCACCATCGATAGGCTGAGGTCCATAAAATATCGGACACCAATCTTCCGGATCCTCTGAAAAATATATCCAGTCAGGATTAGAGCAAGTACACCTCTAACAGCAGTTCCAGTTAAATGATAAGAACTATAAAACAGTTGTAGCAAGTAGCACAAGGTGAAAGAAATAAAGTATGAACAAGGAAATATATATATATATATACATCAACTGGTGCATAAAGGTAAAGATGCATGAAAATCAGAAGGAAGATAGTAATAACTACAGGATACAAGAAATCTAAACCAAGATCAAGTGTGTGCACAATGACGTGAAGTGAGTCCAGCAAGAATAAATGTAATGAGTCCAGTCCAGAAAGTATAAGTGAGACCAGTCAAGAAATGCAAGTGAGTCCAGACTAGAAAGAATGAACTCGTGTCTTTGAAATACCTGTTTCGACATATAAACGGCTAGGGGTAAGTACGGCTCACCGTGCACTGGGTGTGCGGCTGCTATCATTCCAGATTAGACACGAGAGGGTGATTCCAGTGATTCCAGTTGGGAATGTTTACATGTCTACTCGAGTATTTCCCTGCCCCGACTAGTACAAGTGAATCCAAGACCCGACACGCAAATCAAGTATGAGTCCAGCCAGAAACATGAGTGATGCCTGTAGTGAGTCACGATGTGATGCGAGTAGGTAATTCCAGAATAAAGGCCAGAAACATGAAATTTACGTATCGCAAGTAAATGAATCCAGAAATTTTAGTCAGTATCGTGCCAGAAAATCAGATAATACTATACTAGAAGCTGAATCATAATAATCATCGGATAATAAAAAATATCAGAGAATGTACTCGCCTGACGTCGTGAGCAACTAGCGATCCGAACTGGCATCGCAAGGACCTATTGCGAAAAGCAAGGTTAAACAGGATTCTAAAGAGTTAAACAGATATAAAATATCTAAAAATAAGCTTCTAGGGATGTTCTAGGTCAAACAGGTCAAACCGGTAA